>JADRCH010000230.1:1552535-1621863 GCA_019843965.1 Rhynchomys soricoides | reverse complement strand
TAGGTGTTTCACCTTTATGTATGTCGTCTGTGCACCCCATAAATGCATGCCTGTAGAGGCCAGAAAAGGGTGTTGGA
Organism: Rhynchomys soricoides; assembly: GCA_019843965.1. Lineage (NCBI taxonomy): Eukaryota > Metazoa > Chordata > Mammalia > Rodentia > Muridae > Rhynchomys > Rhynchomys soricoides. The sequence goes on along the minus strand of JADRCH010000230.1, from coordinate 1,621,786 downwards.
TACCCTGGAACTGGAATTACAGATGGTTGTGAACCACCTTGTGGATTGTGGGAATCAAACTGGTGTTCTCTGGAAGAGATGCCAACTACTGAGTCATCTCTATAACCCTCTAATTAAAATGTTTTAATTACATGCTATTTATTCGTTTTGTGGGGCTGGGGGGAGTCATATATGTGCCATAGCATACGTGTGGAGGCCAGAGTACAGCTAGTGGGAACTGGTGCTCTCCTTCCGCCATGTGGGTTCTGAGGACTGAAGTCGGGTCAACAGGTGTGGCAGCTGGCACATTTAAAGAATAATCATGCCAGCCCCTTCTTATTTTTTGAAACAAACTCTCATTGAACCTGGAGCTCATCAATTTACCCAGGCTGGCTGATGAGTGAACTCTGGGAACCTGCCAGTCTCTGTCCATGCCCCCTCCCCCATACACACATCAGAGTTATAGATGCTTTTATGTGGGTGCTGGTGGGGATCCAAATCCAGCTCCCCATGCTTGCATAGCGTCTATTTTACAGACTGAACCTCCTCCACAGCCCTCATGTCTCTTGGTTCCTATATAAAGTCAAGTCAACACTACAGGATTACAAATGTTGAACACAACATGCAAAGATGTTCCTTGGAAAAGGCCTTCTAAGAAAAGAAACCTTAGCAACTGCCCTGGCAACTGGATGCCAAGATGGCCTTAATTAGACCTCTGGAAGCTCAGTGTCTGCCAGTCTCTCTGAGGTCAATTCACTCCCAGCTCACCTTCTTCCTTAGGAACCAGCAGAGACATCCCTGATCAGGAAGAAAAAGCAATCATCAAGGTATAACTCCAGACCTAAAACAATCTGCCACACTGAGCAGACACCATGTAGGGGTATTTTCCCACCACTGGCCAAGATCTAATATGACTGGAGAAGGGGAAATTGACACTTCATTAAATCAAAAAAAAAAAAAAGCTAAACTTATGATTCAACAACAACAGGATCTATGTCAGAATTAATAAAAAAATGTAACTGGGCTTATTAAGTGTGTGAACAACTTCCAGGCTCATCTTAATCACATCTGGTAAGACTAGGTATTTTAATTTGTAGCTGAAATGAAGGACAATGGAAGCTACTTGCTTGGTGGTGTGGGGAAGAGAAGGAAGATCGGCGATCCCCTCCAGCGGGATGACAGTGCAGCGCCAGTGAATCCCTTGGGCTCCCGAGGGAATGCAGGCTAAGTGGGGTTGCGTTTGACTGCGGACTTTTGCTTTATTCTATTCTCTTTGGTTTGTTCTTTAAAAAAAAAAAATAAGTAAATAAAGTGGTTTTGAGGACAAATTTTATATAGCGTTTCTTCAGGGGAGGTCCTTAATGATTCCTTAATAGCTTACAGAGGAGATATTTGCAATGACTCCACCCCACACTGTCTTACGCTGGCCTTTTGGAAGGATCCTGCCTTGTTAGTTCATCTATATGAACAGAAGGTGAAAGATGTGAAGGACATTCTGGGAACAGAGGTCCTAGGGACTTGAGGAAGGTGGGAAGGCATTAGTGCAGGGGGCTGACTGAGGACTCAAGTCTTTGTGTACTTAGAGTCCAGGCTCTCACAGCCTTGTGGAGAGAAGCTTATGGAACAAGTTGCTTCTGGGCCATAGTTAGCACTTCAGACTGTGGTGCAAGTGAGAGCAAGTAGGACAATGAATAAGTACTGCTCTTTCAATTCAGAAAACAACCCTGCCACCAAACCATGGCCCAGCGGGGGCTGGCATCCGCAAAGGTTCCCTGCAGTCTCACAGAAGGGCCTGGGTGCCTGCAAATGGCTCCCAACAGCTTGATCACCCCTCCCCTTCACGCCCAGCCTGCTCCCTGACGACTCAACTGCCTACCCTCCTTTATCCCTGCCCTCTCTGGACCATCTTCAGGCTTTTGCTTCCTTTCAGCCTTAGCTTCTTATTCCAGTTCTATCTAAATTCTACCCCTGCATTCTTACACTCCCAAGAGTTTCATGCAAATCTATCTACTCTTTTGAATTTTCTTTTGTCTTGTTTTGTTTTTTTGCTTGTTTTTTTTTCTTTTTTCTTTGTTTTTTTTATTGATCATTCCATTCGTTTACATCTCAAATGATATCCCACTTCCCGGTTACCCCCTCCACCAACCCCCCATCCCAAGATATCCCACTTCCCGGTTACCCCTCCACCAACCCCCCATCCCATACCACATCTGCCCTCCCTTTTGCCTGTATGAGAGTGCAGACAGGGTTTCTCTGTGTAGCCTGGGCTGTCCTGGAATTCATTTTGTAGACCAGGCTGGACTCTGCCTCCCAAGTGCTGAGATTAGGGCATGTGCCACCACTGTCCTGGTCTGCTCTGAATTTTTAAGTTAATATTTAAAGCATATTAACTGGGACCGGAGCGATGGCTCCATGATTAACAGAGTTGGCTGCCACTCTTTATGAAGATCTGAGTTTGGTTCTCGGCACCCCTGTTGGTGACTCCCGCCCTCCTGTAACTCCAGCTGTAAAGGACCCAATGCCCGTCTAACCTCAAGGGCACTTGCATGTATGCGTGCCCATATGTGCACACATACAAACAGTTTAAAAGGGGTAAAATGTATAGCTGGGAAGCATGAGTATAATTTTACGCTGCTGTGCAATGATCACCACTACATAATTCTACTGCAAACAGAAACTCATGCCCGTATGTCACACACTGTTCTGTCCGTCTCCCAGCCCCTAGGAAGCACCGCCTCCTTTTTGCTCTCTACGGACTGACTTATTTTGGACATTGGACATTACACATAAATGGATCATATGACGTGTAGCTTTTTGGGTCTAACTTCTTTCACTTATCCACTCTTCAGGGTTTATTTATGCCCTAATATCACTCAGTAGAACTCCATTCGTTTTTATTACCAAATAATATAGCATTGTATAAATGTACCAGATCTTATTTATCTATAATCAGGTGACAGGTGTTTTGGTTATTCCTACTTAGGGGCTACTGTGCAAAATGCTGGGCTTGTGTGTAGACTGCTTGCTGTTACTTCTCTTCAATGAGGCCTGGCACATGCCAGGTAAGCACTCTACCTCTGAGCTATGTCCCTGGCCCTCACTCTTCTTTCTGAGATGGAATCTCACGTAAAGCTCACTATATAGAGCAGGTTGGCCTTAAACCTTGGATGTCCACCTGCCTCGACCTCCTTAAATGCTGAAACTACAGCCATCACCAGTCCCACCCTTTCCGCAGACCGTCAGAACCAGGTTGGGACGGCTGAGGCACTCAGCCTTGTGGGCTGAGCTGGGCCTTTGCCTCCTCAGCATGCATTCAGCCACTGTTGCTTCCAACCACACTTCAGGAGCCAATCTAATAAATCCACTTCTAACTTCATTAGTGACCCTGTTGGTTCTGCTCTTCTGGAGAGCCCTGGCTAACACAAGCGGTGACTAAGTCATGAAGACTCAGCTTTCACAGTGTATTAATACCCAAACCGTGGAAGTGGGGAGTCCTGAAAAAGACGAGTCCAGCCTCTCACTCTCCAACCTCTCTGTCTCTGGTCCTTAAACCCCACCTTCTGCCATAGGATGGTGCAGCACCAAGGTCCTGGCCACTTATTGCCTTCAGACAATCAACTGATTCTCCCTTACAGAACTATAAGAAAATAACCTGTGTCCTTTATAAATAAATACCAGGTACAGGTATTGCTACAGTAGTACAAATTGGATCACATAAATCCCAGAAGTGCTTTCCGAAGCCTTCTCTGATGCTCCTAAGCAATGCGGACAGCTGTGGTACTGAGAGCCAGTGAGCACTGATGGAAAGGGGGAGCAGAGCAGGTGGAGTGGGGTAGTGAGGTGAGTCTGAAAGATCCAGAGAGGACCTGAAAACTAACACCCTACATGGTGTCAAACAGGCAGACAAAAACAAATGCAAGGAAGCATGGGACAACACATTGCTCCATTATATAAAGAGCTGGTTTAGGACGGACCACTGCCTGCAGGCAGCCTGGCTCCTATACGTGGAGAGCATGGGAAGACTCAGCCTGGAACTGAAGCAACATGGGCACAGTGGCTCACTACCTTTCCCTCTGGCAAATGGTTTTTAAAACCAAAGAGACTTATTTTCAAATCCTCGTCTCGTCACTTAGTATCCATGTCACTTTGGGCCAGGTAGTTAACTTCTCAATTCTCTCATTCTGAAACCTGCAGGGTTGCTATGATTGACAGGCACTCAGTAGGTGGTAACTTTACACAACCTACTGCCATTTCTCTGACATGACAATTATCCAGGGCAATCTTGAAAAGTGCAAATAATTGTGAAGCAGCTATTATTCTTTTTCTTATAGATAAAAGTACCAAACTGCTAAGTTCTCTGATATAAATCTGAATATTGGCTTTTGACTGACAGAAGAAAACAACTGGTCAGAAAGTCTAAAAATGAAGCTACTTTGAAATACACCCAACCCCCCAATATGGAAGAGGGCATATAGGCATCATGTAGATCCTGGGAACTTCAATAAGATAAAGTACAAAAGATTAAGCAACACATAAACCAACATAACATAGTGACATAGGCCTGGAAGTCTAGCACTAGGGGGTGGAGGAAGGGGGGGTCAGAAGTCCAAGGCCATCCTTGACTACACATCAAGTCTAAGGCCAGACTAAAGAACATGAGGCTCTGTCTCAAAAAAACAATAAATAAGTAGCTAGAAGATAGATAGATAGATAGATCGATAGATAGCTATGGTGCTTTATTATATTTCAGGATGACTAATGGAATCCAATGTTTCTATCCACATTATTAATAATGATCAAAAACTGGAAACAACTCAACTGTCCACCAGCTGATGTAGGAAAACAAATGTGGCTACTCAGTAGCTGATTAATTCAGTTCCTGAGTAAATATTGAGAAGCACTGACATCTGTCATCATTCTGTTTTCCTTTCTTTGTTTTATTTTGTTTTGTTGGGGGGGGTTGTTTTGTTGTTCATTTGTTTCTCTGTGTAACCCTGACTGTCCTGTCTCTTTCTGTGTAGACCAAGCTAGTCTCAGAGTGCTGGCATGTGCTACCACTAGCTGGCTATTCTTTTTTTTTTTAGGCTAACAACGAAGAGGCTGGAGAGATGGCTCAACTGTTAAAAGCACTGGCTGCTCTTGTGGAGGATCCACATTCACTTCCCAGCACCCACATGGTGACTTATAACCAGCTGTAACTCCAGTTTCATGGGGTCTAGTGCTCTTCTGGCCTCTGCAGACATATATATGATACACCAACATATGTGCAGAAAAAAACACCCATGCACATAAGTAAAAATTAACAAAAAATAAATAAAGCAAACAACAGGATCAATTTCTACTATATTTGAAAAATTCTAGAAGAACAGCCTATTCAATCCAGGAGGTAAAGAGCAATCTCTCAGGCACATAAGATGGTGGGTGCTCACTACCACACGTGATAAACTGACTCATTTTAGAACCAATACACTGGACAGAAAGAGAGAACAGGCTCTCACAAATTGTACACACATACATACATACACTCATAAGTATATATTCTGTCTCAGGCGCACACACATACACATACACAGAAAATAAACTTTTTTTTAAAGAACTAAGATCTAAATAAAATAACCTCTAAGTGACGGTGGAGAAGGGTTAGGCTAAGGAGAAGTGCCAGGGTCTTTGAAATTGGCCCCTCACATCTAAAAACTAACTCAGAATCGACCATGTATCTAAATGTAAGAAGAGCTAAATCAGTAAGATTCTTGGAAGAAAACATAAATAAACCTCCTGTCTTTTGCTGTTGGAAACAGGGTCTCATTATGTATTCCTGGCTGGCCTGGAACTCACTATGTAGACCAGGATAGACTTGACCTCACAGAGATCCACTGGCCTCAAGAACGAGATTAAAGGTGTGTGCCACCACACCTCGAACCTCCATTACTTTGATTTCAGCCGTTACTTAGAAGCAATAGAAGAGAAGGTTAACAAATCAAATTTCATCAAGGCTAAGCTTCTGTGTTCCAAACAGCACCATACAGAAGAGAAAAGATATTCTACACACTAGCAGAAACACCTGCAAATCATATGTTTGATACGGAAATTGACTCCAGAATATACAAGGAAATGTTACAACCCAATAATAAATAAAACAGCCCAAAATGGAAATGGTGAAGGATCTGAATAGATGTTTTTCTAATGAGCATTTCAAAATGGAAAAAAAAAAAAACCCTGATAAAAAGGTGTTCAACATCATCAGCAAAATACAAACCTAAATCACAATGTCACCTCACACCCATTAGGACGGTTAAAGGAAACAGGCCAGAAAACTTAAAAGTACTGGCTAGCATAGTGGAGGTTTTGTTCATTACAAGCAGGAAGGTAAAATGGTACAGCTGAGTTTTGAAAAAACTCCTGACTTAGCTCTCACATTTAGATATATGGTCCATTTGACTTAATTTTTAGGTATGGTATGAAATAGTCCCACTTTATAAATAAGCATGGAGTTACTATATGACCTAACAATTTCCCATCTGTGTACCCAGGGAAAATGAAAACCTGTACAGACAGAACTTTATAAAACACTGTTCATAGTAGCTAAGAAATAGAAACAGGACAATAAGATAGCTCAGCAGTGGCCAAGCCTGAAGTCCTGAGTTTAGTTCCTGAGATCCACATGGTAGAAGGAAAGAACTGACTCCTATAAGTTGTCTTCTGACCTCAACATGTGCTCTCTCTCTCTCTCTCTTACTCACACACACACACACACACACAGAGGGGGGTATAGGATGATGATGATGTTAAAGATACAAATAACTCAGCTGTTTATCAACTGATGATTAAAAAAAAAAACAAAATGATGCTATTCAGCACAGTTAAATGTTAATTTATAAAAAGTGAAACATGTTATAGTCAGGAAGAACCTTAAAAAATAATTCTCTATGGAAAGAAAAAACAGGGGTCCATTGCCATATGATTCCGTTTACGTGACTGTCTAGATCAGGCAATTCCTGAGACAAAACATAGCTCAGGGGTGATGAGTTTAGTGGTGTGATATAGCACTTGCCTGGCATATGCAAGGGCAAGTATGACAAAATAGAAGGAAAAAAATGTCCATCAGTGGTTGCGGAGTGACTGATATGGGTATAGGATAATAATCTTAGGATAATATCCTAAGATCAGACAGCAGTGGTGGCTGGTTGTCTTAGTGTTTTTCTGATGTGAAGAGACATCACAACATGGCAACTCTTATAAAGGAAAGCATTTAATTAGGCTTGTTTTCAGTTTTAACTCCATTGTCACTACGATGAGGAACGTGGTGGCTTGCAGGCAGACACGGCACTGAAGAAGGAGCTGAGAGTTCTACATTTGAATCCATAAGCAGCAGGAAGAGAGAGCCACTGAGCCTGGCTTGGGCTTCTGAAACGTCCTCAGTGACACACTTCCTCCAACAGAGCCACACCTACCCAAACAAGGCCACAGCCAGGTATGGCCATTCTTTGATGAATAAGCATTCAACTTTATGAGCCTATGAGGGCCAGAAGCCACCACACTGTCCAAATCTTTTGTGTGTTGGGGTATATGTGTACGCATATTTATGTTCACATGTGTGCATTTGTGTATCAGGTGAGCATATATATGTTGTGAATGCATGAAGCGGTCAGAAGTCAACATTAGTGTCTTCCTCAATCTCTCTCCACCTCATTTTTGAGCAGGGTCTCTCACTGAACACGGCACTCACCAAGTCGGCGAGGCTGGATGGCCAGTAAGCTCCAGCGATCCACCTGTCTCCCCCACCCCACCCCCAACCTGCCCCGTGCCAGGAACAGACATGTGCTTCCACCTCAGCTTTTCTTATACATTCTTGGAAACGGAACTTGGGTCCTCAGGATTCCGAGGTGAGCACTTTACCATCTGAGAGGTCTCCCCAGACACCCCTTTTTTGTGGGGAAAGGGGTTCAGAAAGACATAGCTCAGGCTGGCATTAAATTCACTATGTAGCCAAGGGTGACTCTGAACTGTAAAGCCTCCTGTCTTGCCTTCCCAAATGTTGGGGTTACATCTCTACATACTAAGAAACACTGACATGCATTTTTTAAATTTTAGAAATGTAAAGCACACCTCAAATAAGTTCTAAAGGATGAGGATAACGTCTACTTCCCTGCCGACCTCATGACTTTACTGAATGCCTAAGGAGAAACACTAGGTAAGTGCTCAGTCCTCAGATAGGCTCTACAGAAACCAGGTCAGAGCAGAAAGATATCTTCCTGTTTCAAGGACATAAATGGAGAAGGCAAACTTCACAGGACTACATTCCAAATTTCCATGCCAAATCCAATAAGATGATCCTTCAAGGGAGAGAAAATTATTCTCAGCTAATGATTTCTTAACTTACTTTAACTTGAGGTAGAAATCTGAGCCTAAGATAAAGGTTGGTGCCTAGCAAGTTAAGGCTTGTAACTCTGCTCAGTTTGAAACTCTGTAAAAATCTTGTCATCTTTTCATACCCCCCCCCCCCCCCCGCCGGGCCTTCGCTCCCTTAGGTGGTTTGAAAGACATGGAGAAAGAGGGTGGGAAGGGTATGGTTTGTCTGGGCAAGTCTGATGCCCACATTCCCTTCCCTTACACAACAGCACGCTCTCACCCCCATGCCTGGCTCAGGGAATGGGTTTCTCCTTCTCTCTCTCCTTCCTTCCTTCCTTCCTTCCTTCCTTCCTTCCTGTTTGTTATAATTGTTTTATCCAGGGGCATTTTGGGCCTAAGAGTGTAGCTCAGTGATAGTGTGCCTCTGCTTTGTTTGTTTGTTTGTTTGTGGTTTTCTGAGACAGGATTCTCTGTGTGTAGCCTTGACTGTCCTGGAATTTGCTCTGTAAACCAGGCTAGCCTTGAACTCACAGAAATCCACCTGCCTCTGCCTCCTGAATGCTGGGATTAAGGGCATGCGCCACCACCACCTGGCTGGTGGTGTGCCTCTGTAGCATGCAAGAGGCCCTGGGTTCAATACCATTGCTGTTCCAAAAACACCACTGCAGACAAAGATTCTTTTGACACTAAGAGGGATCACTGGAACCCCTGAAATGCACAATGTTCTTCAAGGGCAGTGACTTCGAGGGCATCTGAGCAGATCCACAGCTGGATAAACTGTCTGGCTGTAAGAGCTTACTGAAGAATATCACTCATGTGTTTATCACATTCATTGATGAACAACAAAACTGCCCTTAAAGTCCTGCAGAGCAGGCTGAGGAAATGGCTCAGTAGGTAAGAAACTTTCCATGCAAACACGAGGGCCAGAGTTTGAACCCCAGATCTCACATAAACTCTGGGTGGATATGGCAGTCTCCTGTCATGTCAGCATTTAGGTGACAGAGAATCCCTGGGGTGAGCTAAACAGATTAGTCAAATCAGGGAGCTCCAGGTTCAGCTAGACCCTGCTTCGGTAAATAAAATAGGAGAAATCAGCAAAGGTAACCAGTGTCAACCTCTGGCTTCCACATGCATGTGTACGTATGCATATATGTGCATGCAATACACACACACATTAAAAAAATTGCCAAACCCTCAACACATTAAGGAACAATCAAGGACATATCTTAACTCCTATTTTGGGGAGAGAGTAGACTTTTTTCTTTTTTCTTTTCTTTTTTTTTTTTTTCGAGACAGGGTTTCTCTGTGTAGCCTTGACTGTCCTGGAACTCCCTCTGTAGACCAGGCTGGCCTCGAACTCAGAAATCCACCTGCCTCTGCCTCCCAAGTGCTGGGATTAAAGGCATGCGCCACCACTGCCCTGCTAGACTTTTATATTGTATACATTTCCTTGTCATTGAAAAAAAAAATGTTTTCATTTACTTTGCAATACAATATCACTAAGGAGCCCTGATTGGCTTCAAACTCACTATGTAGACCAGGCTGATCTCAAACTCACAAAGATTCATCTGCCTCTCTCTCTCTCTCTCTCTCTCTCTCTCTGTCTGTGCCTCTCTCTCTGCCTCTACCTCTGTCTCCTGATGCTAGAACTAAAGGTTCATGCCACCACCCTCAGCATGGAGCTCAGCAACTTTCAACAGTTTTCTGTCTGAAGCAGCTGTGAGGACAGCCAAAACACCAGCACCTTCCCAGGATGAATAGCCGATATGCAGACATTTTTCCACTAAAGTCAAGTTTAACTATTTGGAAATTTAGTTCTACATGAACAGACAACACACGTAGCAGGAATTCTTAAATCAGACAAGAATACATATCTACTGTACAAATGTTTACTCAGCCCCTCTCTACACTCTGCCTTTACTGTAAACAGAATTGATAAGCATGCACAAGAATATTTCCATTGAACAGAAAATACCCATGGAGCTAAGTAGGCAGTCCAAGGAAAAGAATGCTGTAAAGGCAAATCAGTCCCCAGAGTGCTCTCTGGTACCCTGGTCCTGAGGGGTAACCAGCTTTTAGGAGTGATTTGGGCTTGTGCAAGTGGCACTGACCACACAGGTGGGAAAATTCATCTCCTGCTTTTCTTAATGGGAAATTCACCCAAGGCCTTGGCTTTTAAGCACACATTACAGGCACCAAAAACATCAATTACTTCAATCTGTCCATTCTGGGGAGGTGAGAACAGAAATTCCACATCTTCCTACCTGCCCTGTTCTTCATCACCAAATTAGTTACTGACTCATTAGCACACCAATTAAAACCAGTGAAAACAAACACAACACCAACAGCTGCAGTGTTTATAGCAGATCCCAGAAGCTAAATGAGCTCAGCAGGTTAATCAGCCAAGCTTTTCCCAAGCAGCAAGGTTGCCACGGTAGAATAGCACGCCAGTGCTTCCAAAATCCCAGCCCTAAAATCAGAAAAGAAAGTCTGTGAAACACATCTCCTTGGAAAAGCACAGGTGACTTGGTTTCTGAGACTTACATTTAGAGGAGTCATTCGTGGGTTCTCCATTCCCTGATTTCTCTGGTTTCCTTAAGTGTTGCTTCATGCCCTGTAGCCTCATGGGGGCTCCTGTGCACTGCTGAGCCCAGTTTTGTCTGACCTCCACAGCTGCAAGTCAATCACCTTTTCCGGAAACCCTCCACTCCCCTAGCTGGCCTCCCACGGTCGGGTGGTCACTCTGCCTCCTTTACTCCTCTTTTTGCCTTTTACCTTCGGCAGAGTAACTCAGCTAAGTGTCTCCTATGTCGCAGGAGCTCAATGCTTGTTTGTGTGTAAAGAAAGAATTCCTAAATTCAGACCTCACCACTGTATTCTTTCTCCTCTGTGCTCTCTGAAGTTTCAAATATTGTCTGTATAGAGCAAGCCCAAGTTGCATTCAGGAACATTAAGGCCGTAGGAGCCTGGATGTACCTTTGTGTTTGCTGTGAGCCTTGCTTCTAGGTGAACAGAACACAGCAGTGTGAGGAGCTGCACTGTGGGTACCTATCCGCATCCATGCCCTTCACTACCAGACTTGACTGTCTGTTCCACTGCAGGCACAGAGCATCGTTTTCACCCCTGACACTGTGTGTTGGCCACATGACTTGCTTTGGCCAACAGAATGAAAGAGAAGTGGCAAGACAGTTGTCTCTAGAACCTGCCTCTAGCCTCTAGCACTCATGCTTGTCTTCTGACATTGCTACAAGAACAGGCCACTGGACAGGGACAACCGGGTACTCATGCCTAGAGCTGCCACTGTATTTTCCTAGTGTGACTGGGTAATGTTGTCAAGTTGATGGGATTGGCAACAAGCCTCTAGGCATACCTGTTGAGGGAATTTCTATGTTCAGTTAGTTGAAGTGGGAAGAGCCACCCTAAATGTGGACAGCACCATTTTCACAGGATGGGGTTCAGGATAAACAACAGGAAGCTGCCACAGGGGAGGAAGTCATCCCTCGTCCCTCCCTTGTGGATGCAGGGTGACCATGCAGCATGGATGCCTCATCTCCTGCTGTCCTGCCTCCCACCATGATGGATGGCACTCTCAAACTGTGAGCCAAACAAATACTTCCTTTCATAAAGGTGCTTTTGTTGTCAAGAATGTTGTAACAATGAGAAAAAATAACGAATGTACACACTGAGCTCCATTTTAACTCATAAGAATTGGAGCCGGGCAGTGGTGGCGCACGCCTTTAATCCCAGCACTTGGGAAGCAGAGGCAGGCGGATTTCTGAGTTCGAGGCTAACCTGATCTACAGAGTGAGTTCCAGGACAGCCAGGGCTACACAGAGAAACCCTGTCTCGAAAAACCAAAAAAAAAAAAAAAAAGAAAGAAAGAAAGAAAGAAAAAGAAAAAAAGAAATTGGAGCCCAAGAGCATTAAAGTGTACAGCCAAGTCTGTTCAGCTGAGGGGCAGGTGCACCTGGGCAGTCTGCCTCCAGAGTCCCAGCTCCTGGCACCAGAGGAAACGGGTAACTCTAGCTGTCTCATAGTGTTATTCTGATCTTTTTGAAAAGAGTTCCAGCTTTCTATTTCCCTCTAGGTCTGGAACCTATAAACCAATAGAAAGTAGTGAACAAAGAATCTCAGAAAAGAAGTATAATGATCCCACGTTTCCTCCCCGGTATGAGGGTTCAAACCCAAGCCTTGCACTTGCTACACACGTTCTCTACCACTGAGTTGCATTCCAGCTTCATGTTCGGGTTTTGTCTGTTTTTAGTTTGTTTGGTTTTTGTCACTTAGTTTTAATGAAGTATTATTTACACAAGATAATAAAATTCACCAACTTTAACTATATATTTCCACAAATGTGTACAAACACATATAGTCTTACAACTATACCATGATCAGGACACTGAATATTTTCATCATCTGCCAAAACACCCCCATGTCCCCTGGCTGACCAAGCCAGCTCAGTCAGTCAACGGGGTCTGAAGGGACGGACTGAGGATTAAAAAGAAAAAGACAATTAGACAACACTATAACATGACTCCAGCCAGTGCTGAGGCTGAAGCCTGTGTTTAGTTTTTCTGAGACAAGGTTTCCCTATTATATAGCTCTGGCTGTCCTAGAACTCACTATGTAGACTTGGCTGGCCTTGAACTCATAGAGATCCTCCTGCCTTTGCCTCCTGAATGTTGGATTAAAGGTATGTACCATCATGCCTGGCTCCATATGCTTTCTAAAAATATTTTACTAATTATTTATGTGTACTGTACATGGATATGTGCATATATGCAATGCCCACAGCGGCCAAAAGAGAGCATTAGATTCTCTGGAGCTTGAGTTATAGGTCACTGTGGCTCTCTGTAAGAGGGCATGTACTCAGATGCTGAGCCATCACTCCACCCTGTATTTTTTTTTTTTTAATGAAGAAATATTAAATACCTGAAGATGAGGATGAGGTGTAGCTTACTAGTGTTTACTTGTGTGAGGTCCTAGATTTACTTCCCAGCACAACATATACCCCAAAACAAAACCCCACCAAAAATGCTAAAACAAGGAAACCATCAAAATTAAACCAAAACCATTTGAAAACACAAACAACTTTGTAGCTTTCTTCTTTGTGCATGCATATGTGCACACTTGAGTGTGTATGGTGTGTGTGTGTGTGCACATGCACATATATGTGGAGGTCAGAGGACTACTTGCAGGAATCAGTTCTCCCCTCACACGATGAGGATCAGGGGAGCAAACTCAGGCTAAGTGGCCTGTCTGTGCCTTTACCTGCTAAGCTACCTCAATGGCCCCCCAGTTAACATCATAAGAGTTCATGTATGAACCATTCTTTACCTCTCTCAGCTGAAAGAAACAGGATTTAATGTATACAATGATTAAACATAAAACTTCATTATTATGAGACATTGAAACTTTCCAGGAATGTTATTATCACTTAGAGCATCCCACTTAGGAAGCAGAAAGACGGACAAATGACCAGTTGTGTCTTGTGGTTGTACCCCTCAAGTGAACATGATACCATCTTTGGTCCATGTTAACTTACCCTGAATTGCAGATAGATACACAAAAGAGTCTTCATGCTCCAAGTTCTCCAAGAATATCTGGAAGTACAAAACAGAATAAGACAATCCTCAAAGAGTAAGAAAGATACGAAGCCCTTTATCCGCTGCCCCCGAGAGATACATGTTTCCTCTTGGTAGAAACTGGTCTGACATGGAACCATGTGAGGAAAATGGTATATTTGCTTGAAGTCTAATAGCTTAAAAGGGGAAGGACTGGGGGAGAAACTTCTTGAGGACATCACGCAGTGCTCATGGAAATCAACACGTATAAGAATAATCAGAAAGTAAAAACCTGGTAGCAACCTGAATTTGATCCCTGGATCTGGATCCAATGGTGGATGAAGAAAACAAACTCCCAAAATTTATCCTCTGACCTGTACAAGCACACTGCAGCACTTGCATGCTCATACTCACACATGGACATCATGCTTACACACAATAATATCCATAAAACTTGGTATTTTGTTTTGTTTGAGACAGGGTTTCTCTGTGTAGTCCTGGTTGTCCTCAAACTCGCTTTGTAGACCAGGCTGGCTCCAAACTCACAGAGGTCCACCTGCCTCTGCCTCTCTGAGTGCTGGGTTTAAAAGTGTGCACCACCACGACTGACTCATAAAACTTTTTAAAAAGAACAATCCTCAACATTCTTCTGTGCTAGCCTGTGGACCAGTTTTCAATACAGGTGGCCAGATACAGTCTGATCCATTCTCTGAGCTAACACAGCATATGGGATTCCAGGGGGGACTGTGGTATTTTTTGAGGCAATTTTATGTCTATTCCACTTTTTAAGTAGCCTGCAAATTGTAGCCCTTTGATTGACAGTGCTAACAAACTACTCTCCCCCTTTCCCAAATTGTCAGGGGCTAATGCAGTGTGGTGCACCCAGGAGACACTGGTACCAAGTTAAACTTAGGCCCTGACACGGGCGCAAGGGAAGGCAGCAGTATGTGCCCGTGCTCCTCCTGCTTGCTGTCGAGGGCTGGTAGGAGAGCCTGCTTATATACTGTGCTGTGTCCTTTGCCAGACAGTCTCGACTTTACACTGCTGGTGTCTATCATACTGAGGGAGAGCTGGAGACTAGTCTGGATGGGATGGTGACTAGGTTGGAAGACACTGGGATTACAAATGGAATGAGGGAAACTTAACCCAGATTAGCAGCCATGAGAATAAATAGATATTTTAAACACTTCACAGACGCACACTTGGCAGGTGTCTTGGCTAGGTTTTGGTCAACCTGACACAAGCTAGGATCATCTGGGAAGGGGAAACCTCAATTGAGAAAATGTCCACCATCAAAATGACCTGTAGGCAAAGCTGGAGGGCATTTTCTTGATTAATAACAGATATGGGTGGGGCCCATTGTGGGTGGGCCCACTCCTGGGCAGGTAGGTGGTCTTAGATGCTGTGAGCAAGCCAAGGGAAGCAAGCCAGGAAACAGCATGACTCCACAGCTTTTGCATCAGTTCCTGCCTTCAGGGTCCTGCTTTGAGCTTCTGCTTTGACTTCCCTAAATGGACTGCAACCCAGGATATGAAAGCCAAATAAACTCTTTCCTCCTCAAAGCTTCTTTGGTCATAGCAGTAGAAACCCTAAGACAAGAAGTCTAAAAGACAGAAGAAAGAGGGGAACAAGAGGGTTATAAAATATACATGTCATAACAGCAGACGGCGTTTCGTCTGAGGGAAGAAGGGGTCAGCAAGAGTTGACACTATAGCAGGGGCCGGGTGTGGGAGGTGAGCTGGACAATCTTGATCACCAACTGGATGAGGTTCAGAGTCACTGAGGTGACTCTGGGCATATCTGTGAGGGAATTTCTTGAGATGGAAGAGCCACCTTAGCTGTGGATAGCACAACTCCATGAGTCAGGGTCCAGGACTAAATCAAAAGGGAAAGGGAAGCCAGTGAGCTGGCTGAGCAAGCAAGGATGGCTGCTGCCGAGGGAGATGATCTGATTCGGTCCCAGGAACTGATTCCTCACAATCTGTCCTCCAAGAGACACATACTCAGTGTGGTGCCCACACACCTCCACTATCCCACTGCACAAAGTAAAAATTTAAATATAACCAAAAAATGCTTGCTTATTCTTCTTTAAAGGAAAAAGGAGCTGAGTATTTATGTGTCTCTGCTTCCTGACTGCAGTACAAAGTGAGCAGCTGTGCCATGACTGCTCTGCCGTCTCGGACTGCGTTCTCAAACTATGAGCCAACTGACCTTCTCCTTAAACTGCTTGTCCAGTGTGTTGTCCCATCAGTGAGAAAAGAAATGCAGGGGCAAATAAGAAAATATAATGATACAGGCATATGAAAATTTCACAAAAAAACCCATTTCTTTGCATGATAACCAAAAAACAACTTACAAAATAAAAGGGAGTGTGGGGGTGCATGCCTGTGATCCCCAGCACTTGGGAGGTAGGGGGAGCAGGAGTTCAAAGTCAGTCTGGGCTACATGAGCCCTTTTTGTAAAAATTCAAAATTAAGTCTGGTGTGACGGGACATACTTGTAATCCCAGCCCTTTAGAGATAGAATCAAGAAGATCTGGGTTTCAGGATCACCCTTGGATGATGGAACAAGTTCAAGAACAGCCTAGGGCTACCTGAGACTTTGTCTCAGGAGAGAGAGAGAGAGAGAGAGAGAGAGCGAGCGAGAGAGCGAGAGAGCGAGAGAGAGCGAGAGAGAGAGAGAGAAACAGAACAAGAGAGGACTAGGAGCTGGGAAGATGACTCAGTGGGGAAATGTCTGCTATGCAAGCATGAAGACCTGAAGATCTTCCGCATCCTTTGGCAAAGCTCAGCTCTGTCAGGTGGAGACAGAGCATCATGCAAGCTTGCCAGACAGCCAGACAGCCAACTGATGAGTCCCAGGTCCACTGGGAAACTCTCTGAAAATAAGATGGGGAGTAGTAGAAGACACCTGATGTTGACCTCGGCCTTCAAATGAGTGTACACAGACCTGTGCGCGTGTGCGTGCACACACACACATGCACATCACACATGCACACACATGCATGCACACACACATGCACATCACACACAGGCACATGCACATCACACACAAATGCATGCACACACACATGCTTATCACACACACATGCACATCACACACGCACATCACACATGCACATCACACACACATGCATGCACACACACATGCACATCACACACATGCACACACGCACATCACACACGTGCACATCACACACACAAACACACATCACACACACACGCGTGCGCACATCACACACGCACACACATACACACATGCACATCACACATACATGCACATCATACACACATGCACACATGCACATCACACACACATGCACATCACACACATGCACACACGCACATCACACACGTGCACATCACACACACATCACACACAAACGCACATCACACACACATGCACACATGCACATCACACACACATGCACATCACACACACGCACACACTCACATCACACACATGCACATCACACACACATGCACACCACACATACACATACACATACATGCACATCACACACACATGCACATCACACACACATGCATGCACACACATCACACACACACACACACACACACACACACAAATAAGAGATACATTTGTGGGGTATCCCCACCAATTTACATTTCTTATTAAAAATCATCAGCAGGACGTGGTAGATGAAGATTACATGCAGTTAAAGGAAACTGCAATGGTCCCAGCACACACATCTAAAGCAGCATACTAATGGATATTTAGGGGATCGTAGCTACTCAAAGAAGATCTGTGAGTTTCAGTATTATTTCCCTGACAGAAAGTCCTTGACATGTGTCTGCATTTCATCTGTAGGATGAAGAAAACACATTGCAGTTGTGAGGATGAGAGACAGTATCAGTAAGGTGGCTTGGTTCAAAAAAGAGCAATGACACAGCTGTATGAAAATCAGCCTTGCCCATGTCTTTTCCCAGCTACCCACCACATTGCTTATATGTGTTTGCAAATAGTAAACTATACAGTAGTTCCAGTACCATACTAACTAAAATAGATGTTGTCCACCAGAGTTACAATGTGCAGTCTAAGGACTAGACACATAGCTAGATCACCACCATCACTACCAAGGCTCAGAAGAGTTGAGCACTGTCCAAGAAGCTGAGACTGGGTCCCAGGCAGTAGTTTCTAGGCTCCTTGTTCTTACTCTAGCTCACACTTAAGACCCAAAGACTTCCACAAAAGGGAAAGATCCTAACGAAGCAATGTGCACGCTGCTGTCAGTCTAGAATAGCCAGGACAGCTTTTTGCTGTGCTGGAGGCAAAAGGGAGGAGGAGAGCCAGTTAGACCCAATACTCCTCTAAGAAGGACCCAGTCAGACGTAGGGTTTACCTAGGATGGGCATCATCCCAACTCTGGGAGTTTGCTCATGCTAGCCCACTGCCTGTCTTTCATGTGCTAACACTTGGTTGTTTTACCACAGCTGTATGAAAATTAGCCGTGCCCACGTTTTTTCCCCAGTTATCCGCCACATTGCTTATATACAAAAACTCTGGCACTCTGCTCAACACCCTTCCTACTTTAATCTGACTTCTCAACAATTTAAATTCCCAGAGGATGGGCTGGAGAGATGGCTCAGTGGTTAAGAGCACTGACTGCTCTTCCAGAGGTCCTGAGTTCAATTCCTAGCAACCACATGGTGGCTCACAACCATCTGTAATGGGATCTGATGCCCTTGCCTGGTGTGTCTGAAGACAGCTACAGTGTACTCATATTCATAAAATAAATAAATCTTTAAATTCCTGGAGGATAATCCAAGACAGCGCTTGACACAAGTCAATGTTTTTTTTTTAAAAAAAAATATACCTGAGTTGGGTTGGTCATGAGAACATACACTTTTAATCCCAGCACTCAGGGGGCAGAGAAGGTGGATCTATGTGAGTTCCAGGTTAGCCTGGTCTATGGAACAAGTTCCAGGCCCAGCAGGAATCCACAGTGAGATCCTGTCTCAAAACAACAAAGGCCCTGAGTTGAATATTTGCCCTGAGCTATCACCCACACTGTGTCCTGTGTCTAGGCATTATCTTCTACTCACCTGAAGAAGCTTCTTTTGTTCCTCCAGGACCCTCGCTTCTCTCTGCTCTACCCAGCGGGAAAGGGTGCGGAGGGCAGCAGCCCGGGTTGGAACCTGGGGATCACAAGCTGCTAAGAGAACCTCCCGGAACTGTTCTGTGGTTACATTTCCAGGTGGCTGGCTTGTGGCAGTGCAGGGCTCCCTGGAACCTTGGCCTGTTCTGAGGGGGTTCTGCGCTCCTTCTGTGGATGTGTCAGGACTGCTTTGTCGCCGTTCTTCTATTTTCTGTTCCGGGTCTTTTTTGTTTCGGGTACTCTGGGCTGCTGTGCTGACAGCCTCAGTGGAGAAGGCTCCATGTGTGGAGATGGTAATGCGGAGACCGACAGCGAGTTCTTGGATGACAGGGTCAGGGTATGTGTTAGAGACCTTCTCCAACAGAGGCAGCAACTGCTTCAGGACCGCAAAATCACTTGACTTCAACTATAAAGCAAAATGTAAAAATAGTAGGTCAAAACTAATATGGGCAATGTCACCAGTGCACAGAAGGGACGGCAGTCACATCGTATTCATGGTGCACTCAGCACTGCCTTGGACAAACACCCAAGGGCCATTTGCTACATAATTGCAGCTAACGTGTATTGAGCATGGCCACACACAGGCACCTTCTAAGTTAACAAGACCACACTCTGTATCCCTGAGGGAAAGTGCCCATTGGCTCTTGCATTTGGTACAGACACTTAAGTAAGATGTCCAGGGTTATGAACCAGAACACAGCTGATTGTAAAGTCAAGAAGCTACAATCCAGACAATGTAGCTCATGTGTGTCATCACAATAGGGAAGCTGGAGCATGAGAACTACCCTGAGTTCAAGGCCAGACTAGTCTACATAATGAATTCTAGAACAGCCTGAGATCCTGTCTCGAAAGAAAAATAAAATGAACAAAAAGTCATATTTTGGAGTATAAAAATTAAATTATGCCCAAAAAACATCCTTTAATACCAAGGGACTGAGGTTCACTACCCAGTACCCACAAAACAAGCCACATTTCCATGCATCTTTGTAATCCTAGCTCCAAGTCGGGTGGACACAGGAGGATCCCTGGCTTCTAACATAGCAGAGAAACTGTGAGCCTCAGGTTCAGAAAAAGACCCTGCCTCGAAGCAATAGGTAGAAAGTGATACAGAAGGACACCTCATACCCTGCTCTGGCCTCTGTACATACAAAGGTGCATGCACACATGCACACATGGGTGTGCACACACATACAAATAAATAATAAATGTTTTTAAAAATACTGATTTCTGCTAGGTTTTTGGATGTTGGCAGTCCTTAAAGATTCTAGATCTTTTTGTTTTATTTGTTTTGTTTTCAAGACAGGTCTCTCTACAGAATCCTGGCTATCCTGGAACTCACCATGAAGACCAGACTAGCCTTGAACTCACAGAGATCTGCCTGCCTCTAACCCTCAAGTGCTGGGACTAACAGTGTGCAGCACCATACCTAACCAGATTCTAGATCTTTGAAGTATTTATCTCAATGCTGTAGTCCTTTAAAACAGGAGTTAAAAGAAAAAAAGAAAAAAAGAAAAAAAAAAACTCTTTCACAGGATTCTGGTAGCAACAGAAATTATTTCATAAAAATTATATAAGGCTCTGAAAATCTTTAACAATGTTTATAAATGAATACAATAAAGACAATTCCATATTTAGATGGTTTAATCTCAAAATCTAAAGGCACTGGAGACAACTAATCTTTAGCTAAATGAAAAATCGCTTAAAAAATTATTTGTATTTATCATGCATGCGTGTGCACACATGTACTCATGTATGCACATGGTTGTAGGACACAAGTGCCTCGTCATGCATGTGCAGGTCAGAGGGCAATCTTGTGGCATCAGCTCTCTCCTTCTGCTTTTACATAGGGACAGGGGACTGAGCTCAGGTTTTCAGGTTTGTGCAGCAAATGCCTTTGCCTCCTGAGTCATCTTGTTGACCATGAAAGATCATTTTTAGAAAAAGATGTAAAATTAGGGACAGAGCAGACAGCTTGGTGGTAAGGCCCTCGCTGAGTAAGCATGAGAAGCTGAGTTTGAAGCCCCAGCACCTGTGTAAGAAGCTGGGAATGGCTGCACAGAAGCCTGTTAGTTATCTCAGGGCTGGTAAGACGACGAGAGACTGTCTCGAGGGACTAGGCAGGGAGTGACAGGGCAGACACCTGACATCTCCTGTAGCTTTGGATATATGAATGGTCACATGGAGATACAAACCAAGATGAGGGCTAAAGCAAAGGGCAAAGCAGGAGCTTAGAGTGCACAGGGCCCTGCTTGAAGGAACTGTCCATCCTCGGCAAGGGTTTTTTCTGGCAGTGACCATCTACCGTCACTGAAATTCTTGAAAATTTCAAGAATTTCAAGAAATTCTGAGAAACATGTGAGTTTCCCAGAGGATATCAAGCAAACGTGCCTGTGGAAACACGAAGTGTGGATCTCCTTTCCCCGTAGCAACTCATGACTAAAGTCAACACAGCCACGGTTTACTGAGGTCTGAGGGTGCTCATAAGGGAGAGAGCGGCATTCTCAAACCTCTAAAAGTCTATGCCCTTTGAGAAGTGTTAACCAACCTCCCTCCTTAGTTCAGAATACTCTTTCCCTTTCTTCCTGCCTCCTGCCATTTGTCAGTCCATGCTGTTTATTAGCTGTTGTAGCAGGCTTGCTAACAATGGGCAGTAAGCAGGAGGTGCCTGCTTGAGGCTAAAGTTATTAAGAATGAATGATCTTCTATAGAGAGAATGTCCAGCACAGTGAAGGGGGAAAGGGCAGAATTGGAACCAGTTCATTCTCCTTGCTAAACGAAACAGGCTCTAGCAGGAGTACCCACTCTTGGCTTCCCCACTCTGGGGCAGACCTCTAGTTTGCTCACCACTGATCCACACAAGTCTCTGTTTTGCTATGGTTCTGATATGTTTGTCAACTACACCTAAAAATATAGGCAAATGTTTATTATAATGGGATTTTTTTGAGATTTATTTATTTTATGTATATCAATGGTTTGTTTGCATGTATGTCTGTGTACCACATGAGTGCAGTGCCTAAGAAGGCCAGAAGAGGCATCAGGGTCCCTGGAACTGGAGTTACAGATTGTTGTGAGGCACCGGGTGGGCACCGGGTAGGCACCGGGTAGGCACCGGGTGGGCACAGCAAACCAGATCCACGTCTCCTACAAAAGCAACAGGAACTTTACCTCTGAGCCAGTCCTCAGAAGAACTTTTAAATGAAGAGTTTAAACAATGGCCTTTGACAAAGAAAGGAAGATAAGACAGACAGATGGACCGAAGGAAGGAACAAAGGAAGGAAGGAAAGCAAAGGGAGTGGACAGACACGGAGACTTAGATGGTATGGTGTAAGGACAAGCCAAAGATGGCTACCCCTTTAGAGAAAGACACACCTTTGGTCTCTCAGTACTGAATCTTACTCTGAAATCTGGGCTTAAAGATTAAGAGTCCTGCCTTTAGGTAATATATTTCCTAAAGAATGGCCAGAATGGTCTGCGCAGCTTTACCAACCAGGGCAACAGTGGGCCCACAGGCTCTACAACACCAAGCAGAAACTGCTTCTTGAGGGGACAAGGAAGACTCCCCAACATAATACTTCAGTGATGACCAAGCCTGAAATTTAGAAAATGAATGTGGAATTACAGTTATCTTGTTAGCAATCTTAAACCTGCACTTTCTCCAAATTAACTCCTCTTCCCAGACACGATGTTTTAATAATCACTTTACTTACATGAATTAGAAAGGAATGAAGAAAGGCCCGATGCTGTTAGATTCTGTTTCATTAGCCAAAACAATGACTCCAAACAGGGAAAATGTTCTAGGTTCTAAAGCAAAGACTTAAGAGTGACTGTAGTCAACTCAGACCACAATCTTCAAGCATGACTTTATTGTGAATACAAGATAAAACCTAGCATTACTAAGAAACCTTATAGGGCTGGAGAGGTAGATAGCTCAGCTGTTAAAAGCACTGGCTACTCTTCCAGAGAACCTGCATTCAAATCCTAGTGTTCACATGGTGGCTCAGAACCATCCAAACTCCAGTTCCAGGAGATCCCACAACCCAACCCTCTTCTGACCTCCTGGAATGCCAGGTGAACATGTGGTACACATACATATATGGAGGCAAAACATTCATACACATAAATAAAGTAAATCTAAAACTAAAAAAAAAAAAAAAAAAAAGGCACATTTGCCAGATAGTGGTGGTGCACACCTTTAATGCTAGCACTTGGGAGGCAGAGGCAGAGGCAGGCAGATCTATGAGTTCAAAGCCAGCATGGTCTACAGACCAAGTTCTAGGACAGCCAGGGCTACAAAGAGAACAGAGAAAACCAGAAAGAAAGAAAAAAAAGTAGAGGAGGAGGAACTCTTATAAATGCATGAATCAAGCAGGAAACAATAAATTATCAAATCTAGGGTGAACTGCAAAGTCAGGGGAGCCCAGGAAGTGGCAATGAGTCAGGATGGTTCACAGGAGGGCAAGGATGGGCAAAGGCTGTGCAGATACAGCAAGTGAGGCATGACCAGTATACACAGCAGCCTCCAACAATGGGCTCTAAAAAACCAGATAGGAGATTTTGGTGATTTATTTTCCATTTGTTCTATTGTCTGAAATAAGTACTAAATAAGAAGATACAACACACACACAATCTATGCTTTCAATTTATAGAGATTATTCAAATTAATATTCAATCAGAAAACAAAACCCCACTAAGCTAGTTAAATCCAACAATTAAGCTGCCTGTCTGTGAGTATTCATTGCTACATTTAACGACTCCGGAAGCTTACCCAAAAGCTTATTTTTTTTCAGATGACATACAAAATATAAAATTAGGAATGTAAATCCAGGGAGAAATGGGATTCACATTGACAACTAGCCCAGACAAAAATCTTGTTTCTCCTTAGGAACAGGCAGGAGTGTCCCACCTTTTGACATTGAGACATAACGCTGTAGTCTGGAACACAGGCTGCCAGCCGTGGACTGCTGGCTGGGCATCCTTGTTAGAATGCTGGAGATGTAACACATGAGGAAGTGATCTCCAAAACCACGGACGGAATAAAAAAGAAGTCTAGAGAAAGGCAAGAATCAAACCAGATTTGAATGCTCAAACTCAAAGTGTATTCCCTGAGGGCTCCCTAGACACGGCTATGGAGCTCGATTCTGTAATACCTGCTCAGAGACTGTCCTACTTTCTTTCAGTCTCCTTGCTTAATGTGTCACCCAATTAACCAGTCACCCTCACAAGCATGGTCTAGCCCTGCCTCTCCTTTTCCTTTGACAACGCTGTCCCAGGGCTCTACAGCTTCCTTCCATCAGTGCCTCAAGAAAATTAGGCTTTTCTCTGGTTCTGAGCCTTTCATGAGTTTCTTTAATGGAAAGGCTTCCCTCCACGTGCTCTGCCCACTTAAACACTTATTCCTCTTCAGGTCGAGCTAAATCCCATCTGCTCACTGAAGACCTCTCGGCCCAGCTTAGATGTTAAGTTCCCTCTTCTTTGAAGGCATTCCATTCGTTTCTAGTCATATTTTTTAAATAGTCATTCTGTGTGTGCCTCCCTTCCTGGGCTGTCTTATGAGACATAAGCCATGTCTGCCTTGCCCACTGCTATCTGCCCAGATCTTTCAGCTCCGTATCTGGCATGTGGCAAACATGCAAGCAATAATGTTTGAATGATTAAGTTTTTAAAACTATAAATGAGAGCTGAAGAGATGGCTCAGTGGATGGCTCTTGCAAAGAGCCTGTGTCTGGTTCCCAGTGCCCATGTCAGACAGCTCACAGTCGTCTGTAAATCTGGCTGCAAGAGATCTGACTCCCTCTTCTCGTCTCAGCAGGCACCTACGTTCATGTACACATAAACACATACATACACATAATTTAAAAATAGAAATAGATCTTAAATACTACAAATTAATTATGTAAAAACCACATATGCTAAGCAGGCCATGGTGGTGCCCACCTACAATCCTAGCTCTTGGGAGATAGAAAGGACCATCAACAATGTCAGGCTGAATTCAAGGCCAGCCTGGGCTGCATGAGATTCTCTCTCAAACAAAAACAAAACAAAACTCTTAAAAGTGACAGGCAACAGGCTTAAGCATATTGCACGGTGTGTGCTCAACAACAGATCCTGAGCTAAAGTGTGTAACGGACGCCATCTGAGCAACCCGGAGCTTGCTAAGGATTTCCCACCAACTCTCTGAAGAGAGGGGAAACCAGAGAACTGAGAGTCTGCCTCAGGCCCCAAACACTTGGCTTACTGTTTCCAAAACAAGCTCGTTCCAGGTAGGAAAGAGCCCTGCCCTTTTGACGGCCACATCTGTGCAGGTCAATGTGAAGTGGCATGCTTGTCATCTGTGTTAGAGATGATTCTCATCAGCAACCCAACTTGGCCATCCCAGCTCTCCTGGGTACAATATCCATTCTTGCTTTCCATGAAGGTATGGAAGTAAGGCGGCAGGTCCTCTCCCCAATGTGACATTCACGTTTTGCTTATAGTTAAGCTTACCTGAACAGCTCCTCCTAGCATGACAGCCACCAGCCCCATGGACATGCTCAGCGTTTGTGATCCCACGGTGCTCTCAGCATCATGAGCCAGGCCTGCACATGCTCTCTGTAGTGTTGCTGCTACAAAGTCCACTACCTACCAGAGAAGAAAATTAGAACCAGTAAGGGGCAAGAAACAACTGCAAAATCCATCCATCTTACATCTGTTCTGTCAGCTTTGCATCACAAGCACGTAACAGCTGCTCCTGGGTAGCAGGAGCGGTGCTCTGAGCTTTTCTGCTTTGATTTTCATGGGTTTCTCTTTTACATCTGCCAGTTTATATAGGATGTTTTAAAAGAAACAGTAACAGCCAAATGTCAAGATGGAGAGGCCAACACATGAGAGTATAACTCTCTAAACAGTCCACCCAGCTCCTTCAAGACTTTAACAATGCAGAAGCTTCTACGTATTTCACACGCACAGGCGCTCTCTCTCTCTCTCTCTCTCTCTCTCTCTCTCTCTCTCTCTCTCTCAATACAGGGTTTTATTTAATCATATAGCCCAGGCTGGCCTCAAATTTGCTATGTACTTAAGGATGGCCTTGGTCTTCTGCTCTTCCTTGCTTTCAGTTCCCAAGTGTTGGGATTATAGGTATGTGTCAGCAAGCCCAGTTAATATAGTACTGGAAAATCGAACTCAGGGCTTCTTGTATGCTAGGCAAGCAATCTACTTGTCTACTGAGATGCCCAAGCTAGCCTCCAAATGAATGACTGATTACTTCCTAAGTGCTGGGATTATAAGCATCTGTTACTCCTGTCCATCTTCCTATCTATCTATCTATCTATCTATCTATCTTTAATTCAGTAATAGCAAGCAAGCACAGAGCCTTGCACATGCCAGACAAGGGTTCTAACACTGAGCTACAAACTCGGTCCTAAGAACCTGTCACTTATAAAGAAAAGAAATCTCCTTTGCCCCAGCCAGCCACTGCATTTGAAATTCACCCAAAGGGGGTAGAAACTTATGCTCACAGAAGAGCCTGCAGATGGTTGTTTATAGCTGCTCTAGTCATGAGTCTCAGAAGCTCAGAGGTGACTGAGACTGTCAAGACAATGGGAGACCACTTAGCACTGTCAGTACGCTATGAAGCCATGAAAAGACATGGAGGAATGTTAGTGAGAAGAAATAACACAAAGTGAGAGGAGCCCATCTGCAAAGATACAGGTGAGACAGAGAGAGAGAGAGAGAGAGAGAGAGAGCACGAGACAGAGTGGTATAGGGGCAGATGTGATAGTAAACCTATTCTTAGATCCTAGGACGGCAGACATGTGGAACCTATTACCAGTACAAGGCCCAGAGTGAACCCTAATGTAAGCTACAGACTCGGAGCAACAATGATGTGATTGTGTGGATTCCTCAGTTACAACAAAGAACCCGGGATTGTAGCTCAAGGGTAGACTGTTTGCCTAGCAGGTGAAAGGGTTGAATCCCCAGGAGGAATACACGAGCGCGCGTGCACATGCACGCACACGCACACACACACACACAAGAGGTCAAGGATTCTAAAATGGCATTGCTCTTTGGTAACAATGGGGAGACTAGGAACATGTGGGCACAGGAACTATCTGAGAAATGTCCATATCTGCTCAATTTTGTTGTGAACCTAAAACTACTCTAAAAAAATAAAAAAATAAACTCTGGGCCAGGGAGATAACTAGGCGAGTAAAAGCACTTGCCATGTAAGCCTAATGGCGGGTTCTGATCTCAGAACCCACTGCTGGAAATGGCAGCATGTCAGTAACCCCAGCACTCCTACAGCAACATGGGAGGCAGAGACAGGAGGAATAGTACAAAGTAAAAGAGGCCCACCTGAAAGGAACCTGACGCGTGAGCCTGCCTAGAGTTTATACAGCACAGCAGCAAATGACAAGAGATACCTCACTTCAAAATCAAGTTGGCAAGAGAAAGCGAATCAATGCCCAAGGTCACCCTCTGACCTCCACACGAACACACACTATCAAATACATACATAAAAGTAAATATTACTTTCTGATCATCTAAAATGTTCTCTGAAGGAGGTTTCCTCCTCGGAGATTTCTCAGTTTCACGTGACAATCTAATTCTAGTAAGCAATGAACAGAGGAGAAGGTTCCCAGTGTTATTTATAAGCCAGTGTCCTCAATCAACCTGTAAGAAATCTAGAGTCACATTCTAAGTGTCACTATTTCTACAAATTTACAATCGCTCATACACAAGGTTTTATATAGTGTAGACTACCAGTAACAGTAACCTTTCAGTGGAATTAATTTGGTCAGCATCATTTGAACTGAGCCTCATATAATCACCGTCAAACAATGGCAGACATGCATTCATGCACGTACACATGCACACGTGTATACTCAGGATTAATGGCTCAAAGGGGAGTTATCATTTTGAAAATGGGAAAGTTGAGGTAGGTCATAATAAGCCTTAAACACTATGCAAGGTTGCATGTTTAACTCTCTGGACAAATCACATGCTATGCTAGAATCCTTACTGCGAGCTTAAAGCCAGAGAATGGCCTGTTAACACTTGTCTTCTGGGGCAAGGCAGGAAACGGCAAAGGTTATTTAAATGTTCCTTGCACGGAAACAGTGCCGGAAACCCACCTCCCTCTCTAACCCTGAGACTTCAGTGATTTATAAACCATTTGGGGCCATCTAGTTAAGCCACAGAAAAAGTTCAAAGGGTGCCTTATTTTTATTTATCTTCTGTGTTAGCACAAGAATTGTTTAATTTCTGGAACTAGCTTTTCCTAAGCTCCTTTCTTGGCATTTTTTATTGTTATCAACATTACATTTGTTTATCCTTGTGCACATACCACAGTTATGTGGAGATCTGAGCAGCTTGTAGGAGAGAGTTCTCTCCTTGCACCAAATGGGTTCTAGGGACTGAACTCACACGCATTGAGTCTTCTCACCTAACCCACTAGGTACTGTTTTTACAGGCAAGGTGATGCATGCTTTAATCCCAGCCCTTGGGAGGCAGAGGCAGGCAGATCTGAGTTCAAAGCTAACCTGGTCTACAGAGCAAGTTCTAGGATAGCCAGGGTTACACAGAGAAACAGAAGATTTCTGTTTGTATGCATGTAAATACAAAACAACTGAGAATCTAGAGAACAGGAAACGAGAGAGACAAAAGACTGGCAGGGCACTAGGAGAGCTGAACCAAGGCAGTGGATGGATATGATAAAAAATACACTACATAAATGTATAAAAATTTCAAAAAAGCCGGGCAGTGGTGGCGCCCGCCTTTAATCCCAGCACTTGGGAGGCAGAGACAGGCGGATTTCTGAGTTCAAGGCCAGCCTGGTCTACAGAGTGAGTTCCAGGACAGCCAGGGCTACACAGAGAAACCCTATCTCGAAAAACCAAAAAAAAAAAAAAAACAACAACAACAAAAAAAAATTCAAAGAATTAAAAAATATTTTTAAAACCTGGGAGCTATTAACTATGAAGGAAGGGCCATTTATTAATGTATGTCATCAACAAAAATATCCTTTCTCCCAAACTTCCTTTTTGTTTGTGGAAAGGACACTGAGCTAGAGTCTGATATAGCCTAGGCTGGCCTCCCCAGGTGTTATGTAGCCAAGGATGAGCTTGAACTTCTTGATCCTTTCCCTACATGCTGGGATTACTGCAATGTCCAACCAGACTTCCTGCCTGGACTGCCATTTTGACAGCAGCTTTACCCGGCTTCCCACATTTTGCGATTCTGACGGGGCTGCTGACCCAAGAAGAGGTTCTCGGTGACTGAATGAAGCCTCTTAGAACTCAGGGGCGCTTTTCAATCGACTCCCACCCAAGTCAGAGCTCCTTGAGTCGGCACCCCTCAGGAGGCTGCTGAAATGCACACGATCAAGTCAGCCTCCAGCCCCTTCCTCTGTCAGCACTTCGTCAGCAGGTTACATCTTCACAGGGTCATTAAGAGGATTAAATGAGTTAATGCCCGTCATGGGTTCAGAATGGAGCCTGGTAAACAGCAAATACCTAATGTTATTATTAAAGAGTGAAGTAACTATGAGCAGTTGACTCAGTAGAAGCAGAATCAGGTGGGGAGAGATGAGACAGGACGCATCCAAGCAGTACAAGTCTCCTGCTCTTCAGAGTGATACTTCCACCCACAGTCAAAGCCCCCGAGTTCAGCACTGGGTGAGAAGAAACCTCTAAGCTGGCAAGAGGGTTCAGCAGGACAAAGTCCTTGCTCTACAAGCCAGTCAACTGAGTCTACTCACTGGAGCCCCAGTAAAGGTAGGAGAACAGACTCCACAAAGCCATCCTGGGACCTCCACGTCACCTCCCACCCTGTACCACCCTATACACATGTGTACAACATAAGACATTTTCAAAAAGTCATTTTAAAGCCTCTATTCTTTCTCTGGGGAAGGGGAGGGTTGGATGAAGGTGGGGTAAAGAATCAAAGGGTTCCCCTAAGTCTCAGATAGCCTTACCACCATGTTATGATCTGCACTCAGTCCCATTCCTGTTTAGCTAGTGCGTCCGTTATACCCAGGCTGCTGCAGAAGGAACTCGCACTGTTTCCCCCTTTTCTGTTGCTCATGTTTGCTTGCTTTTTTCTGGGAAAGACTGTTTGCTTATTTATTTGAGACAATGCTATACTTGCTTCAGGGATTTTTATTTATTTATTTGCTTATTTGCTTATTGAGACGATGTCACTATGTAGCTTAGGCAGGCCTAGAACTTGTAGTAATCCTCCTGCCTCATCTCTGTGCTAGGATTATGGGCACACCCACCTTGATGCCTGGCTCCCTTTCTTTTTGAAGATATTTCAGCAGCTCTGTGGAGGTTCGTTTGCTGCTTCTCTCCGTGCAGACGCTCAGTCTCCCTGTTTCTCAGACTGCTGCTGATCAGCTATGGTTCTGCAGCCTCCCACTGCCCCTGTCTTTACTATGGCCTTTCCTACTCTTACAAGCATGCACATTCGCCCTGCTGAGGCCGACCTACGGTTTCCAGAACCGGTCAGTACCTTGTCTTTATACTGGGCACCCCTGGGTTCTGTTTTTCTAATGAGTCTGTCACACACACACACACACACACACACACACACACATATACACACACAGTCTAAAAAAGAAAAACACCAGGAAGAATCATTTTGGCTCTGCTGATTACAGTGATCCAACTCAGCTGTGTACAAAGGATGTAGTTTCTGAAAGGGCAGAAACTAGAAACCCTGCGCACCCCCTTGCTGGCCCTGCTACACTTGGTGCAATCCCTGTCTCTGGACACTCTTCCCACCTTCCCCGGCTACAGGCCGTCTCCTCAGGGCAGCTCTCCACAGCTACCTCCTTACCATCCCTTTCCCTTACTCCATCCTCCTCCAGAAATGATCACCACCTGACACACTTTATAATGAAATCATTGCCATATGACATTCTTGGCTTTCTTTTAAAAATATTTTTTTAAGCTGAGGGGTAGTGGCACGCACCTTTAATCCCAGCACTCGGGAGGCAGAGGCAGGCGGATTTCTGAATTTGAGGCCAGCCTGGTCTACAGAGTGAGTTCCAGGACAGCCGGGGCTACACAGAGAAACCCTATCTCAAAAAAACATTGAAAAAAAAGAATTCTTTAATATCTTCTAATGCCTGGTCCACAACTGTTACAAGAAATACCTCTATAATTCCTTTCTCTTTGAGACAGGGTCTAAACTTTCTATGTAGACCAGAATGGCCTGAGACTCAGGCATAGCCTGCCACTCCTCCTGAGTGTTGGCATTAAAGGTATGCCACCATGCCTAGCCACAATTTGCCTATATTTTTTTAAATGTATGTGTGTGTGTGTGTTTGTATGCACACAGGTGAAGGGCATGAGAGACTCCAGGCATTTTCCTCCATTGCTTTCGACTTTATAAGATGGGGTATCTCCCAGAACATAATACCCACCAATTGGCAGACTGCCTGGCTAGTAAAAGCCAGGAGTCTGCTTGTCTCCAGCACCTTCCCCTGACCCCATAAGTGTTGGGGTTACAGATAAACTCTGCCAAGCCCAGCTTCTTACATGGGGATCCAAACTCAGGTCCTCATGCTTGCATGGTAAGCACTTCACTGACGGAGGCATCTCTCCAGTCCTCCAGTTGTCTATCTGAATCTAGTACTGGTTCCCTTATTATCCACTCACTCTCCCATCCATCCATCCACCCACCCATCCATCCATCCATCCATCCACCCACCCATCCATCCGTCCATCCATCCATCCATTTAGGCTTTTTTGAGACAGAGTCTCACTATGTAGCTCTGGCTGTCCTTGAACTCACTATGTAGACCAGACTGGCCTTGAACTCACAGAGATCTGCCTACCTCTGCCTCTCCATTGCTGGAATTAATGGTGTGTACTACCATGCCCAGCTTGGTTCCTCTTTTTCTTTTCAATGCCATTTATTGGATGAAGAAGCAGGAACACATGCACTGTAGACGTTCACATTTGGACCTGGCTGATTGCTTCCTCTGGCCTTTGCTAACCCAGCACTCGAGCGTCTGCATTTCTTTCATTGGGTTTGGGTTCAAGGTTCTGTGCTAAGGTCAGAATCCTTCCCAAGTGCTCTATACTTCCCACTGCACACGTGTGGGGGACACACGATGACTTGTTTGGCCATCAATGGTAATAGAAGACCAATCTGTGCAAAATATTTGGCACAGTGTGCACTGCTGTCTATATTAACCCTGTAATGTACTGAAAAATAAAACACAGAGGAATGAAATCATAAAAGGAGATATGATGGGGTATAACAAAATTCCAATGGCAGTATCTACGTAGGAAGCAGGTGCAAGATGTTCACCAGAAAATCCTTTCAGTAAACAGTCCTCATCAATATGTCCGATTAATACATGCTACAGAGAGAGAGAGAGAGAGAGAGAGAGAGAGAGAGAGAAGAAAAAGCCAGGTATGGTGGTACACAAATGTAATCCCAGCAATAGGAAAGCAGAGGCAGGAGGATCTCTGTGAATTCTAGGCCAGCCTGGTCTATATAGCAAGTTCCAGGTCAGGCAGGGATACATAGTGAAACACTCTCAAAACACAAAACCAAAAATAAATAGAGTAATTGCTAAAAATTACTTCAAACTTGAAATTTCTTGGGGGGAGGGGGGGAGACAGTCAATTTCACTGGGAACATAGAGTGTTCTGTCCACAACCCTTCTAACCATTTGCAGGCAATGGTGATCATCCCCAATGGTGATCATCGAGAAGTAGTTTTCTAGTTCCTCCTAAATGGTTTTGGCTGTGACTGTCCCAGAGAGCAAGCACTCTACCAACTAATCTACGTGGTTAGCTTGTGATTTTTCCTATGGAAAATTCTCCATTGCTTATCTGATTAAGATGGGATCTAATCACTACAGGAAAGGCAAGACAAAGGTTTTCTTTTCCTCATACTCTTTGATTATCAATTTGCAAAAGAGCGACCAGATGCCCTGACAATCTCTAATGAATCCTGAGAGGTTTAAGAACTCATTTTCTATCTTTGATGTGTCTGCTGTGGCCATTATTCCTCTGAATGCAGCAGTTGTGCTCTGTGTTGCAACAAGAGTACCTTCAAGGTGGCTCCTGACTGCTACTGCCATGACCCCATTAAATTCAGATGGCTTCCTTGTGCCTGGGCTCATCAAGCTGCCTCAAAGCTTATAATGTACAATCTCCACCCTAGACCTCAAATCAACCTTCATCCCAGACAGCACTGAGTATTCTGAGTAGAAATAGTTTTTATTGACTCCACTCTGGAACTAGGGCACTTAACTGCTGCTGACTGTCATTGTTCCTGGCACTGACAGGGGACCACATGAGGAAATATCCATTGTTTTTAGAGAAAAACATTAATCATTCATTCACACTACTATCTCCAACTGAAATTCAAGAGTATACGGATTTTGTGCTAGTTCTTTGGTTTTTATATATTTTCCTTATACTAAAAATCTTCATTCCTGGTAATATTAACCAAATGACATATAATTTATTTTCTTTGTGTGTGTGTGCATGTGAATGTGCTCATGTGTTTCAAAATAATATGTTAATATCATCACTAGCAGTGAGATTACAAAGCACAATTTGGTACTTCCTGGTGTTCTTTTGTTCTGGTGCATTCTGAATAACCTGCGTGAATGGTGATACAATAGGTCAGATCATCTTTTGTACTGGTCTAACCCCACGGTTCCTTAATTAGGAGTGAGGGAGCTAAGCGCAGAGGCACAGGCTCTATCAGTTTTTAAACCACTTCCCCTTCCACCCAGCACCCTGACACAGAAACAAGCCTGGATGAGGAAGCTGTCAGGCACCATACAAAACAATCACCCTGCCGAGCAACATGAGGTCAGTGAACTGAAGGAGTGAGGGGCTTGGGCAGAAACCAGGAACATAATTCCCATTAAACAGGCAAGCTAAGTCAAAGCTGACAGGCAGCAGCTAGCGTTCTCATCGGGAGCTCTTAGTGACATGCTGCTTAGCAACACGGACTGCAGATGACAATGACAACCACACAAAGACATGGAGGATCAGATTTAAGTGTGACAATCAAACCATCTTACAAATGAATCTTCACCAGCCAGGCACAACTGATTCTAGTGGTGGTAAAACAGGCCCCGCACTGCCTATGTATTATTACTTTTATCTTCTACCTTTTATGAAGGTGGTAACAATTATGTCCCAGTCAGTACACTTCAGGGACTGGCCTGCACAGCAACTCTACTCTGAGAGCATTGTTTTTAGAGTACCTCAAAACTGCACAGGAGGCTATGGAGATAAACTGTGAACCGGAGGATGCATGAAACTTAAAGTGGTCTTATTAACACAGTTTTGTAGGCATATATTTTTTTACAACCTACTTTAATAAGGGTTCAACCTCCCCTCTAGCCCACCACCCACCAGAGGTAGCAGAAAAGAAAGGTTATCAGGATGCTGGGAAAGTGGACATGTTTAGAAATAGTCCTTGGGGTGATTCCAATCTTTATAGTTCTCAGTATGTCCACTAGCAAACACCAAACACAATCAGCAGCTGCAGTCCAGTCCACTTTGCAGACACAACACATGAATCAGCAAAGGCAGTTCAATCCAGAAGAAACTCTGAGGCTTGCCAATCTGCCCAAGTCCACTAAAGTGGCAAGAAGCCACAGGAACCTCAGGAGAAGTTCTTTGGTGAGTTTCTCTCTATGAAGTCACCACAAGTGAAGCTCAGCAACAAAAGCAATGTAAGCCTAACCAATACATGTGTGTTGTCACCAAAGACTAGCAAGGCGGAGCAAAGCAAACCAATGCTCGAGCTTCCACTGCCTGTCAGGTCATTTATAGTCGTTCTAAACATCACGTGTCCTTTCCTATGTCTGTTATAGCAAAACATCTTTTCACCTGTGTCTGCTTCAGCAAAACATTCTTTCACATGTGTGCTCCACTAAAACATCATTTGACATAAATGACTTTCCAAAGAACCAGAAGTTTCCACTTCACAGGTTTTTGTTTGTTTGTTTGTTTGTTTGGCTTGTTGGTTGGTTGGTTTTTCCAGACAGAGTTTCTTTGTGTAGCCCTGGCTGTCCTGGAACTTGCTCTGTAGACCAGGCTGACCTTGAACTAAGAGATCCTCCTGCCTCTGTCTCCCGAGTGCTGGGACTAAGAGTGTGCACCATCATGCTCAGGGTTTTCACATTAGAATTCCAATTGTTCTCAATGTGTGTGTGCATATGTGTGTGTGGCATACGCACACATGTGTAAGTACATGTGCCTACTATGTATATGAGGGGCCACAGGAGGATGTCAGGTGCTCTATCCCTGTCTACCCTATTTATTTGACACAGTCTCTCACTGAGCCTGACCCTATGCTGGTGGGTCAGCAAGCTGCAGCAGATCCTGTGTGTGAGACCTACGAAGAGCTGGGGTCGCACCCAGCTATTCAGGTAGGCACTGAGGATCCAAACACTCGTTCTTGTGTTTGCACATCAAGTGCTCTCAGCTTCTAAGCCCTCACTCCTGTCCTCCATTCACAACCTCTGACCCATGAGCAACTTTAAAAGAAAAATACTTTCAGGCTCTTATTCTGGCATACTAAATCAAAGCCTCTAAAATGGAGCCAGGTAGGTAGTGGTTTATTTTTTAAATGCTATGTGAGTTTATATGCACTCAAAATTGAATATCACTACATCATAAAAAATATGTAAAGTAGTTCTTGAATTTTTCTTAGGCGAGATTCACATCAGGATCATGTTAATAAGCACATGGAATATTATGAAAGACTCAGATTCCGCTGGTAAACTTAAGTAAGAGCCTTCATTTTAACCAGAATTCCAAGAAACATGGAAAGGGTGCTATCAAATTGCACTTTAAACTACTCTTTTTGAGACAGGGTCTCAGTTTATAGCCCTGGCTAGCCTGGAATTCATTCCGTAGACAAGGAGGCCTCCAGCTCACAGAGATTTGCCTACCTCTGCCTCCAAGTACTGGGATTAAAGGTATGCACTGCCATGCCCAGTTAAGCAATATTTATTTTTTTGAAAAAAAACAAAAACAAAAACAAAACCAAAAACGTGGGGTTGGAGAGATGGCTCAGCAGTTAAGAGCACTGACTGCTCTACCAGAGGTCCTGAGTTCAATTCCCAGCAACCACATGGTGGCTCACAACCATCTGTAATGAGATCTGATGCCCTCTTCTGGTGTGTCTGAAGATAGCTACAGTGTATTCACATAAATAAAAAAATAGATAAATCTTTTAAAAAAAAAAAAAAAAGTGAAACCAGGCAGTGGTGGTGCACGCCTTTAATCCCAGCACTTGGGAGGCAGAGGCAGGCAGATTTCTGCATTCAAGGCCAGCCTGGTCTACAGAGTGAGTTCCAGGACAGCCAGGGCTATACAGAGAAACCCTGTCTGGAAAAACAAAACAAAACAAAAGTGAAGACACCAAAATAACAGCAGGCTGGATCCCGAGTGTGACAGCTACTAACCTGAGAGATGTGTGTGAATATCTGCTCAGACATTCTCTCACACAGAACGGCCAGCAACTGCAGGACCAGCAGCTTCCGCTCCTGGTCTTCTATAAGCAGAGTCTGCTGTTGCTCTAACTCCAGGAGGCTCGTACAGCGGGAGGGCTTGGGTGTGAACTCTGCTTCCTTGTCCTCCAGCAGATGAGACAACTCCTAGATCAGGGGCGAGAGGTGGAGTGAAGACAGGTAGCAGCACTAGGGACACGGCACGAGTAGGAAGTTTATGTGCAAGGAACTGATCTGTATTGATTACACACTCCTGAGGTCTCAGTTCCTCCGGAGCCTGGGGGGAGAGGATTGCGGGTTTGAGGCCCACTGAGGCTACAGAGAGGGCCTAGGACCACCCTAGATGACTCAGTGAGACCTGCCTCAAAATCACAAAGTAAAAAGAACTAGGAGTAGAGCTTATTGTCTAGTACTGAAAGAAAAGGAAAGAAACACAAGCTATAGAGAAATATACACACAGTGATACCAAGTACATGAACTTTCAGAGAGAGAGAGAGCGCAACAATGGTTTGAGGGAGAAAACTAACTCATGGAGATCGTCCCCTGAACTGCACACATGCACAGTGGTACACAAAGCACCCCCCGTGTACACACACACACACACACACAAGTGTAAAGGGGCTTGTTTGACTTTTTGTAACCCTTTCACAATTCTGCCACTAGCCTTCCTTGAACTAAGCCCCCAGAGATAGACTTAGCCAAAGTCCTTTTAGAGACCATTAGAAGCCTTTCCTTTAAGACAAGTCAGGAACAAACCTCTACTACTGGAGAATTCATTACT
This sequence comes from Rhynchomys soricoides, assembly GCA_019843965.1. Lineage (NCBI taxonomy): Eukaryota > Metazoa > Chordata > Mammalia > Rodentia > Muridae > Rhynchomys > Rhynchomys soricoides. Next base: position 1,584,515 of record JADRCH010000230.1, on the reverse strand, counting down.
GTGGGTTTGGTAAGCTTCTCCATTATGAATTCCCATGGAAAGGGAAAACCTTAATCTCCCTAACAATTAGTGCGTTGCTAAAGGAGCTGACAGCTGACAGAGATGGTGTTCAACTGTGCTTGGGTAATTTTCCTCCCCAGGGGACATTTTGAAATGTCTGCAGGACATTTTTGGTTGTCATAATTGGGGGTTAACAAAGGCATTTAGTGGGCAGAGGTCACAGATTGTGCTAAATATCCTACAAAGAACAAGACAACCAAACCGAAGAACACTTATCTAGACCAAATGTCAATTTTGCCAAGATGATGTTTCCCTGGTTTCACGAAAGGCTTCCTAAACATTTCAACTCACAGTCATTTTTCTCTGAGAAACCTTAATCCAACTCCATGTATGGAGGTACATAAAATAGGTGTACTGGCCAAGCATATAGTGGCAATAAATTATAAAAAAAATTTACTTTCAAACAATTCTTTGGTATACATATGCTTTTACCATCTATTAAAGATGAACAAATTTGCATACTAATGAGATGGGGTGCTTGATTAATTTTACATTAAGAATTCAATCTTGAATATTTGATACTGCAGAATGCACAGCATCTTCAATGTTTCTTAAAGCAGATCCTCATTTTGATTTTTTATCACCAATGCTAAAAATTCAGCTTTATATATATGTATGTATGTATATAAAATACAAAAATAGGAAAAATCAGTCAAGGGCCATTTCAGAACTTACTCAAAATTCTGACCTAATCCAAGGCCAAAAATCATTTAATGACTTTTTTTTTATGAAAGATCAAGTTCAGCAGCCCAATCAGAAATTCTAAAATATTTATCATTATGCATGTGTCTCTGGGGGGAGGTACCCCCATGTTCATATGAGGATGCTGGACCCTGTGGTGCTCTAGTATGTGGAGCAGCCTGACACGGATGCTGAGAACATAACTAAAGGCCTCTTGGAAGAGCAACTCTTAACCTGACCCTCTCTCCAGCTCCTCAACCAACAATCTTTAAAATCAAAAATCGTAATGCAATAAAATTAAAAGACATACTAATTTATTATTTCCCTGCTGAAGGATGATGGTCTTTGTTTTCCACTGTTAAACCATTATTTCCATAAAAGCGGAGGTGCTGTGATTTACAACCTACAATGACCTCAAATCTTAGTGGAAATATCTCAGGCTTGCTTGTCACACTGAATGGCATGACGGCCTGTGCTGTACAAAGTGCATATGCTGTATGTTCAGAACCAAGGCCTTGGTGAGGCTTCGTGGTGCAAGAACTCTAAGAAACACCCTGAGCCCATTCCCCATCTGGTGTTGAATTGCGCTTTGGCTATTTTGTGTTCAGAAATCTTTTAGTGTTGACAAATGTTTTGTGACCCTCACATTTACTATGACCGCCTCTGGAGTCAGGACCCACAGTTTAAGGGGCTTGGGTTGACTGGATGCAGCATAGCTGGTAGAGAACTTGCCTAGCATGCATGTACTCCTAGGTTCCATCACAAGAACTGTACAAGGCATGCCTGTAATCCAAGCACTCAGGAAGCAGAAACAGGAAGAGCAGAAGTTCAAGGTCACCACTGGCTAGATATCTTGAGGCCAAGCAGGCTACTTGAGACCCTTCGAAAAACAAACAATCTGGGATTTAGAATAAAACCCTTTGATAGAGTGGTGGTAGCATTTTGTTTTGTTTGTTTTGGAAACAGTTTCCTTATATAACCTGTGCTGGCTTGAAACTCAAAATTATTTTCCTGCCTCAGCTTCCAGAGTGCTTCTATTACAGGCATGTATTACCACACTTGGCTGATTTGAACCTTAAAAAAAAAAAAAGAAGATTCATTTATTTTTATTTTATGTGTATGAGTGTTTTGCCTATGAGTGCGTACGAACACTTTGTGCATGTGTGTGTGTGTGTGTGTGTGTGTGTGTGTTACACGTAGAGGTCAGAAGGAGGCACTGGATCCCCTGGAACTGGAGTTACAAAAGGTTGTGAGCCACCATGTGGGTGCTGGGAATTGAACTCAGGTCTTCTGCAAAGGCAGCCAGTGTTGCTACCCAAAGAGCTAGAAACAAAGCATACACGTGGGCTCACGCCTCCTGAGACACCAGAGTGTGTGACTGAACACGGAGATGAGAAAGCACCAAAAGAAATGCCTCTAATTCTAGTTCTAGAAACATCAGCTCCGTGTCCCCAGCCACCACCCACCCTTAAACTCCAGACACTCTCAGGACAGACTTGAGAGAGTGGTCACCAGCAGACACCAGGCAGAGCTAACGTAGGGCCTAAGGAAGCACAACCATTACTCGGCAAGGAACCGGAAAGGATTTAAGTGGTTACAGAGCAAAATGAAGGAGGCAAAATGGCAAAGTTTCCCTTCCAAATACCTGACAGCACAGCAATCTGAAAGGGTAAGGGGTTACTCTGTGGCTGCAGAACCTGCTATTAACTTCAAAAGAGATCTCACTGTCAACAAGGAGCAAAGATTAACTCTTTCATAGACTAACAAGGCGGCTTTGTTCATGTCTAACATTTCAATGCAGATGAGCCAGCACAGTAAGCAGAGCACACCGGCAATGATGGTCTTTCTCTTGCCCACTCCAGAGCCTATGAGCAGCTGAATTAATTACTCTTTGTCTTCTGTTCATTTGTCCTAAACTGGAAGCTAAATTTTAGAAACTAAAATTATGAACGGTGAAAAAGACAAAGGCTCTCCTACCCCAGAATGAATCGGTGTAACTGTGTGGGCTCCTACCTTCAGACAAAAGATGAAGAAATCTCCTGCCAACCCACACTGCTGGCAGTGCAACAGCAAGTCCCCAAGATGCTCCATCTGGCTCTGCTCTGAAGACACCTTCTGGTACAGGGCTTCATCTTCATCATCACTGCAACACAGGGCAAGATGGTCCATGTCAGTGTCAACAAGCAGCACTTTCCCTAGAAATCTCAGTAATTCTCTTTTGTGAAAGGTTTATTTTATGCTGTATGTGTGGCTACAGGGGCACATGTGTGTTGGCACAAGGTTGCATGTAGATATCAGAGGACAATTTTCAGGAATCAGTTCTCTCCTGACACCTTGTGGGATCCAGGAATCCAACTCCAGTTCAGGCCTGAGCACAAGTACCTCTATCCGCTGCACCATCTCAGAAGCTGAAACCTCACAGTAACACTCTAAAGTAACAATATTTCCATATAGGTAATCTTCAGAAAATATTTTCCTTTATCTCTGGGCTGAAGAATGAAAGATATTTATTATTAGAAGCAAAGTGTTGTAGCCTGTACGATCATTTATTTCTCAAATAGGAAAAGATTTGTGAAGGAAGTGGCTTTAGATATGATTCATTGAAAAACTTAAAAAAAAAAAAAAAAAAAAAAGCTAATTATTGACTCATTGATGCTGGGTGTGGAGGTTCATCCCTATATCACATACTTAGGATGTAGGACGATTGCTTCAAGTTTGGGGCCAGCCTGAACTACATAGTGAATTCTAGACCAGCCTGAGCTACATAGCAAACAATAAAAAAAAAAAAAGTTTAAGAAGATCAGCCTCTAAAAATTCTATCTAAGAGCTCATGTAAGCTGGGTTTTTGGCTTTGTCTGTTTCTTTTGAGACAGTCTCATTATATAGCCCAGGCTGGCATGGAACTCACTAGGAAGACCAGACTAGCTTTGAACTCAGAGATCTGCCTGCCTCTGCCTCCCAAATGCTGGGATTAAAGGTGTGCACCACTGTGCCTGGCTTAAAATTTCCTTAAAACAACTTCTTACTGGAAACTTCTGCTGGGCTAATGGCAGAGTGAAAGGAAAGTGGTGAAACAGACCAGCTGCCCACCCCACCCCACCCTTGGGGAACTAGCAAGGCTTTTGGAGCAAATGATAAGACACACACACAGAGGGGGAGAGAGAGAGAGAGAGAGAGAGAGAGAGAGAGAGAGAGTTAGTTTTCAAGTTTTTGGAAACTCTGTTTTAAGTGTCTATGGCCCTATTTTTTTTTTTTTTTTTAAAACTTAGGTGTTCATGTAACATTTTTCTTGTGTGTACATAGCATCAAAAGGCTACACCCCTAACCTGAGCAGACACCTCAGATTTTAAGGAGTGGTTGCTTCTGGCAGTGGATGCAGATTCATTTAATCACTGGTTACTAACTATATTCTCATCAGGAAGTAAAATAATAATTTCAATGAGAACTGTGAGTTTTCATATATATGTGCACTAATTAAGGGTGCCTTATAATTTTAAATTCTTATACTCAGTGGGCACAGTAATAGACCTGCTAAACTTCAACAGTTCTCAGAAAGCTTCCATTTGCTCTGATAATTCTACCCTAATACATAGTTTTTCTATTTTCATCTAGTCTATCATATTCAGGTTTGAAATTTTCACCAAATTAATCATGAATATAAAGTTAAATTTAAGCACTTCAACAAAGAGCAACTCTTTGAATGTGACCGAAGAGAGCAGCTGGACCAGTGGCATACTCCAGGTCGAGAGCCAAGCGAAGCTTAGGTTCTGAGAAAATAGCACCCTCCACAAATCATCAGAAAGTGGAAATAACGTAAAATACATGCTAAGAGGCTGGGGGCAGAGCTCAGCTGCCTAGTAAGCATGTGGCCCTAGGTTTAATCTCAGCATAACAAAAACAAAACAAAATACTTGTGAGACACTGGAGAAATAAATTATCCACTCTACTAAAATCTGTTAAGTACTTTCTAAGGCATTCTTATGAGAAACAAACCTCATTACAAAATTACCAAGGACAGTGATGAGACAATTTCCCTTAAGAATAAGGCTGGGGAGGGAGCAGAGGATCTGGGTTTGATTCCTAACATCCACACAGTGGCTCAGTAACCATTTGTAATCCAATTCCAGGGGACTGGATACCCTCGGCTCCATCAGGCATGCGTGCAATGTACAGATACAGATAAAACAAATACATAAATAATTTTTTAAAAAGGCATACAAATCCATACTGCTCTTTGAGTCAGAAACAGACTAGATTGCTCTGGTGCTAAGGATGAACATGTACTGCCCTTTGCTCTGACTCAGTGGCTAACACTGAGCAGTAACTGGGCTTGCTGTGGTGTAGAGCTATGAGGCTCCAGTTAACCACACCTACTATTAGCTGGCATCTTGGAATGACACCCAGAGGATCATTTAGGGTTCTGGTTTCTTTAAAGATTATAAATAGCAAGCGCCTTGGCTACCTGTTTCTGGTTTCCTTTCCATCAGCGCCCCTTAGTGGTTGACTCACAGAAGAGTGATTCTATCAGGCGTGACAAACGAGGGTGGGTGAGCTTACCTAATGGCCTCTTTGACGGTAATCACAATGCCACCATGTGTAGCAGCTCTAAAGTGACACTGAGGATGGAGAGCAGGCATAGCTCTGTCCAACCCTGAAAATCCTTTCAGGCTGTCGATTGCTTTCTTCCTTTCCAGCTTCACCAGAACCCATAACAAGATCTCTTGGCAAAGTGACCTGGCAGACAAAGCAGTTATGAATGAATGAGCTTGTCATCTTACTCCACAAAGCTAGCAAGCTAAGCAGGAAAAAAGAAAGAAAGACTGTCAGGTTCCACTTCATCCCAAATGCTGCCAGCCACTGGCTGCTGACACACAGGACAGGGAAGCATGCATCTTGCAAATGTCAGAGTGCAAATGCCCTAGAGGTCACCCAGGGTCACCCTAACCCTTGGCTCTAGAAGCAAACTTGGTGGCAATGAGAGCATCAAGTGATTTTTTTTTTCTTATTTCAAGTGTGTTCTACCTTTAAATCAGACACTATAAATGAAAGCTTGCAAATGAAAAAAAATCCATTATCAGGGGATCAACAGCTGTGACCAAGATATAGCCTATGAGCAAAAGCCTGATTCGTTCTTTCTCAGCTCCATCTAACTAGGGGGCTGGCTGGAGTAGGCATGCGCCCCCCTCAGTCTTTGATGAGGATGGAAAGGTGCTATGAGAACTTAGGGGTTTTGCTGGTTTTTGGTTTTTTTTTAAGATTTATTTTTAGTTTTAGGCTGGACATGGTTGCACATGCCTTTAATCATCAGTACAGGGCTGAGTGTCTTTTTTTTTTACCATTAGCAGCCATGCTAATGGCTGCTATGAGTCATTGAGCTTATTGTTGTCAGGGACCCTGCTGGAGACTCCAGTTCACACTCTGTCTTCATAGTAACCCAGGAAAGGATATAACTATGAGCTCTTACAATGTGGAAGAAATGCCATAAATGACTGAAAATAGAGCTAATCCAAAATTAAATCTTTTTAAAAATTAATTTATTTAATTTTATGTGTGAATGCTTTGCAAGAGCCATCTCTCCAGCCCCTAAGTGAATCAGTTTGAAAGTAACACAGACAGGTGTTTTCTGGATGACTAAGAAGCCCCTTCCTTCTATAATGAAGACTCTGCATATTAATGTCAAATCCCAGGCTAAGCTATGCTATGTCACATTCAAATCCAGACTTTTCAAATTTATTCTCCAACACTCCACCAGGGCATTACGATCTACCACTGGTTTCCCCCTTCCTAGAGACAGTAAAACGCAGGATTTCTTGCTGATCAAACAGTGGCATGTTGATCCACGGAAATACCTTTTCCCTTCTGTTGTGTAGAATAGGCTACATAAAAAATCATCCCAAAAACTACACCCAATTTCCCTCAACCTGCAAAATCCTCATTGTTTTCTGTCCGAGTGGAGTAAGAGAATCTCCAAACATCTTCCTGACTTCAAGAGAAAATAGCACGCTAATTTAAACTTCACTGTCACAAACAAATGGGATTCTAATTCTAAGCATCATCAGGTCAGCTTGCTTACCTTATGTGAGACACACTCTGCTGAGTAAAACAGTAGAGAGAAAAGAACACCCCGAGGAGCGGGAACAGCGAGTCCAGCAACAGTGGGAGAGGCTCATTTGCCACCACATAAACCTAGGGACAAGGAGACGGTGAGACATACCACTACCAGGCCAGAGCAACGAGAGCTCATTGCCAGCCTTGCACAGAACCTGCAGTTTGTCTTAAACTCACTTTCTTCTGATGCACACAGATCTACTCTGTGCTCAGCCTGGCAATGGAACCATGTTGGTTGAAAGCAGTGAAGGGTGGGTTCAAGCACCTCACATTCAGACTGAAAAACAGCCCAAAGACAAGGAAATTCACCCACTTCCTGACCCTTGCCTTCCTAGCTTGCAGCTGCCTCTAAGCCTCCGGAACCTTTACAGTGACTATCCCACTGCAGAAGGCCGGTGTAACAGTTAATTATTATCAATTAGGAAAACTAAAACCCAGTCTGAAGGCCAAGGCACTGAGCTCAGTGGAGGGGCCTGTGCTGGAACGTCCTTGGGGCTGAAAGAAAAGGAAAATTAAACTAAAACCTAGGTTAGAAACAAAACAGTTCACTGTGGTTCATCGCTCCCAAACTATGATGTTACATGGCTGCTCGAAGGATATGCTCATAGTAGCTCAAACTCAAACTCGCAGCACTCAGGAGACCAAAGCAAAGGACTGCTGCGAGTCTGATCCAGCTGGGGCTATAGTGAGAAGCCCTGTCTTTTAAAAAGGTGTTTTGGCTGGAGAGATGGCTCGGTGGGTTAAGAGCACTGACTGTTCTTCTGGAGGTCCTGAGTTTGAAACCCAGCAACCACATGGTGGCTCATAGCCATCTGTAATGAGATCTGATGCTACAGTGTACTTACATATAATAAAGAAATAAATCTTTGGGCTGGAGCAAGAAGGGAAAACCGGAGTGGGAAGGGAAAAGAGAGAGAGAGCCTTTTTAAAAAGGTGTTTTGGCTCATGTCTATAATCTCAGCATTACCGAGGCAGAATGAGCAAGATCACTGAAAGGTTTAGGTCAGCCTGGACTAAGCAGCAAGTTCCAGGTTCACCTGAGTTACATAGCAATCCCTTCCTTGTCTTTAAGAGAAAGGCAGGAAAGGACGGGGCATGGGGGTGTTGGCGAGACAGCTGAATCAGTAAAGCACTTGCTGTTAGAACATGAGCACCTGAACTTGATCCCCAGCACCCACATAAAAAGCTGGCACAGGCACAAGGGTTACCTGAGTGCTAGGAAGCAGAGACAGGGGTGACCGCCCATCTACCCAACTCAATGAGCCCAGCTTAGTGAAAGACCCTATCTCAAAACAGAAAGTGGAGAGCGACTCAGAAAGCCAGCTAACACTGATCTCTGGCCTCTGAATGTGCATACACACATATATGTACACATATACCCATGAGCATGTATACATACATACAACAAACAAACAAACAAAATAAGCATAATGATCACCAGTCTTTTAAAAACTTACAACAATCTGAAGCTAGACATGGTGGCAAATGCCTGTAACTCTAGTACTCAGGAGACAGATGGGAGGATTGCCTCACACAAGTTCAAGCCCAGCCTGGTCTATATTGTTCCAGGCCAGCTAGGGTTACATACCACACAGGGGTACATGCAGACATGCATGCATGCATGCGTGCACACACACACACACACATGCATACACACATGCACACACAATGTATATGCATATATAATTCTCCCTGTTAGTTTTAGCTGAGGATGGGAACCTTGAAGAGAGCGCTGGGGTACAAATCAGTGCTGTTTCTAAGAAAGGAAATCTGTAGGGAGCTCCACGTAGATTGGAAAACTCTGTCTTCCCAGCAAACCCTGTCCCTTTAAATGAACTCTAACTTTCCACAGCCCTCATGCCTCTTGACTCCTCTGTGGAACCTGATAATTAAAGAGCCTGTCTCCTGTGCATGATCTAATCTCCATAAGCTGCAAATGAAGGGCCTTGTAGGGCTGTGTTCAGAGGCAATATGCAGGCCTAATTACAGCATCACCAACTACAGGAGGTAAGAGAAGAGATCCACCAGATAACCTAAAGGCCTATTGTCTTGCTCTGGAGCCCTGTTCTCAGAGTAAGTACTATGGAGCCATCCTTCTGCGCCAGCATGGCCTGATAAGGCCAACACACTTCAAATTTTACTATTTTTGTTTTGTTTTGTTTTTGCAGTGATAGACACTGAGCCCAGAGCTCAAGCATGCTAAGCATGCCCTCTACCCAAGCTACAGCCTGAACTCAAATGTTAACACACGAGGACATTGGAAGAAAGAAGATCCACTCTTCTCACCTGCTTGCATTTACTTGCCAGCACATCTGTTGGAATCTACTTCTACAGAAGACCAGCTGAAACAACTAGCCTGGTGGGACTGAGCAACTACTAGATTCTTGGACTTCCCATCCACAGCTGCCCTTTGTTGGGTTAGTTGGACTACAGATTGTAAGTCATCACAATAATTCCCTCAATATAGAGAGACATTCCATAAGCTCTGCAGCTCTAAAGAACTCTAATACAGAAGTTAGTACCAGGGACTGGGGTATTGCTGTGATAGGCCTGGCCATGCTTTTGTTTGGAAGAATGTATATTTTGGGACTTTGGATTTGGAAATCAAGTATTCTGCTAGCAGCCTTCAGATGAAGATGTAGAACTCTCAGCTCTCCTGCACTATGTCTGCCTGGATGCTGCCATGCTCCTAACTTGATGGTAATGGACTGAACCTCTGAACCTGTAAGCCAGTCCCAATTAAATGTTGTCTTTATATGAAAAAAAATTTAACACAACTTCAATCAAGCATTTTTCAATTAAAAAAAAAAAAACAGTGATTTTGTATTTAGAAAAAAAACTGTACAGCTATCTAAACACATACATTATTTAATTAAAACATTTTTTTTTCCAAGACAGAGTTGCTGTCTTGGAACACACTCTGTAGACCAGGCTAGTCTTAAAGATCCACCTGCCTCTGTCTCCTGAAAGCTGGGATCAAAGGCATGTGCCACCACCCCCCAGCTATTTAATTTTTTTGTTTGTTTGTTTGTTGTTTTTTTGTTTTGTTTTGTTTTTTCGAGACAGGGTTTCTCTGTATAGCCCTGGCTGTCCTGGAACTCTCTCTGTAGACCAGGCTGGCCTCGAACTCAGAAATCTGCCTGTCTCTGCCTCCCAAGTGCTGGGATTAAAGGCGTGAGCCACCACTGCCTGGCCAGCTATTTAATTTTTATACAAAGATCCAGCAAACAAGTACTAAATGTCAGTTGCATTCTAGGCAAGTTTGAGGTGCTGTGAATACAGGACAAAGGTGGCTTCAAAGAAGCTTAACGTTCCTGTGAGGGAGACGGAAAACAATCACTAGGTAGAGGTAAGGGCTATAAGGAAAAATATGAACATAAAATAGCAATGTTTAAGGCAGAAAGATTTAGAGTCAACCACCCTTTTGGCTCATCTCGATAGATGACACTTCTGTGACATTTCAAAGAATCCAATGCTTCTGCTTGAGTCATACATGACTGCCTCCTCTTTTCCAACATCAATATTCTTTCTTGTACTGAGTCCAAATCTGCATCTGTCAAACTTTCTTGATGACAATACTTCTGTCTTTTCATAAGTTTTGGACTCACTGAAAGACAGTAATCAAAAGCTAGGCATGATGACTCATGCCTTTGATCCCAGTACTCAGGAGGCAGAGGCAGGAAGAGCTCCATAAGTTCAAGGCCAGCCTGGTCTACATGGAGAACTCCAGGACTACCCTGTCTTTTTTTTAAAAAAAAAAAAAAGAGAGAGAGAGAGAGAGAAAGAAAGAAAGAAAAAGGAAGGAAGAAAGAAAAATAGAAAAACAGTAATAATCAAACTCCAGCTTCTTTTGTGTTCTGTAAAAATTGCGATGCATCCTAATGACCAGACTGGATGTTGTAGATATAAAGCTGGCACTACTACTCATTAATTATTTTTAATTAAATTTTATGTACTTATGCATGTCTGTATATATGTGCATACATTCGTGTGCACATGTGTGTGCATGTGTGTGCATACACAAGCACATGTAAAGCATACATAGAAATCAGATTATTATTTGCAAGAGTCAGTTCTCTCCTTCCACCAAATGAGTTCGGGGTAACTGAGCTCAGGGCATCAGACGTAGCAGCAAGCTAAGATTCGCTCCCTCAGCCATCTTGCTGGCCCCCAACAGTACATATTAAAATGATCCAGCTCAGGGATGGAGAGATGGCTCAGCAATTAGGAACACTTGTTGCTCCAGCAGAAACATGGTTCAGTTCCCAGCACCCACATGGTGATTCACAACTATCTGTCAGTTCTATGAGATCCAAAGACCTCTTCTGGCTTCCACAGGCAATGGGTTCACATACCTACATGCTGGCAAAACATTTAAACACATAAAAAACAATTTTTTTTTTTAATTTCTTAAAAAATTCAAGTCCGAGCTTACATTCTCTTGGTTTTATGGACCTATTTTATAATGTAATGTCCTAAATGTTTATTGAAACATCTCAACTTTCAACTTGATTAAAGTGTAACAAATTTCTGTTTTCTGTTCTATCTGTCCCGGTGTCCAAGATAAAACCCTACTTGGCTGAAAACATTCCTGGTTACTGGGAGTGTTTATAGAAGTAAAGATCACCAGTAAATGCGAAGGGTGTTAACACTGAAGCAGGCCAGGGAGCAAGCAGGCTCTGAGGGCCAGTTTCAACTCTGCTTTAGGAAATGCTTTCCTGGGGGGAAGGAAAGGGTGCTGTGGTTTTCTAGTCAAAGGGTTGAGGGGTAAAACGCAGACACCGGTAGGGAGCTGTGGACACTGTTACATCTCAAAGCAGATATAGAGTCGTACAGATGACCCTGAAGGCAGTCTGGGCTTCCTTTGTTCCTTTCAGTAGATTTTCACACGCCCGAGACTGCACCTCAGCTTTCAAAGGTGTCGATGTTAAGTTCTAAGCCTTCCCATCTTTATGTAGATTCAGGGGGCTGCTGTACACCAGAGGATAGTTCTGCATTTCTGAGCATTGTTCAGTAGGTACACACTGAATACTACTGCCACTCTCTGCTTGACTGGGAGGTCCCTGAGGGCAAGGGCTGGCCCTCAGCCATTGCCTGTATCAACCTGGCAAAGCACCCACACTCTGGGTCCTGGCACACATTCCTGAGAAAGACTAGAGAAAAGACACAGTGAGTAAAAGAGTCTGGCTTTTATTTTCACAACAATCTACTTATGTGGAGAAGTTAAAAATACCCTGTATCTTTTTTGTTTGGTTGGGTAGGGCCTCATGTAGCCCAGACTAACCTCTAACTCATTATGAACTTTTTTTTTTTTTTTTTTTTTTTTTGGAGATAGGGTCTTATTATGTAGAGTTTCTTGCACACTAGGCAAATAATCTACCATTGAATTATACTCCCAGTTCCCAAGACATTTAAATCTTTGAGTTTTTTTTTTTTATTTTCAATTTTCACTTTATGTGTATGTTTGCCTGGATGCACATATGTATGTTCACCACACACGTGCCCATGCCTGAGGAAGTCAGAGGTGGGTCTTTGATCCCTGAGACTGAAATTATAAGCAATTGTGAGCCATGATGTAGGAATTGAACCCAGGTCCTCTGGAAGAGCAGCCAGGCTCTTAGCTGCTGAGACCTTGCTCCAGCCTGTCTTAGCTTTTATAATTACCATATAGCTATTAAAAGGGTTGATTATGACAGTTCATGTTTTAAGTCAAATGCAAACTTAGTTTTATGCTATTAAAATTACTTTTGATACTATAGTAAGTGAAACTGTTGTCCTTAATGTATGGCTTTATCTTAATACAATCATGATGGGGCTACTCAGATCAGATGGAATCAAGATGGCTGAATAAAACATTGACATTTAGAACAGGCTGGACCTTGATTTTATCTATTAAAAACTAAGCTAGTCAAATGCTGCCCTCGACTTCAGAACAGGGATCCTTTTGATTGTGGCATCCCAGAACTTCTAATGCACTTGCTGAGTTTAATTAAGACATGTGAGAAGAAAAAGAACAAGCCTGTTACCTAATATAGCAAGTACTTTGCACTGTACAAGCTTTCAGAACATATTGCCTAAAACAGTCTTTTTTTAAAAAGAGTTTCTTTGAGCCAAAAAGGAACTGACAGTTTTTGAGCAGTTATGTGCTACAGTATGCTATGAACCTACCAAAAGTTACCTTATTTCACCGGGCATGGTGGCACATGCTTATAAAACCAGCACTTGGGAAGTGGAAGAAAAGGAATCAGAAGTTTAAGGCCAGCCTTGGCTACATAGCAAGTCTCTGGCCAGCCTAGGCTACATGGGACCACATCTCAAACAAAAAAAGTTACCCTTTTCATTCCTACAACTCGAATGGTAAATGTATTACCTAAAGTCACACACTTAAGTCCTCCATGGGCTAGACCAGAGTCCACGTATGTTTGGAGGTCCCAGCATTTCCGCTACATTACACCACAGAGTCTGAACTGATAACCCCACATCTGTTTCTCCCATAGCACTCATGGACACTTCTGCTGATCTTTGCTTGGAATTTAAGGTCATAGTTCAATCACATGAAATTTCTAAAAAGACCTGAAGAGAACTACTCCTCCCTAGAAAGTCTTATCTTAAAACTTCTTAAATTGTTCACACACAGAGACAGACACACACACAGAGACACACACACGTACACACACACACACACACAGACACACGCGTATGCGCACACATACACACAAACACACACACGCACACACAGACAAGGGTGGGGGAGTTACTTGACTATCTCTACCAGAGCTGTGAGCTCTGGAAAAAAAAAATAATTTCAAATTTCTGGATTTTCATTATTATTTTCAAAATATGTTTTTTAGATATATCTATTTTATGTGTATGAGCAGTTTTCCTGCATCCATGTTTGTATCAGATGCATGCCTCATACCCACAGAGGTCAAAAGTAGACATCAGATCCACTGAAACTAGAGTTGTAGGGTATTTGATCACACTGTAACCCCCGAGATTGTTATTCACTGAAAAAAATATTTCTAGTTTGTTGTTGTTGTTGTTGTTTAGCACATACCTTTAATCCCAAACAATGGAGGTAAAGATCGTTTGTAGAAGGAAGTAGCCATGTTTGAAAGTGATGTCTAATTGGGTGGCAGACAAAGTGATGAATCAGAGAAAGATTTGACAGAATAGGAAACGCCCAACTCTCACAAGAAGGGAGAGAAGAAAGGAAGCTACTTAAGGGGCAGTGGAGAGAAAGAGAGAGAGAGAGAGAGAGAGAGAGAGAGAATTGAATCAGTCAGCCTTGAGAGGAGTTTGAGCCAGAACAGCTGAGTTGAAACAGCCAGAGTTCAGAAAAACTAAAAAAGGTGAGCTTATTCGGCAGTAAATCTCAGAGGTTGCAAACACTGTACAGCACCTAGAAGCTTCCAGAACTAGGCCTAGACTGAGGCAGTAAGCCTCGGAGACAACGATTACTACAGGAGAATAAAGGTAACTTATACAGATGGGTGTGAGCCACCACGTAGGTACTGGGAACTGAACCTGGTTCTCTGCAAGAGCAACGCTCTTGACCACCGAGCCATCTCTTTAGTCTCCCAGTTTCTTTTCTGTAAGATGAAAGTTAGTTTATGAACATTCATAAAATGTACAGCGTCAAGAGTCCACTATAAGCTGTAGATGAACACAGTATTGATACTGCAACAGATGGACCACCATGAAGGGAGCATGGCTAGTGGGGGTACAAGGGGAACTCTGTAAAACTAAAACTTCTCTAGCTGTAGAGCCACCTGAAGCAGAATGGTGAGTTACAGCCCAGCTTGAACCCAGCAAGGCCCTGCCTCAAATCACCAAAAAGAGGGCGGAAGAAAGAAGGTGAAGGGATGAAAACGAGACAGGGAGAGATGGGTGGGGAACGCGGAGGGAAGAGAAGGAGAGGAGGAGGAAAGAAATGAGCTTTCTATATCCACGGACTGCGCAGCTGTAGTTTCAATGACAGACTGAAACACTGGGGAGGGTGCATGTATGTACTGGATACAGACAGACGTTTCCCCTGTCATTAGCCCTTAAAAAATAGAATTAGGCCAAGTGGTAGTGGCGCACACCTTTAATCCCAGCACTTGGGAGGCAGAGGCAGATGGCAAATCTCTTATGAGTTTGAGGCCAGCCTGGTCTACAGGGCTAGTTCCAGGACAGCCAGAGATACACAAAGAAACCCCATCTCAAAAAGACAAAAAACAAACAACAATAACGACAACAAAAAGAATTTGGGAAGCGAAAGCAGGAAGATCAAGAGTTCAAAGCAAGCCTCAGCCACATAGAGAGTTTGAGGCCAGCCTCGGCCATAAAGACCCTATCCTAAAAACAAAAACCAAACAAACAGGCTGAGGATGTGGTTCAGATGGCAGACTAGCTTGCCTAGCAAGCATGAAATCTTGGGTTTAAGACCTAGCATGGCATAAAACAGATGCTGTAGTAGACACCTGAAATCCCAGCACTCGAAAGGCAGAGGCTGGAGAATCAGAAATTCAAGGTAATCCAGATATGAGAGAGAAAGAGAAAAAGAGAGAGAGAGAGAGAGAGAGAGAGAGAGAGGGAGAGAGAATTGAGTTGAAGGCCAGCCTGGGCAACCCAAGAGTGTCTCAAACAAAGAAACAAAAATTTATATTGAAAGATAAGCCCTTGGGCTGGAGAGATGGCTCAGTGGTCAAGAGCACTGACTGCTCTTCCAGAGGTCCTGAGTTCAATTCCCAGCAACCACATGGTGGCTCACACCCAGCTGTAATAGGATCTGATGCCCTCTTCTGGTGTGTCTGAAGACAGCTACAGTGTACTCATTTACATAAAAATAAGTAAATAAATCTTTAAAAGGAAAGAAAGGCCCAGGTTATCTGCAAATCCTAATCCTTTACATGAGAGACTTAAACATCCTTGAATTTTTAAGAATCCTTAAGCCAATCCTCTAAAGAGTCTAAGAAACAACTATAGAGTTTGTATTTTTTTAAAAATAGTTATTCTAAATTTTTTCTAAAGGTCTGTCTCATCTAAGTTTCTATTATTCCAACTTTCTCTGTAAGACTAATTAAAAATCCAGAAAGAATCAAATGTGCAATCTGACAAAGCAACCATAATTAGAAACCCACAGGATGGGAAATGACCTGGATAATTAAAGTCCAGATTCACCAAATCTGGAAACAGAGATAAAATGGAAATGAGGAAATACAAAATAAATGAATTAGCTATCTTCTAGTCTTCCCCACACTGTACTTCTGCTCCTCAGAAGCCTTGGGCAAAGGCTGTAACTAATAGTTCAGGACAACCCCTCCCCCAATCTGAGAATATGGCCTGTCTGCTAAGGAGCAGAACATGTCCAAATAGGAAAGCACAGTGAGTTTCCTGGGACAACAAGACACCTGGGCCTGTTCACCTTGCCAGGCAAAGAAAACACAAAATCAGGTGTGCCAGTAGGAAAAAATGAATGCAAGTACCATGGGGCCCGGTCCCAGACCCCCATTAGGGAGGGGCCCTATTCCAGACCCCCATTAGGGAGGGACCCTGTCCCAGACCCCCATTAGTGAGGGGCCCAGTCCCAGACCCCCATTAGGGAGGGGCCCAGTCCCAGACCCCCCATTAGGGAGTGACTCAACTAAGTCACTGGAGTTGCCACTTAGTCCATTCTGGGTGCAGATAATTTACAAGATGAAAGGCCCAGAGCACACAGAAGTGTGTGCCTACATGGCCACTGAGGGCTCTCCATCTGGCCCACCAGAGCTATCATAATCAAGCTCCCTCTCTCTGCTTTAGAGAAGGATGCACATATCAAAAGATCTTCCTTCCCCTTACTCTCATACAATTCTGATGTGTCACAGAGGAAAACCAAAACAAAATTAAGAAGTCAGAGAGTTGAGAGCTTAGTCTTTTAAAAGCAGAGTTTAATGCTTCTAGCATGCAAGCTCTGGCCCTTTCTGGGGTGTATGCCAGATTCCTATAGAGGGCCTTAAAATATTCACCAGGTGTGATGGCACCGCCTATAACTCCAGCACTGGGAAGACAGAAGCAGGGGGATGAAGGGCTCAAGGTTACCTGGGCTATCTTTTAAGAAATACAGGTAAACTTAGTACTGGACTCTCAAACACAGCTCGTGCCCTGAGAGCCTGAGTTACAACCTCAGCACTACCAAAACCAAATGAATTTTATGACATGTGAAGAATATCTCAACATGCATAGAAATTAGTGGATATGCAAGGAAGCTAGAAGCTAGAACCCATAATCAGAAAAAAACACCACCACCACCAAAAGCCACTCAAAACTAGGCGATGGTGGGGGCGCACACCTTTAATCCCAGGTGGATCAGATTTCTGAGTTCAAGGCCAGCCTGGTCTACAGAGTGAGTTCCAGGACATCCAGGGATACCCTGTCTTCCTGTCTCAAGGGGGAAAAAATCGATAGGATAGATTCCCCCCAAAAGGAGATTGATTCTCTCATAAGTAGATTGACCCCATCCCACCCCACCCAAAAGAAGGCTGGAGAGAAAGCCCTGTGGTTAAGAGCAGACTGTTCTTCAGGAGAACCTGAATTCAATTCTCAGAACCATATGGCAGCTCACAACCATTCCTAATTCCAGACTCGGGGAACCCAATGCTCTTTACTAGCCTCTAAGGGTGCTGCGTGCGTGAGGTGCAGATATATGCATACAAAATGCCTTAAACACATTAAAAAAAAAGTAAAAGGGATAGTAGAATTAGAAGACAAAGACATTAAAATCACTGTAAAAAAAATGTATTCTACATTTTCAAAATAATAAAGGATGGATAAGAGCATGGGAGGCTGGGCAGTGGTGGCGCACGCCTTTACTCCCAGCACTTGGGAGGCAGAGGCAGGCAGATTTCTGAGTTCGAGGCCAGCCTGGTCTACAGAGTGAGTTCCAGGACAGCCAGGGCTACACAGAGAAACCCTGTCTTGAAAAACCAAAAAAAAAAAAAAAAAAAAAAAGAGCATGGGAAGATAATTAATTCAAGGCTAGCCTGGACTACAAATGGGGAGATCCTACCTCAGAGGGAAAAAGTCATGCTAAGACCACATTCTGTGTGGTCTCCTGTGAGTCTACAGAGACAGGAAGTAGAATGGCGTTACTTGGGCTTGGGCTTGGGAGGGGTGGGGTGTGTAGTGAGGAATTCTAGGGAAGTATGGGAGGCTTCCCCGAGGGAAAAGGTCCTCTACGACTGTACTGCGATCTTGGTTGCACAACCCTGAACTGTACACTTTAAATGAGTGTACTGTGTGTTCTGTGGACTACCTCAGTGAATCCGTTCACAGACGGAAGAGAGAGAACAGCTGGAAATGTTCCCAGATGCCTCTTGGAGACTAAACAGCCTCTTGTTACCCGAGTGGCTGGATCAATTCACACTTTCCAGATGTCTTCCTCATTTCCTGTGTGTAAACTGTACACTATAATTTAGTATTAGCAGAATGTTAATAAAGATTAAACTGCCTTTGTTGCTAAATTCCACACAGTGTTTACCATTTCCCTCTAGCATACACAGTTCCTCTGTTTTCTAACTGCAGCTGGGCTGCCAAGACCTCGCAGGGAGCAATAACTGACTGCCGTGTCCCTGTGCCTTCACTACGGTGCAGGCACACTCAGCACTTACAGAGAACTGATGGCGGACTTTCCTCACAGGAAGGGCCTTTATTGTTGTTTGTTTGTTTTGTCTTTCTGGTTGGGGAAGCGAGATTTGAGACAGAGTCTCACTGTGTGGCACTGGCTGGGCTGAAACTGGAATGCACTTTGTAGATCAGGCTAGCTTCGAACTCACAGAGATCCACCTAACACTGCTTCCCAAGTGTTGGGACTAAAGACGTAAGGCACCGCTGCCTGGTTGATTTTTGAAATTTTAAGAATGCTTCTTGTATCTACAGATTTATTAGTGTCATATGTAAAATTTTAAACACAACCCAAGTATTCACTTACTTACATGAAAGACTATGACTTCAGATTCACTCTCCGGGGGCTAGACGTGGTGGCACATACCTTAAATCCCAGCACTCAGGAGGTAGAGTCCTGATCTCTGGGAGTTCAGGACCAGCCTGGTCTACATAGTGAGTTCCAGGACAGCCAGGGCTACACAATAAGACCCTGTCTCAAAAAATAAAAATTAAAACATAAAAATAAACATTCATCCTCTGCCCTCTGCCTGCTAGGAGAAGGGTAAAACAGTCTGGCAGCTCTGTAAGCAGTTCCTCAGAGTAACCAGAGATCCAGCAGCCCCGTTCCTAGAACTTATCCAGGAGAACGGAAAACATGATCCTATAATGAAATGCACATGACTAGGTAATATTTACAGAGTTTCTTACTTTTTATTTTTCCAAGACAAGGGTTCACTGTGTAGCACTGGCTGACCTGGAAAAAACTCTATAGACCAGGCTAGCCTCAAACTCAGAGTTCTACCTGCCTCTGCCTCCTGAGTGCTGAGTGTACCAACAGCACTGGGCTATTGTTTATTTTTTGAGACAGGGTCTCCATATGCAGCCTTGCTGTCCTTGGACTCCTTACATACACCAGCCTACCCTCAAACTCAAAATCTGCCTCCCAAATGCTGGGGTTATAGGCATGCACTGCAACTCAGCCCACGAGCTTGGGGTTTGTTGTTTGTTTTTAAACCTTTTAAAAGATTATTTTATATGTCTAAGTGTTTTGCTTGCATTTGCATATCTGTGTACAACATGCATGCCTGGTGCCTGAGGGAACCTAAAGAAGACACTAGAATTTCCTAGAATTGGAGCAGTGGTTCTCAACCACCCTAATGCTGCCACCCTTACATACAGTTCCTATGCTGTGTGATTCCCAAGCATAAAATTACTTTTGTTGATACTTCATAACTGTAATTTGTCTACTGTTGTGAATCATAATGTAAATATCTGTATTTTCCAAGAGCCTTAGGTGACCAAGTGGTTCAGCCCCAAAAGGATTGCAACTCATAGGTTGAGATACACTGAATTAGAGTTACAGATGGTTGTGAACCACCATGTGGATGCTGGAAATCGAAGCCAGGCCCCTGGAAGAGCAGCCAGTGCTCTTAACCACTGAGCCGTCTCTCAGGTCTTGTTTTGTTCTGAGCAATCACTTTTGGAAACTGAAGGTCCCAACAGCATTGTGCTGCTGGCTCTGAGGAGGGAGCCCTGAGCTCCATCACATGGGGTAAGGCACACAGCATAACAACAGAGGGCATGTGACAGGAAGATCACCAGAGAGGGCACAGTCTCTTCTTTCCTAACAGCCCTCTCTAAGAACTAGCCAGGGTTCCACAGAACCATCAATGCCTTCTGAGAGCAGTGCCTCGGTTTACCCAACTGCCTTTCATTAGGTTCATGCGCTCTCTCTCTCTCTCTCTCTCTCTGTTTGTGTGTGTATCTGTGTGTTTATGTACGTGTGTTCCCTCCCTCTTTGTCTAAAATAGGGTCCCATGTACCCAGGCTGGCCACTGACTCACTACGTAGCTGAGGTTGACTTTGAACTTCTAATCCTCCTGCTTCAGCTTCCCAAATGCTAGGTTATAAGCATGTGCCACCACTCAGACTTAGGCACAATCTCTTAAGGATTCTATAGTACCTCCCAAATATTGCCACACTAAAGACAAAGCTTCTACCACATGAAACCCCGGGGAACACTCTCAAACCAAAGCCTAACCATAGCACATATGGAAACGTATACATGAAACGTTCAAAGCCACAGCACATATGGGAACATGTACACGAAATGTTCAAAGAAGCACTATTCATAAAAGCTGATGAGTGGATAAACAAAACTGTGGCCTACTAATACAATCTCGTATTATTTGGTAATAAAAAAGATCCACGCTATGATACAGAACAAGGTTAAAACACACCAAATGAAAAAGGCCAGTCACAAAGATCATATTGTACACCTTGATTTATATACAACGTCTAGAAAAGGTAAATCTTTAGAGGCAGAAGGTAGGAAGTGGTTCCCTCTCCAGGCTGAGAGGACCGGGAAGTAGCGATGCAGGGATTTGAGAGTGACTGCTAAGCAGTTCTGGAGTTTCTCTGAGGAATGAAATGCTCTAATATTAATTATGATGATGCCTGTACAAATCTATGAGTTTAAAGGCCATTTTATTTGAATTTCTAAATGTACAAATTATATGTGTATGTCAGTAAAGCTGTTAAAAGAAAAATTTTACTATATATCCAAATGTTTACCAACTAATGAGCAGAAATGTGGTATGTCATGCAACAGAATTAGCAGTAAAAAGGTAAAAAAGGATCAGTATATGGTGGTTACCAGAGCCTCGTCTTCCAGTGACTACAGCTGCCTGCCTGCCTGCCTGCCTGCCTCCCTTTCTTACAGAAATCAGGGGCTAAATTTTACCATTCATAAACTAACCAAACCAAACCTCTGTTTACTGACATAGCATGTTATCTCTTTAAATAAATACATCCTTGCTTTGTTTTGTCTTGTTTTCTGGCAGTAGGGAGGGGAAGGAGATGATGACAGCCAGGGTCTTACCATGAAGGCCAGGACGGCCTGGACTACAGCAACCAGGCTGGCTCTGAACTCACAGTGCTCCTCCTACCCCTATCCCCTGAGCATAGGGATCACAGGCGTACACCTCCAGGGCCAGCTAGCCAGACCACTGTTCTCTCTCTCTCTCTCTCTCTCTCTCTCTCTCCCTCTCTCTCCTTTCTTCCTTCCTTCCTTTCAGATTCATTACTTTTAGTTATGTGTATCTGTGTGCACACCTGTATATGTGGGCATGTGCAGGTGCAGGTGCCTGAGCAGCCCAGAGGCATTAGATCCCCCGGGACTAGAGTGAGGCAGTTGAGCACGACCTGATGTGGGTGCTGGGAACTCTACTCAGGTCCTCTGTAAAACCATTATGTGGTATGTGCCCTTACCCGCCGAGCCATCACTCTAGCCCTATTCATTCAAATTCTGGAAGGTCTGGTTAAGAGGCAAAGTTACAGGTAAAGATCCGTGGTACGGTGTTTACCAGCAGAAGGTCTGTGTTCAAAGTCCAGAGCCTCCAAAAACAAAAGGTCTTCAAGTATGAGTATTAACATCAGCGGCTTGAATTACCAACCTTTAACACATCTTCAACACATCGACTAAGCTCCTCTTCAGTCACCAAAATAGCTCCTGGCACCAAGTCACTCTCTGGAATCTCTTTGAAAATAAATAAAATTATCTCCATTCATTATTCTTTTGAATAGAAAACACTAAAAAGCAAAGTTTTATTAGTTAGATAGTCCAGGTAAAGCAGAAAATGAGTATCACCGCCGTATGACATGCCATTTATATGTGCTATTCATGGAACCTCTGATGTCTCTGATGTCAGCTCTCATTCAGGAAAAGCAAGTTCTAAAACAGAGGACTTTTGTCTTTTCAACAGAGTATTAAAATAGCCGGCTATGGAGGCATATGCCTATAATCTTAGTGCTGAAAAGCTGGGGAAGAAGGCAGCACATTTAGGGTTAAGACAACACAGCTGAGCGCAAAGCCATTCTGTGCTCTATTGCTTATTGGTGACCTTGTCTACAAAATCCAAAATTAGGGCTAGAGATAAGGCTCAGTGGAAAAGAGCACTTGCTACTCTCGCAGAGGACCAAGGTTGTTCCAACACTCACTTGGTGGCGCCCAACCACTCATAGCTCCAGTTCCTGGGAGCTAATGCCCTCTTCTGGCCTCCTTAGGCACTGCATGCACATGGTGCACAGACATCCAAGCAGGCAAAATGCTTGTGGACTTTAAAAAATAAAAGTAAATGCTTTAAAAATAAAAACCCAAACTTAAATAAATATAAAGAGCTCTTCAGACATATATTTTTGATTATATATTGCTCTTTATGTAAGTTAAAAATTGGGCAGGACATGATAGTACATGCTTCATCGCAGAGTTTGGGAGGCAGAGACAGATATGAGTTCAAGGCTATCCTGGTCTACAGAGTGAGTTCCAGGACAGTCAGGGCTATACAGAGAAACCTTGTCTTGAAAAACCAAAAATAAATAAATAAATAAATAAATAAAGACATGTGGCTAAATTAAAAACAAAAAACAAAGAAATGGCTAGAGAGAGATGGCTCGGTGGTTAACAGCAGTGGCTGTTCTTCCAGAAAACCTAGCTTCAGCTCCCAGCACCCACATGTCAGCTCATTCCTGTCTGCAGCTCTAGTTCCAGAGCTTCTGACATCCTCACCCAGACATACATGCAAACAAAACACCAATGCACACACACGCACACAAAATAAACAAATAAATAAAAAGAGGAGCTGGAGAAATGGCTCAGTGGTTAAGAGCATTGGATGCTCCTCTAGAGAACTCAGGTTCAATTCCCATCACCCAAATAACAGTTCATAACTGTAACTCCAGTGCCAGGGGATCCATGGCACCAGGCATGCATGTGGTACACATATATGTACATGCAGGCAACATATTCATGCACAGAAAATAAATAAATCTTTTTAAAAATAAAAATTAAATATTTTTTAAAAGGGGTGGGGGCTATAGTTCAGTCATAAAGCACTTGCCTGAAGGCCTGAGGCCGGGAGTCCAATCTCCCAGGACCACCAGCCCCTCAGAAGGAATTAGTCATATTCTTCTTTAGTCCCTTTTGTTACCAACACTGACACAAAGCACGTAAACAATGTTGCACGAGAAGAAAACCTGGCAAACAGACACTTAATAGCCTGGTCCTGGAAAGAACCAACAGGTCCAGGCCAAGCCCTGACAGTGTTATATCTAAGTGAAAATTTACAAGTGTGGTCATTGCTCAACCGTCAATTGAGAGGGTGACTACCTTTTCTCTAATGGTGAAAACTATATTCACTTATTTGTAATGTGCACCCCTGTGCATGTGCTCACCCGCCTACCACAACCCACATGAGGAGGTCAGAGGACAACCTGCAGGAGGTCGATCTCTCCTACCAGCTGGGTCCTGGGGACTGAACTCAAGTCCCCAGGAGTGGCAGCAAGCACCTTTCCCACTGAGCTATCTGGCTGGTTCTTTTTGAAATTTGGGCGGTTGTTTTTAAAGTTTTCTTTTAAAAGACAGAAACAGACATCTTTCTTCAAAGATTTATGCTGAAGGATTTAGGAGTGATGTGTCATCACGTCTACAACTAACTCTCAGTGTTCCAGAAAAAAAAAACTACATTCATGTGTGCAGGGAGAAACAAAGCAAATGTGACCCAAATGGGAACAGTTGGTGATTGGTGAAATGTGTCTGAAGAATTCAATGCTCTCTTCTTGGAACTTAGGGAAAGTAGTTTCCCAAGTAAAAAGCTAGGAGGGGAGAGGAAAAACTGAGGAGGAAAAGACCCCAGACTTAACCCTTTAAGTCTGAACTGTAGAGAGGCACACCGCAGCTCCCTACCTTACCTGCTGTGGTCAAGCATCGCTGCAGAGGTGCTAACATGGGCTGAAGCAAATACTTTCCCGCTAGTTCTGGGCGTTCCCTCGACATAGTTATGAAGGTGGTAGTGGCCACTCTCTGAAACTGCCGTGCTGTCAGTTTATCTTGAAGATGGAATAAGTCCAGAATCTACAACAACAAGTAACAGTAAATAAGAGGGGAAACTATTTATAGTTTTTAATTTTTTAAAATGCGTATAAGAGCCAAGCAGTGGTTACACATCCCTTTAATCCAAGCACTCAGGAGGTAGAGGCAGGAGGATCTCTGCAAGTTTCAAGCCAGTCTGGTCTACAGAGCGAGTTCCAAGACAGCCAGAGCTGCACAAAGAAATCCTGTCTCAAAAAACCAAAACAACAACAACAACAAAAATAAACAATAAAATGTATACGGGTATTTTACATGCATGTGTGTCTATGCACCATATGCATGCCTTGCCACAGACATTGGATTCTCTGGACTGAACTTCCAGCGATCAAGATTCTATGTGGGTTCAGGAAATTAAACCTGGGTTCTATAGAAGAGCAACCAGTGTTCTTAACCACTAAGCCATCTCTCCAGCCCCCCAAAAAGCATTTATTTAAGCCAAAATTACAAAGTCACTGAGAGACTACTGAATACTGAGTTGACAGAACTGTTTTAATTTAACAACCAAACAACAAAGGATACAAGCTAAAGAGGCCACTGGTGGTGGTGATGGTGGCGATTTGCAGTTTTTCTGCTTTGTTTTTTGCTTTGGGGGACTTTGGTAGGTGGCAGTTTGAGACAGGGTCTTATTGTATAGCCCTGGCTGGCCTGGAACTTGTTATGAATACCAGGGTCAGAGGTGTATGTGTATATACACCACTTCAACTCAAACACCCACCTGTCTCTTCCTCCCAAGTACTTGGATTATAAGTGTGTGCCAGCATCTCTGGCCAAGACTTATTTTTAGTGTGTGTGTGCACGCGCACGCGCGCGAGAGCGTGTGTGTGTGTGTGTGTGTGTGTGTGTGTGTACACACATATGTGTGAGTGTCCTTGGGGGCTACTAGAGAATGTCAGAACCTCTGGAACTGGAGTTACAGGGTTTTGTGAGCTGCCTGATAGGGGTGCTGGCAGCCAAACTTGAGTCCTCTGAAAGAGTAGCAATCACTCTTAAGCCTTGAGTCAACCCTCCAGTCTAGATTTTTCTTTTTAAATTGTTATCAAGTTAATTTAACTCATTTAACACTTAGCTCATTTTAGTTTTAAAAACTAAAAACATGCACAAAAGAGATAATCAGATGAAATTTTGGTGGGGCTTTTTCCCCCAATGGTGCAGTCCAAACTCAAGAGATCTACTTGCCCTGACATCCTCAACTCTGGGATTTTAAGTGTGAGTCACTATGCCCATCTGGTGAATCGCTCTTAAACCTAATAATCAGGTTGTATTCTTCCACTGGTTTTAATTTACTTATTAAGAAGGACCTGGGGCTGGAGAGAAGACTCAGCAGTTAAGAGCACTTACTGCTCTTGCAGAAGACCAGAGCTTGGTTCCTAGCACCCACACCAGACAGCTCACAACTGCCTTGCTCTAATTTGGTTTCTGTTATGATGGTATGTCACTCTGACCAAGAACACCTTGTGGAAGGAAAGGGTTTATTGTAGCTTACAGGTTATACAGTCCATCATCAAGGGAAGCCAAGGCAGGAACTGAAACAGAAATCAGGGAGGAAGGAGGAATACTACTGATTGGCTTGCTCCTCATGGCTTGTCAGCTTGCCTTCTTATACAACTGATGGCCCCCTGCCCAGGG
Organism: Rhynchomys soricoides; assembly: GCA_019843965.1. NCBI lineage: Eukaryota > Metazoa > Chordata > Mammalia > Rodentia > Muridae > Rhynchomys > Rhynchomys soricoides. The sequence goes on along the minus strand of JADRCH010000230.1, from coordinate 1,558,483 downwards.
GTGGCACTGCCCACAGTGAGCTGGGCCTTCCACAATAATCATTAATCAGGAAAATGCCCCACAGATATGCACATAGGCCAAGCTGATAGAAGCAATTCCTCAGCTGAGGTTTCTTCTCAAGTGACTCTAGTTTGTGTCAAGTTGACAACTGACCAGCAATACCTGTAGCTCCAGGACACAGGATGGTGTGGATATGTGCATGCAAGTGCACGTAGGAGGAAGTGGTGGTACTGGTGTTGGTCCCCACCAGGCACAGTGGCTCCCACCTGTAACCCCAGTACTAGGAAAGCTACAGCAGGAGGATCACTCCCAACCTGGGCTGTACATCAAGTTCTGAGCCAGTCTAGACTACAGCTGCCCTGTCTCAAACAATATAAAAGAATCACCCACTAAAAAGTGAAATGAAATACTATATTGCTCTTCCTTCAGTTTCAGAGTATTTGCTGCCCTGTATGTGAACTAGCAGACACACTCGATGGACCAGCAGTAACAAGATGACTTACCTGCGGGCAGATGTCCTTGTAGTAGCTCTCTGGGGAAAGGGACTGCTGGGGACAAGAGGCCAGAATCTTTGCAATCAAGTCACACTTCTTCCAGTCAGCAGCTGTGGCCTCAGCATCGCTCCCACCAGCTGCCCCCGCTGTCACATGGAAAGAGACAGCAAATGCTTACAACAGTCCTCAGAGAAAGTGCTAAGTGATGAATCTGCCTTAAAATTTGGGATAAGAAATGTTTCTTTTTTCTACTGAAAACACTACTTTTCTATTTTATTTATTCTATTATAATTTCATAAATATAAAATTCATAAATATAAAACGCTGTCTTATCAAAGTCCTCCCCATACCCTCCCTTAATCTCTTCTATCTCCCAGCAAAAAATATTTTCTCTGAAAAAGCTCTGAGCGGGGTGCGGTGGGACACGCCTGCAATCTCGGAGCTTGGGAAGCTGTCTCTAAAAGGAAAAAAAAGCCAGATGTGGTAAGACATGTCACAAATTTAAGGCCAGCCTGGTCTACATAAAGAGTTCCATCTTGGGTTACATAGAGAAAAGAAGAATGATTCATTGCCAGTAGCCCTAAGAAGCAATGTTTTGTTTTGTTTTGTTTTTTAAGTTTAGGCAGAAGGAAATATGGATTGAAGTTCAGTTTTCAAGGATTTATTCACTCTCTACCATTTGTACAATTGCTTAGCTTGCATGACGCATGTGCACTGATAAGGCTAGAAGATCCTCTGGACCTGGAGTTACAGATGGTTGTGAACCAGCACGAGGGTGGGGTGCTGGGAACCAAACCCAGGTTCCGGGAAGAACAGCCAGTGCCTTTAACCACTCAGCCTTCTCTCCTGGTCCTTTTAGGTTGAGCTCCACCTCCAATACTCAGTGGAATTTCAAGGCAAAGCCCAGCAATTGACCTCTGACTCTAACTCAAAGGGAAACAGAAACCAAAGTAACAGAAACATGTTATTTCTTACCACCTGCTCCTTCCAAAATGCCCCGGACTACTGCCTGAACGCCATTGGGTCTCGTTAACCTTTCAGAGAGCAGCTGCCCACATAGACGGCGGAGCCATGCTGGGGCCCGACACCTTAGCTGTGTCTTCACATCTGTACAGGACTGATAAAAAGGGGAAAAGTATAAACTCAGCATCAATGAAACATACGTTATGAAGACACTGTGCTGGGAGGTATCTCAGGAGTGTACCATGTATTTAATATCACACACACACACACACACACACACACACGGGTTGGGGGGGTACATGTACAATGCTCCCCCTACTCTATCCTTTAAGTGCTAGTAAGTGAACCCAGGGCCTTGTGAGTGCCAGGCAAGCCCCCTACCACTGAGCTACAGCCCTACTCACAAGAGATACATCTGCCTCTGCCTCCTAAATGGTGGGATTAAAGGCATGCATCACCAACCAGTCTCTCCAATAATTATTTTTGAGAGAAAAACTAAGCTGGCCTAATGATACAGGCCTGTAATCCTAGCTACTTGAAAAGTAAAGCAGAAGGACTCCCAAATTCAAAGCTTGTCTAGGCTACAGACCTAACTCAAGACCAGCCTGATAAGTTATCAAAACTCTCTTATAAGAAAAAAGTAAGCTATCGTAATACCAACAATGTATATTAGAATGTTTTCCAAAAAAAGATGCTGAGAATAGTTTAAATTTCTTGAGCTCAAATTATTCCATTCAAAGCATAAGGTACCCAAATACTTCTATCAAAAAATATATTGTCCAATAGCCAAATTTTAGTTAAGAAACAAAAACTCAAGACCAAAAGGATGGCTAGTGGGTAAAGGGACTGGCCACCAGGCCTAATGTGCTGAGTTTGAGCCCCAGAACCCACATGATAGAAGGGGAGTACTGACTCCTGCTAGCTGCTGTGGGACCTCCCTCAACACGCACTGCATAGCATGCATGATATGGCATACACACCCTACTCCCAACAAACAAATAAATGTAATTTAAAAATTAATATAGAGGCCGACGATGTAACTCAGTGGTAGAAACTTGTTTCTTTGTTTTGGGTTTGTTTGTTTGCTTGTTTGCTTTTGACACAGGGTTTCTCTGTGTAGCCCTGGCTATACTGGAACTCTCTTGGTAGACTAGGATGGCCTGGAACTCAGAGATCCGCCTGCCTCTGCCTCTTGAGTGCTGGGATTAAAGGTGTTCACCACTTCTGCCGCCACCTCCATCAAGGCTGTTTACCTAGCATGTACAATCCTGGGTTCAATCTCTTGTATCACAAATAAAAAGATCCAAAGCCAGGTATAATGGCTCCTGGCACTTAGGAGGCTGAAGCAAGAAGAAAGCCACTAGTTTAAAGCCAGCTTGTGTTGCACAGTGAGTAGCCAGCCTGAACTATAGAGTGAGACTTTGTCTCAAAACAAATATCTGAACTGAAGAGGTAGGCAGATTAGCTGCTCTTAGCAGAGGACCTGGGTTCGATTCCAAGCATCTGCATGGTGGCTCTACAACTCATGATGCATCTGTAACTCCAGTTCCAGGATATCCAAGCCCCTTTTCTGACCTCTGCAGACACTAGGAAAGACATGGTGCACATGCAGGCAAAACATTCATGCCCATCAGATAAAATCAATCTTTTTTTTTTTAGATTATAAAAAAAACCAAACAACGAAATATATGTATGTTTATATATTTTTATGAGGCATACATAGTATAGTATACGCACTTAAGTTCCAGCACGCAGGAGCTAGAAGGCAGGAGGGTCACAAGTGCAAAACTAGCCTAGGCTACATAAAAGACTGCCTCAAAAACAAAACAAAAATACATCTCTCTCTCTCTCTCTCTCTCTCTCTCTCTCTCTCTCTGTGTGTGTGTGTGTGTGTGTGTGTGTGTGTCTATGTGTGTGTATGTCTATATGTATGTCTATATGTGTATCTCTCTGTGTGTGTGTCTGTGTTCACATTAAATTGCCAAAAGCCTTTAAAAAGTGATTGTGATCTTAGAAAAGTATGCATCATCCCATTAACAAAAAAGTCTTAAATTATTCTGAAGGTTAATGTCACTTTGTTTTATAAATACCATTTAATGATCTGATAAATTAAGAGTCAGGTGTAATGGCTTATACTTGTGTTCTCCACACTTGGGAGACAGAAGCTATCTAAATTCAGAACTAGCCTGGCCTACATTGTAAGGGTCTGGAGAGGTAGCTTAGCAGTTCAGAGCACTAGCCAGTCTTCCAAAGGACCCAGGTTCACTAGCACCCACATGTCAGTTCACAACCACCTTTCCCCAGTTTAACTTCAGGAGATCCAACAAGCACTTCTGGACTCTCTGACACTAGACACAGTGGTACAGAGACAAACATGTAGGCAAAAACATAAATACAAATAAAACAAAGTGTAAATACATGCCTTTAATCCTATCACTTGGGAAGCAAAGACAGATACATCTTTGTGAGAGTTTCAGGCCAATCAGGGCTACATGGTGAAACCCTAACTACAAACTACTATGACGACGACGACGACGACGACGACGACGACGACGACGACGAGGACTACTACTACTAGAAAAAGGAGGAGGAGGAGGAAGGAGAAGAAGAGGAGGAGGAAGAAGAGGAAGAGGAGCAGCAGCAGCAGCAAGGCTCAACTAGATGATTTTATAGGAAACTAAAGCCAGCTAAGTTTCCAGGCAAAGGAGACAGCCCCACACTGCAACTCACCCACCAAGTCCCAAGGCCTGCGTATGTACCTGGGGTGGTCCTCCCTGGAGGATAAGTAATTCCCGGACAGCTAATGGTTGATAGACTTGATCCAAGATGTCTCTCAAGGCCCGCCTTGATAGGGTTCTTTCCTCTTCTGTTAAAACCTAAAAGAAATGTGCGTTTGGCTTTCATGGACTACAGACCAGGCAGAGAACAGAAGGCAATGTTTTAGCACAGCTTGAGAGTGATCTCTCTATCCCTTGCTCCTCCATTCTGGGCAGGAGCTATCATTTCCTGTCTGATGATTGTGGGACACACCTGCTCACTGTCCAGTGAGTGTCCCGCTCAGCTTGCTCCTCTTCTGTCTGTGAAAGTGAGACAGAGCAGAGGTGTATCCCCTGCCATGGGGGAGACGGCAGGTGCCACAGTTTTCCAGGGCTCCTGAGACTGAATGAGCAGTAAGTGTCTCCATCTGGAGTGCATTGTAGAGCTCCATCTTTATTTAAGAGATCGCTCCTCCACCTCTGTCTTTTTTTTTTTTTTTTAAAGATTTATTTATTTATTTATTTATTTATTTATTTATTATGTACAGTGTTCTGCATATATGCCTACATGGCAGAAGAGGGCACCAGGTTCATTATAAATGGTTGTGAGCCATCGTGTGGTTGCCGGGAATTGAACTCAGGACCTCTGGAAGAGCAATCAGTATTCTCAATCTCTGAGCCATCTCTTCAGCCCCTTCCACCTTTGTCTTTATGAGAAACAGTGGTGATATTTTTACTTCATTGTGGACCTGGTTGTCCCTGCACATTTATGTGGGTTCTAGGGACTAAACTCAGGTCACCAGCTGTGCATGGTAAATGTCTTTACCCACTGGGCCATTCCTGCCACCCACATGTTTTGACTTTTTATCTCTTACTCTGATGATGTTTTCATGAATTCAGAATTTGACTCTCAAAGAGGGATGCAAGTTACTTTGGGTACGCTTACCATCCAACAGAACCATCCCCTTAGGTAATTACGGCTCACACTCAGGGTCCCGCCCATTAATTACCATGTAGCACACTGAGATGTGGGTGCTATGCAGAGTAGCTTCACAATGGACAGTCATGGGTGTCCCTGTCAACTCCTAAGCCAGCCTTCGTACTTGGGTTCTTTCTGTATGTTTTGTCTTTTTTCTCTATGTTTGTCTCTTTTCTGAGACCCCTGGGACACTGCAGGGCCTCAAAGGCAATCACAAGACCTCAAGCTACAGGCACTGCTGGTACTGACAGTATGCACTACCCTGAAGCAAAGAGCAGATGTTCTATTCTGGACACTGTTTAGTGACACTGATTGGTCACAGTGGCTTTTAGGTAAATACCTGGGAGTGAACCGGCGCTGGTGACCCCTGACCCACTTATATTTAACAGCAGCTTCTCTGGCCAGCTCTTGAGACTAGCCCACTAACTGAAGACACAATGGAGTCCCATTTGTAAATCTTAGCTCCTCAATTACTGTGTGAGTTACATGAAGAGAAAAACTAAGTCTATTCTGATTTGCCTTCTGTGTCTGTGACAAAACACTGACCAAAAACAAGCTGAGGAGAAAAAGGGCTTATCGGGCTTACACTTCCAGGTCACTGTCCATTATTGAGGGAGGGCAGGGCAGGAGCTCAAGCAAGAACTAAAGCGGAAACCATGAAGGACTGTATTTACTAACTAGCTCTCTAGTCTCTGCTCAGCTAGCTTTAGTATACAGCCTAGGACCACCTGCCCAGGGATGGCACAGCCCACAGTG
>JADRCH010000230.1:1514494-1552525 GCA_019843965.1 Rhynchomys soricoides | reverse complement strand
GCCTAGGACCACCTGCCCAGGGATGGCACAGCCCACAGTGGGCTGGACCCTCCCACATCAACTACTAATGAAGAGAATCCTCACTCACAGACATCACCAGGGGCCAATCTTACCTGAGCAACCCTTGAATTGAGACATCCTTAAATGACACTGGACTGCATCAAGTTGGCAGCTGTAGCTAACTAGGACAATGTCTCAGGCTTCTGTAACCTCCACACAAATTCACCCATCCAAGTACTAGCCAGGTGCAACCCTGCTTAGCCTCCAACTATCAGACAAGATCCGGAGCATTCAGGTGGTGTGAGCACAGGCACCCCCCGCCCCAACATCTAATTCAACAAACAGTGGCTGAGCGGCTCATCCTTTATCTCATTGGACCTCCTGAGAAGGAAGGCATGACTTTGAACTGTTTTCTGAATTAGCACTAGTGGGAACTGGTTTATACTTAAAACACTTCATCATTATCCTGTCGACCATCTTCTAAGGCTTATATTATTATATTCATTTTATAAAAGGGCTCAGCAATAAAGAGCTCTTCCTACTCTCTTAGAAGGCCTAAGTTTGGTTTCCAGCACCCATATCCTGGCTCACAATAACCTATAATTAATTCCAGCTCCTAAAGGATCCAAGGGCATCTGCACACAGGCGGACATATATGCTCACAGAGACACACTACACACATGAATAAAAAAATAAGTTAAAATAAAAACGGAAACAAGTTGGTGGTGGTGGTGGCACATGCCTTTAATCCCAGCACTTGGGAAACAGAGACAGGTGGGTCTCTATAAGTTCAAGACCAGCCTGGTCTATAGATCAAATTCCAAGACAGCCAGAGCTACACAGAGAAACCCTGTCTCAACAAAATAAAACAAAAACAAACAAGAAGGGAGAAGAACAGACATTCCAAGAAATAGCCTGAAATAGCTGTCCCACAGAATGACACAGACAGATGAAATAGTGCAATGATGGCTATCAAAGTGTGCAGAAGGCTAGCCCCTAAGGAATGAAGCCTCCATACCCCTTCTCCCAAAAGATTACAGGTTACACCTCTGGGTGTGCTTTGGCATTAGACAGAAATCTTTATCTTTCAATCAGCTCATTTCTAAAGAATTAAAAAGTGCCTTTCAGAACGTGACACAAATACACATGCCAGCATTCATATTCCCTCCACCCACCCCCATGCCCACACCGTATATTTACCTCTTCCACAGGTACTGGTGGTTTTCTTTTGGTTGGGCAGAATCCCAGCTGGCACAGACCTGCTGCAATATCCCCAAAATGGCGGCAAAAAATCAAGCTCCCCAGAGATGCATGCTGAGCCAGGTCAAGGAGGACCCTGCAGCAGATGTAAAGTCTCCGGGTGGCATGAGGAGCAGCCTCCAGACTGACAACATCCTGAACAACAGCTCCAAACTCAGTCCTGTCTCTCAGAGGAACTCCTACGCCAGGCATGAGGTAAGGGCAGACACCCAAGGTGACTACAAACTGCAGAACAGACTGGAAGGTCTTCTGTTGGGAGACGCTGAGCGTATCCGGACTGAGGGCAGGGGCAGCTTCCGGAGTCCTGGGGTTAGGTTTGCCAGGATTGAAATCAGCTACGAGGCGGGCCATGATTTCCTTCAGACACAGCAGCAGCAACAAGGTTTGAGAGGTGAAACTCCAAGTGATATCCTCGGAGCTCTTTGACCATTCAGCCTTATCGGCGATTTCATCTCTTAGGACTTTGAGTTTCTTCCACTGAGCATCCTTCAGAAAGTTGGCCTCCAAAGCAGACAGGTTAGACTTTAGAGTCTCCAGCAGGACATCATGTTTTGTGTTCTGTAGTGAACTTGAACCTGATCCTTTTGAAGAGGGAGGGGAAATAAGCAGAGAAAACAAATGACACTTCCTTCTGGGTGGAACATATTGCCCACTCCAGCCAGAGAAGATGGGAAAAACTGCGGGTGTGACTAGAAGACTGTTAGGCAGATCAAATATTCTCAATGAACACTGACCCTAACCCCAAGCCTTAAGAAAAAATAAAATCTATGGGCTGGCAAGATTTGTCAGTGGGAAAGAATTTGCCAAACTGAGCTCCCTCCCCAGAACCCACGAGGTGGAGAACGCCTCCTGCAGATTTCCCTCCGACCTCCACTCGCACGTGGTGGCGGCATGTGTGTGCCCACACCATCACGACCATACACACCCACACAGTTTCAATCTATGGTAGATACATGGTATTATACATTTACCCAAACTATACACCAGGAAGACTGACCTAATGTAAACCATGGACTTGGATTAATAATCATTAATCCAATTAATAATGTTCATTAATATGAACATTCCTCACCACATTAAAACAATAATAGCAGAACTGGGATTTGGGTGGATAATGGAGCAAGCATATGGAAAGTTTCTCAATTTCCTTTCTCTCTAAACCTCAAGATGCAATCAAGTGTATCATAGCATTTGGGAAGCAGAGGGGCAGGGAGATCCTGAGTGTCAGGCCACCCTGGGGTAGTTTAAAAACAACAGACATGCGCAAGCGCGCGTGCAAGCGCGCACACACACACAAAGAAAAACACACACAAAGAAAAAGAATCAGGTAACCCTAGCATCTAGAGAACAGTGTGTGTGTGGGGGGACATCAGGTGTCTTTCCACCTTTCTCAGCCGCTCTCTAACTTATTTTTTGAAACGGGGTCTCTCTCTGAACCTAGAGCTCACCAATCTGGAGAGACTGGCTAGCCAGGAAACCTTGGGGGTCCCTGTGTCTCTGTCTCCCTGATTTCAAATGAGTGCTGGGATCCAAACTCATGGCCTCATGCTTGCAGAGCAAGCACATTACTAAATGAGCCATCACCCTGCACAGTTTTTCTTTCTTCATTTAATTGCATTTGAAATTATTCTGTAGTAAATAAATTGCTTCTGTACAAGCCAGGGCTGACCAGACCAAGTATCCTGGCCCACGAGCACTGAAATATGGTTCCTCCAACAAATGCACACCTAAACAGGAAATGAAAGCTTGTAACTGATACTAACCATTCAGATCTACACGACTCCCCATGATTTTATCTGATTTTCGTGGCCAACCGGGCAGATTTAAAGCAAGAGCTTAGTGCAGTGCTGAAGTCCCTGTGATAGAGCAGTCTTCACTGCCCTCTACTGGTCATATGACAAAATAAAATAAAATACCTCAAAAACACCCTTCTCTTTTTCTTCCTTTTCTTTTAGGTTGGTTGATTGATTTTTTTGTTTGTTTGTTGGTTGGTTGGTTGGTTAGTTTTGTTTTGTTTTTGAGGCCTGGTTTCTCTATGTAGCCCTGGCTATCCTGGAACTTGCTCTGAACACCAGGCTGGCCTTGAACTCACAGACCACCTGCCTCTACCGCCAGAGTGCTGGGAGTGCTAGAATGAAAGGCTTGCGCCGCCACCTGGCTTGGCTCCTCTTTTTCTTCAGCAGCAAACCCCACATCCTTTCCCCCAATGCCAGCTGAGCTTTGAAACGGGGTCTTGCTGTTTTCGAGCCCAGACTGCTCTCTGCTTCCTGAGTGCTGGGCTTAGCAGCACCATGCCTGATGAGTAGTGAGAATTTTTTTTTCTTTAAAAACTCAGTTATGTTATGTGAATATATCTTTGTTTTAATCCCTGGTGTGGGATATGGGACTGCTTTAATTTGTCTACAGCTGTTAACTATGATTGTCTCATGCTCTAGGAAGGGCATGATCTTTGTCAGCTGCAGATAGTTTAATTCTGGGGACTCTGGAGAGAGAATAAATACCAGAGCCCCAGGACTGGAGGGAGAAGAAGGTAGCTGCTGCTCCCCCTCCCCGCCCCATCCCCTCCCCAAATCCCACTTCTCCAAGTTGCTGCTGTTGTGGTTTGACAGAAGTTGGAGATATTCTAACAATGAAGATTGAACTTGCCCAAGGAATCCGACAACCCTAATCAGCAGGAAGTAGCCTATAGAGGTCTACGCTCCCTTTCCCCTCTAACCGCTTTCTCTCCTACCTGCTGGGTGGTGATGGGCATTGGAAGAGAGGTAGAGGTATAAGAACCCAACAAAACAATAAATACGCCAACACTGATGTTAAAGCAGCAGCTCTGAAAATGTGGCATAAAGAACCTGATGTCAGAAGTCTGCAAGGAGAAAACAATCCCCTAGTAACTCCCTAGTTTGCAACTCTCTATAGCTTTGATAAGTAAGCACCATGACCAAAAGAAACTTGGGAGGACAGGGCTTCTCTGGCTTACAGCTTAAAGTCCATCACCTAGGGATGCCGTGGCAGGAACTGAAGCAGAAACCATGAGGAATGCTGCTCACTGGCTTGCTCCCCATGGCTTGCTTGCTCCCCATGGCTTGCTTGCTCCCCATGACTTGCTTGCTCCCCATGGCTTGCTTGCTCCCCATGACTTGCTTGCTCCCCATGGCTTGCTTGCTCCCCATGGCTTGCTCCCCTTCCTTTTTATACAACCCTGGGCCACCTCCCCAGGCACTGCCCACAGCGTGCTGGGCCCTCCCACATCAATCATTAATGAAGAAAATGCACCACCGACACACCTACAGGCCAATATGATGAAAGCATTTTCTCAACTGAGCTTCCCTCTTAGCAGATGGCCCTAGGTTGTGTCAAGTTGACTGATACACAGACAGACACAGACTGACTGACTAGTACAGTAACTCTGAGCCAGGGCTGGGGATGTGCACAGGTACATGTCAGGAGCTAAGTTTGATCTCCAGCATCACACACAAAAAGAGATTAAACATATAAAACAAAGCTGCACTTTACCAGTTATTTTTCCTTTAAAATGTTACCACAAGGGGCTGGAGAGATGACTCAGTGGTTAAGAGCACTGACTGTTCTTCCAGAGGGCCTGAGTTCAATTCCCAGCAAACCACATGGTGGTTCACAACCATCTGTAATGGGATCTGATGCCCTTTTCTGGTGTGTCTGAGGACAGCTACAGTGTACTCATATAAATGAAATAAATAAATCTTTAAAAAAAAAAAATGTTACCACAAAGAAGGCATAGTGGTCCACACCTGTTAATGCAGCACTCAAGTCAAGGCAGAAAGACTGCTGCGAGTCAAGGCCAGCCTGGTCGCCACAGTAAATTCTAGGCTAGCTTTAGCTAAAGAGTAAGACCCTGACCCAAACCCAAGAAAACAACAACAACAACAAAACCCTACAGTCAGCAAAACAAGAGCCAGATGACTGGTACAGACATTCAATCTGAGAACTTGGAAGGCAGAGGCAAGCAAATCCCCAAAGTCTGAGGCTAGACTGTTCTACAAAGCAGATGCCAAGGGCACAGAGCTACACCCTGTCTCAAACTAACTCTCCCCCCCACCCCCCGCAGGAGTTAACTAAACTGGTACAACATGTGTAAGCACAGACATGGGGTTTGATCCCCAACACCAAAAGAACAAAATAGTCAGCTTGGTGGTGCATACCTGCAACCCCATTACTCAGGAGGCTGAGGCAGTTATTGCCACTAGTTTGAATCCAGCCTGAACTACACAGAGAGTTCCAGGCCAGCCTGGGCTATAACATGAAACCTTCTCTTTAAAAAGTCATACCAAAAAAAAAAAAAAAAATGAAAAATGAAAAGAAAAAAGAGGGAAAAGAAAAAACTGCATCCAGATCCATACAGCAAACAATAGTCTACATATACAGCATAGTATAATTTTAGGGAGCTGGAGAGATAGCTCAGTGGCTGAGAGCACTTAACGCTCTCTCACAGAACCAGAATCTAGTTCCCAGCACCCACATAAAGGTTGTGAACACATAAAGGAGTTCACAACATCATATAACTCCATTTCCAAAGGATTTACTACTCTCTTCTGGTCTCATGGGCACCCACACACATGCACAAAGACACACATACACACACACAAATAAAAATATAATAAATCTTTAAAAGCAAAGGATTCAGCAGGGCAGTGGTGGTGCACTTGGGAGGCAGAGGCAGGCGGATTTCTGAGTTCGAGGCCAGCCTGGTCTACAGAGTGAGTTCCAGGACAGCCAGGGCTACACAGAGAAACTCTGTCTCGAAAACAAAACAAAACAAAAACCAAAGAATTCTATCACACTATTTATTCCCTCTCCAACAGAAGTGTGTGGATTACTATGAGTTAAATGAGCATGTGTATATGACTCACCCCCATACCCTTGGAGGTTAGACGGGGCCATCCACAGGGATTATATGTCTTTTGTAATAATTGCTTCTAAGTTCTGTTTATTTAACCTTGTTCTCCAGCCAGGAATAGTGGCACACACCTCTAACCCAGGCATTGGAACATTTGCAGCCGTAGGTTTCTCTTGAGTTTGAGGCCAGCCTGGGCTACAGTGCTAGACCCTGTCTTTTTTTTTTTTTTAAGATTTATTTATTTTTATTTATATGAGTACACTGCAGCTGTCTTCAGACACACACTAGAAGAGGGCATCAATCCCATTACAGATGGTTGTGAAGCCACCATGTGGTTGCTGGGAATTGAACTCAGGACCTCTGGAAGAACAGTCAGTGCTCTTAACCGCTGAGCCATCTCTCCAGTCCTAGACCCTGTCTTGAAGGACAGAAATTAATCCGTGGTATAGATGTAGTTCAACTGGTAGGCTGATTGCCCAGCAGGCAAGATGCCCTAGGTCTGACGCCCAGCATTACATAACCAGGTGTGATGGTGCAGGCCTGTAATCCCAGCATTCAGGTGACAGAGGTAAAAGAATCAGAAATTTAGTTCATAATACGGTACAGCAATTCAAGATCACCCTTAGTAATATGGGTAATGGGAGACCCTACCTCAAACAGGAAAAAAAAAAAAATCAATACCAAACCAACCTAACAGCTACAACTGCTGAACAAGGGATCTCTCCATTAGTAAGTTAAAACACACACACACACACACACACACACACACACACACACATACACACATCCCAGAAGACACAAGTTCAGGTCCCAGCACCTATGTCAGATGCCTCAAAACTACCTGTAACTCCAGCTCCAGGGGGATCTGACACTTCTGGTCTCTCTGGATAACTACACTCACAAGTATATACCCACATACACATTATTAAAAATAAAATAAATCTTTTTTCTTTTAATATGGAAGCTGGAGGGATGGTTCATTGGGTAAGACCTCTTTCTGCACTTGAGAGGACTGGGGTTCGGGTCCCAGAACCCACATGACAGCTCACAACTGCCTGTAATTCCAACTCCAAATAATCTGACACCCTCTTCTGGCCTCTGTGGGCTACTGCATGCACACGGTACAGATCCACTCACAGACACGCGTGCGCACACACACATATACACACACACACATAATCATAGAAGTAATAAATAAAATATGTATCCTGCCATTGACTCTTAATTGGGGCAATATAGTATCTTTTCCATGCTTTTAGTGAAGGAACTGAGCTTTTCCACATATTTGTTTTACTTTGGGCAATTTCTAATGTACGTGAGTCTTGGTTCCTTCCTGTGCAAAAATGAATGCTATTAATACTTCTCTTAGTAGACTGCTTTGGGAACTGGCACTTAGCAGGCAATCCATCTACTACTAATTTCTCTCCACAACCCACTAGTATTCTTTAACGTTTGCAGCTGTAGTCTGGTGGTTGACATTTGAGACTGAGAGCGTTCATCTCATGATCATACATGTGCCTTTAGCTTGATAATTCTATACACACCCACACATGCTGTGTTCATAAGTAGGATCCTACTTTCTTACACCCTTCTACATTTCCAGATGCCATAAGATGTTCTATTCTGAATAATCTGCCTTAGTCTGACAAGGTGATCAGACAGAACCGAGTTCTAGGTCCATGGTCTTCCCCCAAATATAACCACGTGGTTTGGGGTGTGAGTTCCAGGACATACCTTAACTATAGAGTGATATCCTGTCTAAAAAATAGAAAGCGGGGTCGAGAATGGTGATGCTTGCCTTTAATTCCAGCATTTGAGAGGCAGAGGCAGTCAAATCACCACAAATTGGGACTCAACAGTGAGAATCCAAGGTCTCACTATTCCTAAGGTCCCTTCAAATACTAAATTGGGAAGTTAACTCAACACAAGGGATTAAAGGTGACTATGCATCTCCGATAACCAAAATGGGAACCCTTAAAAATCTTCCTCAAATTCAGCCAAAACGTCCCTGCTCGGCATCTCTGGTCACTTGGCATTTTCTACAAATCTCAAGCGTGCACACCAGGCTTGGAGCCCTCAAGCGGTTGGGACATGACATTACACCTATCTGAAGGCGTCTCCAGACCCTGCGTCAGAGCCGCGCTGGAGCAAACAGTGGACCGAAGCCGCTGATCAGTGAGGCGCCCAACGGACCTCGGCCAGCATCAGCATTCGGCGGACCGCAGGCCCTCCTGGAGATTTAGTTTCCTTAAACTTTTAAGTGAGACTGCAGAAGGCCCAAACGCTCCCGGGAGTGGGATGGAGATCCCGGGAGGACCTGAGGAAAACATGCAGTGGCAGCCAGGGCGAGCCTGGGAGACCCGCGACACCGCGAGCCTCAGGTCCGGCCCGTCGCCAAGATTCGTCCTCTCACCTCCCGGGCTCAGCAGCAGCTTCAGTGCTTCCAGAATCTGCTCCAGACCACATGTCTCCAGAACGCCACTCGGCGCAGCCGCCGCCGGTAGGGAGGCCGCCATGATTGGAGTGGAGCTAGCCACTTGCGATAGGCTCAAACGCCCTAGTGGACCATCGCGGCCGCCATCTTGAATGTGGCAGGAGGCGTGCCCTCTGATGGAGGGCGGGGCCCAAGACCTGAGGCGGGGCCTACATTATCTAGAACGTCCCCTTCTCCGGAAAAAAAAAAAGAAACAAAATACAGTTTCTTGTGGTGTTCTCTCAGAGCACCCCAGTTGAATTCCCAGCACCCATATCAGACACCAGCCTGCAAATTCACCTCATATGCATACACATGCATGCACAAGCATAACTTAAAAAATTTAAAATATAATTAACTTCTATAGAAAAGGTAAAATAAAAGACCAATGTGGTGACACGTATTTTTAAATCTAGTACTTAGAAGCAAAGGCCAGCCTGGTCTACATAGCAAGTTCAAGGCCAGCCAGGAACTCTGAGAGACCCTGACTCAAAAACAAAAATAGAACACAGGTAGTCTTGCATGGTGGCCCATGCTTCTAATCTCAGCTGTTATAGGCGCTATAGAAGGAGGATCACATGTTCAAAACCAGTGAAGGCAGCTTAGTGAGACAGTCTCAAAGCTACTAAGGGCTGGAAATGCTATCCAGTCATAGAGCACAAGTCCATTCGTTCAGTCCTCAGTACTTCAACCCAGAGGGTGGCAGAGGGAACAGAAATAGCTTCTTGTAAAAACAATACACATTTCAGTATGAAAATTTTCAAGTACTGAATGAAACACAATAAAATAAGGTTCACAGATGTACATAGAGCCTGAAAGAAGCTCACACCAGTGACACCAGCGTTCAGGGAAGCTGGGTGGCAAGACCATGGGTGCACTGGCTAGTTTTGTGTGTCAACTTGACTCAAGCTGGAGTTATCACAGAGAAAGGAATTTTACTTGAGGAAATGCCTCCATGAGATCCAGGTGTAAGGCATTTTCTCAATTAGTGATCAAGGGGGCAGGGCCCCTTGTAAGTGGTACCATCTGTGGGCTGGTAGTCTTGGGCTCTATAAGAAAGCAGGCTGAGCAAGCCAGGGGAAGCAAGCCAGTAAGCAGCATTCCTCCATGGCCTCTGCATCAGCTCCTGCTCCTTGACCTGCTTGAATTCCAGTTCTGACTTCCTTTCATGATGAACAGCAATTGGAAGTGTAAACTCAATAAACCCTTTCCTCCCCAACTTGCTTCTTGGCCATGATGTTTGTGCAGGAATAGAAACCCTGATTAAGACAATGGGTTCATAACTTTGTCCCCAAAAGTAACAATAACAAAAAAATTCAACTTAGTATTACTGATTTCCTTTTGTGACATTTAAAAATAAATATACACAAGAGAGGCTAGAGAGAGATGGGTCAGTGGTTTGAGTATTTCTTGTCCTTATAGAGGACTCGGGTTGAATCCCCATCGCCCATACAGTGGCTCGCAGCCATGTATAACTCCAATTCTAGGGATCTAATACCCTTTTCTGGCCGCCAAGACGACCAGCCACACATGTGGGGCACAGACACATGCAGGCAAAATACAACTATAAAATAAATAATTCTTTAAAAATCTAAAGATGAATATGCACATACACATATCCTATATCTGTGAGTGTGATAGCTACAAATAGTCCCATTGGTATATGTTGGTTCTGTTGGGTGACAGTTTAAAGCCTCTAGTGCATGCTCTCTGCCAATAAACTGCATTGCAGCGGAGAAGCCTTGAGATGTCCTTATTAATGCCCCTATTTGTCCGATTTATATGGCAGTTGCATTACTAGAAGATTCATTTAATACTAAAACCATAAGTCCCCCCCCATTTTGTTTATATGGAAATGAAACTAAGTTTGAGATTCAGATAATGATCGAAGGTTTTTTCACCTCCATAATTCCTAGTGGGACAGTCAAAGATCTCCAGACAATGTTATTTGTTGGTTGGTTGGTTTGGGAGCTTTGTTTGTTTGTTTGTTTGTTTTGTTTGAGACAAGGCTTTGGGGTGTAATAGCCCTGGCAGTCCTAGAACTTGATTTGCAGACCAGAATGACCTCCAACTCACAGAGATTCATCTAAAGGCATGTGCCACCATGCCTAGCTCAATGCTAGTTTTTTAATTAATTGTTTTTAGTTAGCATAAGGAATATGACATTGTGACATCTTTACTCCACAATTGCTTTTGCTTATATGCCTCCACACCCACCCAGCCCATTGTTCCCATTAACCATCTTTACCCCGCCTACCGATCCTCTTCCAGCCCCAAGTCAGTGCTATTGGGAATTCAATCTTTAGCATGTCTGCCTCTCCCCAGTAAACACCCATCACTGCAAGCAGGAAGCTGAAGCAGGAGGAAGAAATGGAGAAGGAAACAATACATCAAAACCCAATCATGGTCTTCTATGACTGCCATTTCCCATCTAGTGTGTAAAATGTTCCTCAACCCACCCCAGGGCACACTGGGATGAAGCATGGTTGACTCCTGCCCTACCAATTTAAATGGCTAGAAGTCTTGAGCAGAACCACCTCACATGTAGTCTCAGTCATGAGGAAAGAAGCTTTCTGTTTAATTTATTCCTCAGAGCTAGGTAGGTCTGCCCCCTCGTGGTCTATCTCATTCCTCTGGGTTCCAACCCAAATCCACTTTCCAGCCTCTAAAATGTAAAGAAAACATAGTCACAGGGCTACTGAGAGAAGTTAGCCTGTTGTCAGTCACAGCCAATGTAGGGTAGAAGGTCAGAGCTCATTTTCTGATTTGAAACCCCCCCAGTCCCCACCTCTCCCAAGAAAGTGAGTCTCCTGCTCACTTCCCTCTGCTTATTGCCTGAGCAGAGGCAGCCACCTTCTTCCCTCCTTCCCCAATACATCTGTTGTGTGAGGCTTGTTACGTTGTGTAACCTTGTGGTACTCCTTGGCTCCCGACTGCCAGGGTATCTTTCCCCTGAGAGCTGTAACACAGGCAATATTTGCCACAGGGGAAAATGTTTACTGAATGGTAACTGACTCTTCTTCACCATCTCTTCCTCAAATGCTGTGGAGACACACACACATCCTGAGGATTAAAGACCACCACTGCCTGGCTCCTGTGGACATCTTTATGTCAGGAGATGTGTTTGATGGGAAAACACACAACGCTGAGAATGACCATGATGTTCTTTCATTGTATACCTTCCCTTCCAGACTTACAGAACTAGACAAAGTTCCCTCAGCACATGCACAAATTCATCCATTAAAGTGATTGAAGGTTGTTAAATTCAGTGAGGCCAAACAGGTTATTGCCCTCAGCAGGCTAAGACAGGATGGTCAGACTTTGAGGCCAGTTGATCTTCTTAGAATGTTCAAGACCAATCAGGGCTAGTTGTTACAAAAAAAGGGGGTGTGGACAGCAAGATGGCTCATCAGATAAAGGTGGTTGTCACCAAGTCTGACATAAAACTTTTATCCCTGGGCCTGAGAAAACTGACTCCCTGGTGCCTACAAGGTCCTCATGAACAACCACCCAACTGTACACACACTGAAGAAATCATACCTACAAATAAATGTAATTTTTTTAAAAAAAGGGAGATAGAAGGGAAAGTTGAGTCAGTGAGGGCTTGTCTGTCTCACAATCAAAAGAAAGAGTTTGATTCCTAAAACCCACATTAGAAAAAAAATCTAGAAAAAGCTGGTGTGCACACTGGATCCCTGGAGCTGCTGGCCAGCAGTCTAGTCTACTTGGTAAACTTCAGGCCAGTAGACACCCTGTCTCAAAAAAGCAAAGAAACAAAACAAAACAGGGCTAGAGAAATGGCTCAAAGGCTAAGAGCCATTAGGCTTTGAGCTTAGCTCAAAGGCTAAGCTGCTCTTGTAGAAGCCTCAGGTTTGGTTCCCAGCACCCACATGGTGGCTCACAGCCATCTGTAATGCCAATTTTAGAGGCCCTGATTGATACCTTCTTCTGCCCTCCATAGGTACCAGGCATGTGCACATGCACATAAAATAAGGCAACCTAAAAAGAAATTAAGCAAAGCACTCATACACAGAAAATAAAATGATCTAAAAGAGAAATTAAACAGCTGGGCAGTGGTGGTGCGTGCCTTTAATTCCAGTACTCTGAGGCAGAGGCAGGCAAGATCTCTGGTCTACAGAGCAAGGTGCAGGACAGCCAGGGCTACACAGAGAACCCTTGTCTCGAAAAAACAAAAAACAACAAAACAAGAAGGAGGAGAGAAAGAGAAAAAAAGAAAAGGCAAAGAAATTAGAAAACAAACCTACATCTGGGAGCTCCGAAGTAATATACTGTTAAGCATCCATTATAGTCAATCCTCACAAGAACTATACCCAGAAGACCGACCCTGTGCAAAGACACATCTGGGGATGTTTAAGATAGACCCTGGGAGGTATTCATGTAAACCTCATTCCATCGACAGTCACCCAACAAGGAGTCCATTATCAAGACCTGAGGGGCAGCAGCTGTACAAAATATCAAAGTACACAGGGGTTGCTTGTCCCCTGTTTGCTAAACTCAGAACTAACAAAACTAACAGCTTTCAGGAGATCAATGGCTGTCTTACAAGCACAGAATTTCCAGGAAAGATGCCAGCACATTAAGGGTTCTTGGGGAAACCATCTTGGAGAGCCATTTGTGACAGCTAGAATGTTTGCATTTCTTTATCTCCTGGCTCAGACATGCCAGGCTCCTACTGAATGACATTCTCCTACTGAATGACACTCCAGTCCTTGTCTCTTCTGTCATTTATGCATCTGCTGTCATGTTCAGAGAATCAGTTCTACATCACAAAACTTTCCCTGCTGTCTTCTAAGAGTTCTACAGTGTTAGCCATTCTATTTAGTCTTTTATCCACTGAGCAACAATCGATATATTAGGGAAGGGAAGGCTCAGGCTCATTCCTTCTCATGCCCTTAGCCATTCTTCACGTGTAGAAAAGACTATCTCCATCCCACCACTGAATGGCTTTGAAACCACTCAAATATTATTTGACCAGATGTCCTAATTAGCTACCTCTATCAACCGGACACAACCTAGAGACTCAAATAATGTTACTCAGATTGGATTGCCTATGGCCAATAGAATAAGGGACTGTCTGGCAAATGATTAATGTGAAAGGGACCAGCCCACAGTGGGCAGCACCATCCCCTAAGTTGGTAAACCTGGACCGGATAAGAAAGCTAGCTGAGGCTACCTGTCCAGGACAGGACATGCAGCCTTTCACCTGGATCCAACCACTGTATTTCTGCTTTTGCTTTCTTGGTTATGTATTTCTGAACCTTCTAGATTATCTATCTATCCTATCTAGATTACCTATCTAGATATTCCTTCTAGATACCCTAACTCTTCGCCCTTTCAGCATTTGTATTCCAGGAATAAAGGTTATCCTACAAAACCACATTGCTGTTATTGCCTAAGAGAATAGTCAGGATCCCAAATGCCCTAGCAATTCCACTCCACAGTATATTCCTAAAAGAACCCAAAGCAAGGACTAAAACAGGTGTCTATATGCGTGTCATTTCAGCCCAGAGGTTTAAAAAAAAAAAAAGTGCATCTGTGTGCAGTGGGCTCTGAAGCACACTATAATGCGATAGATGTTCCTTGAAATACCTGTAACTGCCAGCTCCAGGGGATCTGATGCCTACTTCTGGCCTTTATGGTTATCTCTACATACACATGGCACCCATCGTAAGAGAAAATAGCTCATGTATGACATTTAAAAAGTTATACTCCTATCACCAGGTTTTCCTACAGGAATATATTGATATTTGGACTGATCAGTTAGTTTCTTATGGTGAGGGCTATCCTGCGAGTTGCAATATCTGCTGGCTATTGTTGATCAGAAATTGTCAAATGTCATCTGGGTCTTATGACTCGGATTTATAATCCCAGATTCCGCTTCCAGGACCACAAAAAGTGTATACCAGTGGTGGTGCACACCTTTAATCCCAGCACTCAGGAGGCAGGGGCAGGTGGATTTCTGAGTTTGAGGCCAGCCTGGTCTACAGAGTGAGTTCCAGGACAGCCAGGGCTATACAGAGAAACCCCTGTCTTGAAAAAAAAAAGGGGGGGGGCATAGAGAGGATGGTCCTATGGTTGAGTGCACACTGCTCTTACAGGACTAAATTCCAGTTCCTAGCACACATGGGGTGGCACAAAACCAACCACCTATAACTAGCTGTAGAGAATCTGACACCTCCGACCTACATGGGCACCAGCACTCATGTGTTCACACACACACACACACACACACACATGAATGATATCTTTTTTAAAAAGTAAAAAACATAATTTATGAAAGAGTAAAAAGTACAAAGAAGCTGGGGGTGTTTTTGAGAGGCAGGACACTCTGGCATGCACAAGGTCCTAGGTTCAATCTGTATTATCTCAGAACAGATAGAAGGGAACTGACAAGTGTCCCTCAGAGGAGGGGGCTAGTCTTCCTCTGCGCAGAATAGCTGCCTCCATTACTATTGTAAAATGTGTGTTGACAGCCCTGAGGCTCGCAGGTCCTGTGTCCCAATGGCCTTGGTACTTATTGCCCCCACCACACACCACATGGATGGGGCTCTGAGCAGTGACCCTGTGGAAGCATTTCCTCCCCATGAAGGACCCCAAAGCAAGGAGAAGACATTTCACCTGGAAGCTCCCATCTTCACGATCTGAGTTCACCTTTGTCCTTTTGTCCAGGAATCCTGGCAGAGTCAAATCAAGTGAGCTCCACAACCGTTTAACAAAACTCTTTAATAAAATTCATAAAAATGCATCTTAGAGAACAGTCTCAATTCTTTACCTTTTCCACTCCCCACAAAATACAAAATTATCAGCACCCACACACATACACTCAAACTACATACAAAGGACACTATCAACATTACACGATTAAACTACAGAGAAATCAACAGTTCTCGCAGCTGATTGCGGTTATTGTTTTCTTCCAAAATCAGGTGACTACAGCACTTTCAATGAAATTCTTTCCAGTGGTTATCAAAAAGCTGAGATTTGCATTTTGAATGAGAAGTCTCAAGGTCCTTGCCTCCATTCCCCCATTAGAATGGTGTTTTCTCCTGCTTCCTGAGAAAATACACAATTTGTAATAGTCTCAGTTTTCTTTTTTGTTTTTTCAGAGACAGGGTTTCTCTGTGTAGCCCTGGCTGTCCTAGAATTCGCTTACTATACCAAGCTGGCCTCGAACTCAGGGAGATCGACTGCCTCTACCTCCTGAGTGCTGGGAGTGCACCACCACACCCAGCATGTTCTATTTTCTATTTGTACTTAGAATTGGGCAACGTGGGTCCAAGCCAACAGGCATTTTCTGTAGCTATCGTCAAAAGCAGGCATTGGAGGGGTGTTACTTCCTGGGCTTCAGGAAGACATGGTCAAGGGTTCCAGCTGGGAAACACTGGTTGAGATACCACTATTCTTCCAGAAACTTTGTGGGATAGAGGCCTAGCCCTCTGTGTTCCCTCTTCAGTGTGCCAACTGGCCAGGTTCACTAACATGCTTGCTGTCCCCAAGTTTGGTTTCTCTCCTTTTCTCTCCTCTGTCTTTGGCTGTAGCACTCCAGTCTCTCTCAGAGTGTTGGTTTGAAAGAAACACAAGAAACCAAGTGGTGCCGGAAAACCTTCCTGCAGGCTCCAATCACAGCGCTGCATAGAAAATCAAAGCAACATATCCTACTATGGCATGCACCTAAGAATCAGGTGTGCACCTAAGAATCTGAGATGTGTGCAACTTGCATAGTAGTCCCTTTGTTTTGTTCTGCCCCAGACACACAGCTGAACAAGGAATGAATGCCACTGCAAGTGAGTTCTCTAGAGGTGGGGAGGGAACACCATGAAAGATCTTGGGAACACACACTATCCAGCTCAGTTGCACCCACACCAAGATTCCTGTCTCTCATCATAAAAGGGCCCAGGCACCTCTGCATCCTAGAATAGCACCTGGGCCAGGGCAACAGAATTCGGGAGCATGAATGGCTATCAGAATACAGAACGCAAGCGTGGTAACTGAGGGAAAGTACACAATGTAAAAGTTAGTGTGGTGTGAAGCGCTTGGGACTGTGTCTAGGGCAGAAGATAGCTCAAAAAGAAAAACAAAAAAAAGGCACAGTTCATATCCCAGCACTATAAAAAAAATTTTTAAAAAAGATTTCAACAATCAGTGAAAACCATCCTAACACAGACAGACTGGTGGGGAGAATGGGGCCACTATGCAATCTGCATACTTCTCTGATCAGTCTCTCTTCTACACACTCAAGGAAGGAGCTGAAAGACCACCGACATCATTATTTTGCATCTTCCATGGTGCCACACAGGAGCTAGTCCCCTAGTCGTCCTCGCCACCGCCGTACATGTCAGCCAGCTTCTTGAATCGGTTGCCCCACTCGTTCAGATAATCGTAGTCCTGGTCCTGATCTGACTCAGAGGAGTTCAGTGAGCTCAAGCTAGCAGCTTCAGAACCACTCCCCTCGTAGTCAAACACCAACAGAGAATCATAAGGGGGTGCAGTGGGGTCGCTGTCGGCCGCCTTCAGGTTCTAAAGGGAAGAGCACATATTCAGCACTATGTATCTGAGGCAAGCAACACACATACACACACACACACACACACACACACACACACACCACAATACCAGGCTGGACAGAGGCCACGAGCAATGAGAGTAGTCATACTAATACATATAGATAACAGTTCAGCCCAGAAAATCCTCAAAGGATATATGACAAACTACTATTCTTAAATGTTAATTCTGAGGGGTGAAGTTGAGGAATCAGGAATTCAAAGTCATCCTCTGCTACATAGTTCAAGGCCAACCTGGTCTACAGAGAGAGTACAAAGCCAGCCAAGGTTTGAATGCTTGAATTCTTGGTCCCCAGTTGGAACAATTTCAAAGGATTAGGAGGTGTGGCCTTGTCGGAGGAGGTGTGTTACTGAGGACAGGCTTGAGTTTTTTTGTTTTTCTTCGAGACAGGGTTTTTCTATGTAGCCCCCTGTCCATCCTGGAACTCCCTCTGTAGATCAGGTTGGCCCCAAACTCACAGAGATCCGCCTGCTATTTATGACCTCCAAGTGCAAGGATTAAAGGCATGGCCTAGGAGTAAGGTTTTAAAAGGCCAGTCATTTCCAATTAGCTCTCTCTGTCTCTCTGCCTCTGTGTGTCTGTGTCTTTCTGCTTACTGTCTGCAGATCAAAACATGAGCTCGTAGCTCCTGCTCCAGATGTGCATGTCTACCTGCTGCCAGGCTCCCTGCCATGATGGTCATGAACTCTAACCTTCTAGAGCCCCAAATTAGACTCTTTCTTTTGTAAGTTGCCTTGGTGTCTTAGCACAGCAGTAAAAATGTAACTAATATTGGGCAGTGGCAGCCCACACCTTTAATCCCAGCACTTGGGAGGCAGCAGTAGGTGGGGCTCTGAGATTGAAGCCAGCCTGGTCTACAATGAGAGTTCCAGGACAGCCTGGGCTACATGGAAAAACCCTGTCTTAAAAAAGCAAAAAGAAAAAAAGAAAAAGAAACATAACTAAGACACCAAGATAATGGAGCAAGATGGTAGAAGAGTGTGTGTGTGTGTGTGTGTGTGTGTGTGTATTCAGCAGCTAGCTGAACCCAGCATCTCCTATTATCTGCTCAAGCTTTTTTGATTAGAGCTGAACATATTTCTGACACAATGATATCTGAGTACATTACAAGATGGATGCTATTTTTATGGGCCTTAGATAAATTAGGAAACAGTGTGTGTGCTATGTATAGCATGTATTTGTGTGTACATGTGCATGTGAAAGCCCAAGGTCGACAATATCAGGGGTCTTCCTCAACTTTTCTTATTTACTGAGGCAAGGGCTCTCAACAGAACCTAGAGTTTGCTGATTCAGGATAGTCTAATCTGAATACTAGAATAAACAGGCCACCATGCCTGCTCAGCATTTGTGTTGGCTCCTCGGATCTAAACTCTGGTCCTCAGGTGGCTGAGATGTTGCTTTATCTACCTACCTGCTGAGCAGCCTCTGGCTCCCTATGACACACCCCCAAACAGGTGCAATGAATGCAGGGAACCCATACAAACTAAATTTGCTCTGTAACTCCTTCTAGGTCTACTAAATCTCTGCAACTAGGCTTTGCTTTTGTCTTGGGGACGTAGGCACAGTAAGGCAACAATTCAAACGCTCTCCTCATTTGGAATGTTTTTCTCCTTGGTTCTGAATTCAAAGGTACACTGTGCCTTGGCTCATAGTCTCACCTACTTACCTCATCGATGAAGTTCCCGATTTCATCAGGATTGGCAGGACGGGGTCGATACTGGGGCACACTCATGAGAGTGGGAGCCACATCATTTCGAATCACTTCAGGACGGGCATCCAGGCCCCTGTGCAGCTGGCTCAAATCAAAGTCCTAGAGAGAAGACAGAGCATGACAGCGTGTGAGAAAAGCAGCTGCATGCACAGGACAGGGTTTGCTTCATGGCATCACAGACTATGCTAATGGACAAAACCAAATGATTCCCTATGCAGCATGCATCAGCATGTGCCCAAATGGATACAAAATGGCATTTTCCAAACTAAAAGTCTCCTAACTTGAACTGAAAGAAACAGGAGCCTTTGGGGATTGCATGAACTCAAGCTATTGGGTCTTACTCATTTCATAGGACTTGATTATCAGGTAGTCACTTGGCAAACCACTTAGTCCTTCCCCACCACAGCTGATGCAAATAGTGTTGTGAAGGACCTCAGGCAATAAGACAGCTGTGATGCATGCCTCCTGAACTCACATGAGGCTCCCCATGCAGCAGACCTAGCACAGGCTGCAGCTTAGGGTCTTTCAGCACAACTCTGCCTGACCGGCAGAGTCCTCACTTATTTACAGATGTTGTGAGCCTCAATGTAATCAACCAACACTGCAGAGAATGCAGGAGTGTCTGGGGAAGAAACCTGAATTCTTGTGACTATCAAGTTCTACAGCAGGGTGACTATTGACATAGTTTGCCCAACACCCCTCAATCAGATGTCAAGTTTTCCATCTTTAAAACCCACCTGGTCTTCTTCTCCACCTCCTTCCTCATCATAGTAATACACATTGTCCCTGGTATCATCGTCTGGTGGCAGCAGGGGCTCTTTGACCACCGTTCTCCTCCGCAGAAATAGTAGGAGCAGCAGGATCAGAACTGGAGACAAGGAAGGCAGGGAAGAGTGATGAGTCACAGGCAAGAAAAAGCAGAAGAAGCAACTGTTCTGGAATTTGCTAGCCTTACACCACCAGGCAGGTGGCAGGTGGGTAGCCACCTAAACGAGGACCATCTCACGTCCAGCCAGATGAGACCATTTCTCACAAAAAAAAATAACAAAAACAATAAACAAGTTTGACATTTGGCTCCTGCTACCACTTTTGCTTCAAATGTCTGACATGAGAATCTCCCCAGCTTTAGCCAAGTCTAATAAAACATATGTACTGCCCCTCCTAAAAAAGGGGGGGGGTCTGGGTATGTCCTCAATAAACAAATAAACAAACCCCAAACCTTTGATCACTTTCCACAGGTAAAATCAGACCAAGGACCATGGACAGAAATGACAGATCCTTCCAAGCATCTCCATTCCCCTCCATCTTTTCAGCCATGGATACCATCCATTGCTTACTCGACCCTCCATCTCCACTGTTTCCCAAGCATTCAATGAGCTCATAGTCACCCAGTTAAGAGCAAGAGCTCCCAGGCTGCCTTGTAGTTGGGCGTGGCTACATTTGGGCCAATGAGATAGATGTGAGTGGTACTGACATCTACAACTTGCAGTTAGGCAGCCTCCACTCCTGCTTTCATCTGCCCTCCAAGATGGAATGTGGAGGTGATGCTAGCTGCCAGCCTTGACTGTGCTAAGGAGAACAGTGTGCCGTACATAACCTTGCTGCCAGCTCAGCATCTCTTGGGGACTGGTTTGAAATGAAGCCTCTGAGGAGCTTCACCAGGAATCCTGGGTCTGAAGTCCCACTTTACTGAGGGACACAGGTGACTTACACGTACTCAATCTAGAGGAGCACAAAGAGACAGAAGGATCCTGCACCTTTTTACCATTTATTCTGTACCCCAACTAAAAGCTCCTCCTACAAAATGGTCCTTCCTGATTTTAGAGGTTGCAGGCTGAAGCACCTGCCACTTGCACTTACTCAGCAGGGCCAGGATCCCTCCAAGGATTCCGAGGATGGCAGGAACTTGCAATCCTGCTTCTAATGAACCTGCCTTCACGCAGTTGTTGACCGTCCCTTCACAGTCACACACATGGACGTCCAATGTGGTCACCTGGTCTTTGTTCTGGTTATCCGCGAGCTTGAGATTGATTTTGTATTCACCAATCTCTAAGTCCTTTTTTGGTTGCAAAATGAGAGAGTCTTGTGCTGGGGAAAGGAAAACAGAGCAATGATGAGACCAGGGGAGGGGGACAGAGCAAAAATCTCAGTGAATGGAAATGTTAAGGGAACCAAAATGCTAGACATCCAGTGCTGGAGGAAGGAACTGCTTGGGGCTCATATTAGCACACTGTTGTGGGAAATATTAAAATGGACCCGCAAGTTCCTGCGCTATGCCCTGGTTCTCTCTGCCCCCCACAGGCTGGCCGGTTATGCACTGGCAGGCAATGGCTGACCTGTTTTTATCTTGTGGAGACTCTCTAACTCAGAGCTCCTAAATCTCTCCACCTAGCTCGCTAAGTTCCCACTGGAGGGTCACTACCATGCTTCAAAACCCCCACAGCCTTTTGTGGGGTGCACATCAGGCAAACCCATGCTTTGCCGCCATACCTTTCTCTCTGGAACCCAGTCAAGTCGCCTCGAGAAGGAAAATACCACACAAACTTAGCTTAGAAGCAATGGTAACTCAATCTCTGGGTGCACCAACTAGAATCCTAATCTTGTAAGACATATTAAACCTTAATTCCTCTGGTGGCGAATCCTGGCAAATCCGTTAGTTAGGAATCCTGGTGGGGACACTAGCAGCTACATCTTGCCCTTTTGCTATCTCCATTCAAAAGCCCCTAACTGTCTCAGAGCAATAGGAGCAGGCATGAAATTCGGAAGGAACTGGGGCCAAATATCAAAGGGAAGGGTGAAGAGGGACTGGCAGAGCCTTCACACCTGCGTCATTATACTCAATGGTCCAGTTGACGCTGGCCCCATGGGTTAGCTCAGCAGTGAAGGGGAATGTGTTGGGGGGAAGGTCTGGATCCAAGATGGTGATGATATGGGGCTGTGGGTTCCTCTGGCAGAACTGCAGGTTTCGAGGTTCTGGGATGGGAGCGTTGTCGTTGACATCTGACAGGACGAGGAGAAGAGTCCCCGTGCCAGTGGCAATGGGTGAACCTAAGAGAAAAGCAGAAAGGGTGTCACAGCTTAAGGATAGTGTCACCTTCCAGCAGGCAAAATTCTGACTTAGCTTGCCTGTGACCCCCAGCAGGTTCCACGCTAACCACGGACACTCTGTCCTTGCTCGGCTTTCTGACAAGCTTACTGCACGCTCTGTGTACAATGTCTTAGATCATTTTTCATTTCAAAGGCAGCTTTCCTCCTCCTCTTCCTGGTATAATATAACTCATACATTTCAATTTGGGAGTTTATTGTTTTGTTGTTATTGTTATTTGTTTGTTTTTGAGACCAAATCTTAGCATGTTGTCTTTGGAATTACAATCATCCTGCCTCAGCCTCCTACTGAAGCCTGGCTCCAGCAGATTTTATTAGATGGTAAGGAAAAGTAGAGTGTAATAGAATTTGCTTGGAATCTTAGAAACACACAGGATAAGGGAAGGGAGGATCACCTCAATTTTGAGACCTTTTGGTGAGTTCAAAACTAGATTGGGTTATATAGGAAACTGTGTCTCCAAAAAAAAAAAAAATCAAAAAATCTTGGGGTATCCATGTGGGATATAAGTGGTAGAGAACACACGCCTATGCTTACTGTGGGCATTCCCATTTCCATACAAAAATGAAAAGGGACTGAAGAGATGGCTTGGTGACTAAGAATGCTTATTGGTCTTACAGAAGACCGGCATTCAGTTTTCAGTACTTTCATAGTAACTCCTAACTATCTGTAACTCCAATTCCAGGGGAACATCCTCTGTGGACACCAGAAACACAGACATACACGCAGGCTGAGCACCCACATACTGTGGTAGTTTGGATAGGTTTGGTCCCCAAAGACTCATGTGTTTGAATGTTTGGCCTACAAAGAATGGCTCTATCAGGAAGTGTGGTCTCATTGGAGAAAGTATGTCACTGTGGGGGTGAGCTTTGAGGTCTCCTATGCCTAAGCTGCACCCAGTGTGGAATCAGAGCCTTTTCCTGGCTGCCTGCATTAGTCTCTTCCTGGATGCCCTTAGTTAAAATGAACAACTCTCAGCTCCTTCAACCTTCATGCCTCTAGGCTTCCTGCCATAATGACTAAACCTCTGAAATTTTTAGCTAGCCTCAAATAAATGTTTTCCTTTATAAGAGTTGCCTTGGTTGGTCGTAGTATCTCTTCACAGAAATGAAACCCTAACTAAGACACACATAAAATTCAAAATAAAAGAGAAAAAATTGAAGATTATAAGAATTAAGTAATAATTTCACAGCCGTGGACCTGAGATACAAACCCAAGCTCCTGCAGGAAGGGGTGAGATTCAAGTGCAGAAAGGGACAAGAGGGAAGGAAAGTCTACTTGATCTAAAGTTTGAAACTCTGTTACCAAAATTTTTGCATTTTATGATTGTTTGTTTGTTATGGATAAAAGAAAAGGAATGAAATCCCCTCTCCCCAGTGAGGCAGAGGGGGAAAGCAAGCTGAAGAGTGACAGATCCCAGGCCACAATGTGGATCAGACACACGGTGTCCATACCATCATCTGTGGCAATGATGAGAGCTGTATATGTGCTGTTCTTCACATGCTCCGTGTCTTCTCTGTCCATCTCAGCCCGAGTGGAAATGGCACCAGTCTCTGGGTTAATCTCCAGCCAGTTGGCAGTGTCCCTCCAAATCCGATACCTGAGGACACAAGCTCTGGGTTATAGTAGAAACAGCAAACACAAAGGAACTGAGGAGGGTCCCAGGTCCTCTTCACTTGTTACATACTTACCCCTCTAAATATATATACACGCATGTACGTGCGTGCATTCGTGCATGCGTATTCTCTGTGTATGTACCTGGGTGTGTGTGTGTGTGTGTGTGTGTGTGTGTGTGTGTGTATTCTATGTGTATGTACCTGAGTGTGTGGTTATTCTATGTATATGTACCTGAGTGTGTGCGTATTCTATGTATATGTACCTGTGTGTGTATTCTATGTGTATGTACCTGGGTGTGTGTGTGTGTGTGTGTTCTATGTGTATGTACCTGGGTGTGTGTGTGTGTGTGTGTGTGTGTGTGTGTGTATTCTATGTGTATGTACCTGAGTGTGTGTGTATTCTATTTGTATGTACCTGAGTGTGTGCATATTCTTTGTATATGTACCTGAGTGTGTGCATATTCTATGTGTATGTGCCTGTGTGTGTATTCTATGTGTATGTACCTGAGTGAGTGTGTGTGTGTGTGTGTGTGTGTATTCTATGTGTATGTACCTGGGTGTGTGTGTGTGTGTGTATTCTATGTGTAAGTACCTGAGTGTATATATGTGTACTACATGGTGTAAGAGGTTAGAAGAGGCATCAGATCCCCAGGAACTGGAGTTACAGATGGTTATGAGCCTCCATGTTGGTGCTGAGAATTGAACCTCAGTATTTTAGTAAAAAAAAAAATGTGGTGCGTGGGGCATGGGGGTATGTGTGTGGCTCAGTGGGTAAAGGCACTTACTGCCAAGCCTGACAACTTGAGTTTGATACCCGGGAACTGAAGCCCATTGGCTGCCCACCTAATGACAGTTCTTCAGTGAAACTCTGGCCCCCTTGTCATGGACACGTGTCTCAGAATGTATTATCATTACATGACAAATGGCTATATTTATATTTACATATATAAATATATATATAATTTATAAACATATTAATATGTATTAAAAAACCAAAGAGGTCAGCCATGATGACACAGGCCTTTAGTCCCAGAACTAGAGAGATAAAGGAAGAAGGATCTCTGAGTTTGAGGCCAATCTGGTCTACAAAGCAAGTTCCGGGACAGTGAGGACTACAGTGAGACCTTGTCTCAAAACAAAGTATAAATACATACCAACACCCGCTCACTAGCTGCCATTGAAAATGCCCCTACTCACGTGATCTTCTGTTCCATGAATGTGTCCGGCTCTCGAGCAGTATAAAACGTGATTTCCAGACCCACACCAAAGTCTTCAGGCACTTCAACTCTCTTTTCTGCAGGCACAAAGATGGGGGCTTCATTCACGTCTATCACATCCACGGTGACAGTGGCTGTGGAAGGGACAAGAGACCCCTCAAAGGGTTCCTCATTCTCCACTGTCACATGCAGAATGTACTGCTGCTTGGCCTCAAAATCCAAGCCCTAGAGAACAGGAGAAAATCAAAGTTAAAACTAAAATACCAAGGACTGGAAGTGTGGCTCAGTGGTAGAGCACCTGCCCAGCATGCTTAAGGTCCTGTATTTAACCACCACTGCCATAGAACAAATATATAAGCTTAAAAAAATGGTTAGTCCAAAAAAATTAAAAAAAAATTGTTTATTTTAATTTCAGCTACAACCTTTGTGGGTTTTTGTTCTTGCTTTTTCCTCTGAGACAGAGTTTCTCTGTAGCCCCGGCTATCCAAGAACTCATACTGTAGACCAGGCTGGTCTTGAGTTCACAGAGATCTATATGCCTCTACCTTCCAAGTACTGAGATTAAAAGTGTGCATAACCACCAGCTGGCTCAGATACCACCTTTGGTTGACAGTAGTTCTCAAACATGGCTCCTCACCTGCTGAAGAGAACATTGAAGCTCTAAAGACACCCTAGGAATCTACTAACTTTTGCTAAATCCACCAGTAAGCCAGTAAGTCCTCCTTACTTTTAGTTTAGACATTTTCCAAAGATTTATCAGCAGTTGTGACCTACAATGTAGGCGGTGGGTTTTCTACAGAGTTACAAGTGCTTTTAACCATGAGTTGTCATCTTTCTAGCCCAGTGCTTCTCGACTTTCCTAATGCTGCAAGCTTTTAATACAATGCCTCATGTTCAGGTGACCCCCAACCATAAAATTATTTTCATTGCTACTTTATAACTGTAATCTGACTACTGTTATGATTCATAATTCAAACATGTATGTTTTCTGGTGTTCTTAGGCCCCCAAAGGGGTCATGACCCACAGGTTCTGCTGCCTAGCCTCAGATTTAAAGATATCTTTCAAAGGAGCTATACTGATCTCACTTCTAACAAGTCAGCAAAAACAGCCATGAGAGTTTCCGCAAGCCCCAGACTCCCAACCTCTCCCCTGCCAGGGTTGATCCACTCATTAGAAGACATGATGGGACAAGGGACGCCCCCCTAGTTGGTGGCATGTCATTCACCAAGCACCATACAAACCTTGGCTGTTTTCAGAATGCCATCATTGGTCTTGGGGTCTGTGATGACAACGAACTGCTGATCAGGATCATTGACTATGGTGTACACAGCATTCCACGCTCTAGTATGGGGGGCATCATCATCAGTCACTTTGAGTGTGGTGATATGGGCATTGGCCTCATTCTCAAGAACTTGACCCAGGTACTGAAGAATAAAGGAAAAATCGGGTCTTAGTGACAAAATAAGCATAGACCCAGGACTTGGGTTGAAGGAGTGGGAGACATACTGAGCCCAACCCTGGAGAAGTAGGTGGGATAAGTGACGTCAAGAGAAGCAAAGGATGGAGATAAGAGCCCTGGGAATAGGCCCTCATTTCCCATCAGTAGACCAACCAGCAGCTCTGAGCACCCTCTTTTATACACAGCTGAAGCAGCTTTCCAAGTCCCTGGCTACAAAGACCCTCTGTTAGTCCCATTGTCCGCTTACTGCGATCTTAAGACACGGGTACCATTCACTCGCAACCCCATCCATTCTCTACTCTCTAGTAGTAAACATTAAATAAGAAATCAGTTGTCCCTGGAGCCTGTTGTGACAGAAGAAGAAAGCCAACCCTGCTTTTTGAACCTACTCTGTTTGGGCCTCTGTTAACTAACTAACCACTATATCAACTTCTAACTCACCCAGTAAAATATGATCTTCTCTTCTAAGGCTAAAAAGTAAGCATGGCATTATAAACCTGCCTGCCAACGTGGGCTATAAAAATTTAACTTGAGCGCTCTCTCTCTCTCTGTGTGGTCTGCAGATGAAGTTCCTTTATCTGACATGCTATCTTATAGCTGTAACCCAGCATTTAGGAGGCATATTGTGGAGATGGAGGTTAGGATGGGTCACACAGTAAGATCTGGCTCAAAGCATCCATCCCCCTAAAATTATACTTCCTGTAAATTGTAAGTTCCACAAAACTAGAAAATGTGTCTGCTTTGTGTTGACAGGTCTCCAGCAACACAGGGTGGAATATAAACTTAGAAAATGTGAGGAATAAGTGAGACCCACTAATACCATACATAAAGATGCAGAAGTAAGGACAGGAGCATCAGAAGCTTTCAACAATACACAATCCTGCGCCAATGACCCCAGGCAGAAGGATGGAAGGATTTCGGAGATAGTAGCCGCTCCAGTATGTTGGTTTCTAAATTTGAACTTCACATTCACTAATCTGGTGAAGCATCTTTAAAGGATCCCTCCCCCACCCCCAAACCCTCAAACCCCTCCCACCCCACCCCTGGTCACAGAGGCAAAACTTAGCTCGTGAGCAATGAAGAACCCTTCATGGAGCAAAGAAGCTGTAGAATTACCGTGCTTGGGTTGAAGACAGGAGCGTTGTCATTAATATCCTCGACAGTGATCACAGCTTTTGCTGTTGTGCTTAAGCCTTCACCTTGCAGGTCAGCAGCCTGAACCACCAGGGTATATGTAGGGTAACTCTGCAGACACCAAACACATGGAATCAGAACCAATCCAACAGTCACCCCAAGCCCAGAGCAGCTTACTGCATATAGAAAAGTATTTGACCACGTGCTTAACTGCCCAGGCTGCCTGCCCCCAGGCACAGAGCCTCTGCACAGGTATTTAGATGTAAAGCTGAGCCACTTACTATACTAACTGACCACTAGGCTCAGCAGAGGGTTGCACTGCCCGGGGGATTTAATGTATGTTTGCCTTCAAGCCCCTCTGCCATCCTCCTGAGCCCTGCCTGACCTCTCTGTCCAGCCCAGAGGTGACCACACTGATGACACCAGTGTCCCTGTTGACAGTGAACATGTTTTTGTGAGGCAGCTCAGGATCTTGGCTGATGATGGTGTAGGCGATGGCAGCATTGTAGGTGTTTATATCATCATCTGCATCAGTGGCTGAGACCTGCATCACGGAGGTTCCTGTCAAAGGAAAGGCGCCTTAAATGGGTGGTAATTGCTACACTGGGATCTGCTCATGACTACTCAGAACTATCCTTTTCTAGGAGATAAGCACACTTTGTCACAGTTTTTATTTCTGAAATTCTCATCAAGTTACCAGTCAAGGGGGGCATCACACCAAGACAGCCATGTTCAGGGAACGCAACTTTCAATTCAGGTGTGGGGTGAGGAGGAAAGGAAGATGGGGTTGGCGATAAATCAAAATATCGATACCAAGTCCTTCTCTTCCTTATTTTATTTCTCTTCTTCTATTATTATTATTTGTAGAGAGATGATGGTTGTATGCAGGGAGCACTTGCAGATGCCCTCAAAGGCCAGAAGAGGGCATTACATCCCCTAAAGCTGGAGTTATATACATGCACCACCAAGCCCTAGGAAAGTTCTCTGTTTCTGCTTGTATGTGTTTCTACAGGTAGAATGTTATGTTATATCTGCTTCCTCATGCCTCCACCTCATCCCTCATGGTGGCTTTCAAAGAGCATGTCTGAACTTCAGTGACACAACCTCAAGTTCTAATCCCATCCTTCAAGGTCTAAAGAACCCAAATGTCTTTCTGGATACTTCTTTGAGACTAATTTACCTGGAAGAGCGCCTTCAGCAACGGATCCCTCAAAGACCTCCTTGATAAACTCTGGCCTGTTGTCATTCTGATCTGTCACTGTGATCACTATCTCCATGGGATCCTCTACTGCTTCCCCATTTGATGACACAGCATGAGAATAGAGCTGCAAGAGAGTCAAGTGAGGGTTACTTGGAAGAAGAGCCAAGGTAGGGAGTCTGGCTAAAGTGGCTCCATCTAGCTTTCACTTTTTCTACAATGATACCTTCATGTGAGAATTTTCTACACTATATGTTGCTGCTTAATGAACTCATGATGAATTAAGTCTCAAAGCTAGAGAATACAACCATTATACAGATGGCCTATTTGTCACATATACACTTACTTCAGTTGGGGTAATTTTCCCTCTGGCCATTCCAGTCTGATATTTCCCTGAGATTTTTCTACATTTGACATCCTCAGATTATCTCCCCCCTCCCTAAGTTCACATTGCAACCAAATCCCAGAAGTGAGCTTTGTTCCCTATAGTTATTATCAAATATGTATCCTCTGGGTAAGAAATTTCTCCCCAAGAACAAGTTCATTTTTTTTTTAAAGATTTATTTATTTGGGGCTGGAGAGATAACTCAGAGGTTAAGATCTTTGGCTGCCTTCTACAGGTCTTTTGTTCAATTCCTAGCATCCACATGGTGGCCCATAACCACTTATAATGAGATCTGATGACCTCTACTGGTGGAGCAGGCATACATGTAGGCAGAACACCAATTTAAAAAAAAAAAGATTTATTTATTTATGTGCACTTGTGTTTTGTCTGCATCTAACTCTGTGTGAGAGTGTCGAATCCTTAGGAAATGGAGTTACAGACAGTTCTGAACTGCCATGTGTGCTATAAATTGAACCAGGGTTCTTTGAAAAAGTAGCCAGTGCTCTTAACTGCTAAGCCATCTCTCTAGCTCCCAACCCCCCCCACTTTCATATGTATATGAGTGTTTTGGCTCCAGGTATGTATGTGCACATACTCTTGAGCTGGTACCCAAGGAGAACATTGAGTCCCCTGGAACCTGAGTTACAGATGGTTATGAGCTACCATGTCAGTATGGGGACCAAACCCAGGTCCTTTACAAGAACAACCAGTGCTCTTAACAACTAAGCCATCTCCCAAACCAAGTCAACATCTTTCAGTTTATGTGTATCTATGTGTATATGTCAGAAGTCATCTAGGAAAGGCAAGGCTTACAAGTGAGCTTTCTGGAGATGGCCCACCATTTTGCATAATTACAATGGGTGAGCTCTGGGATGCAGGGTTCTTAGAGACTTAATCCCAGGATTGCTTCTTACTGTTGATATGCCTTTCCTGTCACTATTACATAGCTTAATCATCCCTGGGCCCACCCTATTGGGCACATTTCCTGCAGAATCAATATGAAGATGTGCTTTCATATAGCAATGCTGTGTAGAAGAATTAATGATTTCATAATTCCTGATAATGATTTTAGAGAATTCCTAAATTGATACAAGTAATCTCAAGTCCCCTGTAGAAGAAAAAGCTGCAAATAGAGCCCTGTAAACCTTCATGTGTTACAGCCTTATTGCACTAGGAAAAGGAAGCAGGCTTGGAACAAATTTATGACCAAGGAGAACATTCCTTCTGGTTAGGAACAAGGTAACTAAAGGTCATAAACTGGGAATGGACAATTTATTGTAGGTGCAAAGACAACAAATAAAATATTGACTAGTTTAACTATACAAAACTTCAAAACTAATAAAACACAAGGTAGGTGATTTATCTCTTGACAAAACCCTGCTAACTTGTAATAAAAAAATTATTTACTTATACTGAACTTATAGATCTAGAAGATAGATAATGGATGTTTAGTCAGATACTAATCATAATGGGAAGAAATGTAAACATTTCTGTTGTTAACTCCTTAAACCTTATGTCATGAACTGTTGCCTTAAATTTACAATGAACTTGGGCTGGAGAGATGGCTCAGCGGTTAAGAGCACTGAATGCTCTTCCAGAGGTCATGAGTTCAAATCCCAGCAACCACATGGTGGCTCACAACCATCTGTACTGAGATCTGATGTCCTCTTCTGATGTCTGAAGACAGACAGCTACAGTGTACTTATATATAATAAGTAAATAAATCTTAAAAAAAAAATTACTATGAACTTATAGAATGTAAGAGTGTTTAGCATATCATGTAATCAATCAATACTCACGATGTACTTGGCAATGGCTTCTCTATCCAGAGGCTGCGTCACTTTTAGCCAGCCTGTTTCCCTCTCAATGATGAAAACACCAACAGGGGGTTTATCGGCTCCTTGGCCGGTGATGCTGTAGAAAACCTTTGTTTCTTTATCCCTGTTGGATTTGATCTAAACACAAAACAGAAGAAAATTAGTATTGGCAAGGGAAGATCTCAACATGGCGTCTTTTCATTTTCTCTTCTCTCAAGAGTGCCTCCTACCAACTTCTTCCCTACCTGAACCAGATTCTTAGGGAACGCGCCCTTTTCATTTTCCGGGCAGCTGATGGGAGGGATGACCCAGTCTCGTTTCTGTCTTCGGAGACCCTGGTGAAAGCTGGGAAACGTGAGCAGTTCTGGCTTGGATTCAGAGACAGGGTCCTAAGTGGAAAGAAGATTAGCAAAATGGGGTAATGCAGAGGACATACATCGTTTATCCCATGGACATCCTCCATCTTGAATTTAGTGACTCATTCTCAATGACAAATTACATGTACCATCCAAGATGAACAGCTATAGCATAAACCAAAGAAATGAAAATGCTATTGTATGAACATTGACTGCCCACTGTAGTCCCTATGCCTAAAAGCCTGGTTCCTAACTTAGTGGTGGCTAATGAGAGGCCTTCAGATCACAGAAGATAGGTCCCTGAAGAATACTGAGTGAGATCCTAGTCTCATCTTCACTTTCTGGATCATAAGACAAGTGGTTTACTCTCCTGTGTACTGCCTGCCACTCTGATGTGCTGCCCTATCTGAAGGATAAAATAGTGTCATTTGGGCTTGAACCTCCAGAACGAAAAACCCAAGTAAAACCTTTTCTTTTTTTTTTTCTCTGTGTGTGTGTGTGTGTTAGTTTGTTTTGTTTGTGTTTTGTTGTTGTTTGTTTGGGGTTTTTTTGTTTGAGATGGGATTACTTTGTGTAGCCCTTTGCTGTCCTGGAACTTGTTCTGCAGACCAGGCTGGCCTTAAACTCTGAGAAATCCACCTGTCTCTGCCTTCTAAGTGCTAGAATTAAAGGCATGTGCATTTTAGCATTCAAATAATCACTGTGGGGTTGAACATCTGACAGTTGTATTTAAAAGTTATTTCAAATGTACATAGTACACGTCCTTTAAGGCCGAGCACACTCTAACAATTTCAGGAGTACTTCAGTAACTAGCTCTTTGAGAGTTCTGGACTTCTTTCTTTTGTTTTCTTAGGGTACAGTTCACCAAACAATCAACAAGTTTGGGGAATTGCTATTAAGAACTATTTTGAAATCGATGATGCAAATGTGTTAATCTTATTGTGTTATATCTGTAAGGGTTGCATTTGTTCTAACAGAAGCTGCTGGGATAGGAACCAAAAATTACCTGGAGAATTGAACTGAACAGTTCCCATGTGCAATAAAGATAATTTCATGCACACTCAGGGAAATAGGAGAGCCGAAGATGAAACACAATACTTTCTGAATTGTTTAAGTGTTTCAGAATGATTCATGGTAACAAAGTTTCTAGAAGATTTCATCTTTACCCTTCATAGAAGATACAAATCAACACAGACCACAGCCTGCCAAATTCTAACTAGGCCCTATTTCCTGTCTGTTTGTTGTTTGGTTTGGACATTTTTTGAAACAATCTCATGAAACCCACCCAGTCTGGCTTCAAATTATGTGGCCATCGATGATCTTGACCTTTAGATCCTCCTGTCTCCACTTAACAAGGATGACGGGTGCATTTATGTGATGGTAGGGAATAGAAGCCAGGGCCTCATGAACTCTAAGCAAGACTCTATCAAACGAGCTACATTTTCAGTCCTCCTGGATTGGTTCCCCCTACCCCCAGGATTCAAAACAGGAAAGACAGACAGACATAAAATGTGACCAAATATTCTAGAACCCAGTCTCACACACGTGACACACACAACACACTGTCTTACCATTCCTGCATATGCTACCTAGAGAAAAAAGCCATCATGGGCTAAGAGCTGGCTCTGGGACTGGCTACCTGGCTACCAGTATAGCTCCCCCTCTGTCACCAGAGGATCACATGTCTTCTGTGTGAACTGTACCAATATCTAAAGTGGGGATTTGTTTTGTTCTGTTTTATTGAGGTAGGGCCTCAGCGTAGCTCCAGCTGTCCTGAAACCTACTATGTAAATCACCAGCATTCAGGAGGCAGAGACAAGTGGAGTTCAGTGACAGCCTGGCCTAAAATGTGAGCTCCAGACCAGCCAGGGCTACACACGAGAAACCCTGTCTTGAAAAACCCAAACCAACGAAACAAGCAGAAAAGGTGTGCACCATCACGCCTGGCTTAGGGGTTTCTAAAATGCAGACTTGAATCAAATCGTGATATAGAAGAAATGGAGACAGAGTAAAGTCAGCAGAGGAAAAGATGGGGATGAGGGGACTGGGGGGGAAACAAGCTTCAAACTGTTCTTGGTCTTAGAAAGCTCCCATAGTCAACAGCCTGGTGGGGATTTACTCTGCTGAACTTGCATGCATGACTGCCAGCAAGCTGAGGCTTGAGTCTCAGGAAGCTACGGCTAACATAATTGAACTAAGTTCTTCACTTCTCTAATTCCAGAGAGGAAAACTACATCAGGGGATTACTAAAACTCACGAGTCTTCAGAGACTAGAACAGAAATCAAAAGGCTTTGGCACACGATGGCCCAATCCACACCTTAAAGGCAGGAAGCAAGGTGTGTCTAGAATGTCCCTTGGAGAGACACGATAGGAAGTGCCTGGAGACCATTCTCAGAATGGATAGAAGCATATATCTAGTGATAACCTCCAGGGACATTCCTGAGCAGAATCTAGACAACACACGATCCACCTCTTCACTGTGCGGGTTTTCTGGACTAAGCAGGACCTAAGAGCAGGCACTGCAAACATCAGGGGAAGGATCTTACAAAACAACAGTACAGAGAAGATTTAAAACAATCAGTTTCTCATTTATGTGTATGTTTGCATGAATTTAGTGCACCATGTGCATGCAAGCACCACAGAGGCCAGAAAAAGAGTTCTTGGCTGTTCTATGATACCTGGATGGAGGTTTTGCTAAGTAAGACACCCCTTTTAACTCCAGGAAGGCAATGACAACAGCGAGCAGGTATTTGGTAAGAATCTAACCCACTCACCCCTCCCTCTGTAGCTCAGGTTCACAGCTGTGGTCAACCAAGAGCAGACAGAAATAATTTTTTTCAAAGCCAGATATGGCAGTACATGCCTGTAATGCCACACTTTGGAGGCAAAGGCAGGAGGATTGGGAGTTCAAGGTCATCCTGGGCTATATATCAAGTTTGGGGACAACCTTGGCTACACAAACCATCCTTTAAATAAAACAAAAGGGAGGGACAGAAAAGGATTCTACAAGATTTTTTATGGTAGTAGAGGATGTAGCTCAGTTGGCAGAATACTAGTCTAGCATGCATGACCCCCTGTGCTTAATCCCTAGAACCCCACAAAACCAGGTTGTGATGGCACAAGCTTACAATCCTATCACTTGGGAGATGAATGATTAGACGTTATCTTCTGCTATCCAGTGAGCTTGGCACTATCATGGCTAAGAAATCCTGTCCAACAAAAGAAAAAAAAAAAAAAAGGAAGAACCAACCCTATATCAAAAATGTTAGCGCACACCTGTAATCCCAGATCTCAAGAGACTGTGAGTTTGAAGCCAACCTGGGTTCAATGAGAACAATTCTGCCTGTGCATATGAACATATGAAGATTTACGCCCTGCTGCCATTATCTTTAAATAATAAGAGTGTAATAACAACTGTCACATTGAGTAATGAATGGATTGAGCATTCTCTTATGCATTAACAGGGGGACATGCTGGCTATATGCAAGTATCCTCACCCTTTATATAAGCACTTAGATTTTGATATTCATAAAGGAAGAGGAGGCTTCTTGTGAATACCATGTGTATAGGTACATTCTCAGTGTTTCCTATGTGCAAATTCACTCAGTCTACACAGGTGAAAGGAGTCGACTCCTCTAGGGTTACTGGGGTTGTCGTCAAAGAGAAAGCAATTGTGGGCTAACAGTCCAAGCAGGGCCAGTGTCTTCCTCACTATCCTATACTACCAGAGCCACATAACCCAACAGCAAGCCCCAAACCCAATAGGAATTAATTCAGTCAGAGAGAAAGATTGTCCTCAATGGAGGGTATTTTTGCCACCCCCACCCCAAGAGTCATGAGTTTCTGGAGGTACTTCTGCCTGTCGTAACTGACAGGTGTTCTGGGCATCATGGATGCTACATAGCATCCCAGGGTCTTCCCATAAAATTATCTTGCCCAACAAGTCCCCAGTGCCAAGACCCAGATTAGACAGCTCCCTGAAAAATATACATATATCCAAGAAATACCCCAACATACTCGGTGGTGGTGCCGGTGGTGGTGGTGCCCCATGGATTTCAGCGTCACTTTCGTAGAAAGCTTCCTGTGACTGGAGTCCCAGGCATGGACAAGAAAACTGGTCTCCAGTTTATGAAGCTTTAGATGCCTCTTGACCATGATGACACCATCTGTAGCCACTTTGAATCGGGAGTCTTCTGAAAAGAAGGCTGTCCTTGGCTGACCGGTGCAACCTTCAAATCTCACTACAGGGTGGAGAGCACAGAGATTAGGAAACTGGACACATCACAGACAGGACATTTCTACTCCAGCAAGGGAACTTGATTCGACCAGCATATCATACAAAATATACACCAGCTCAATAAACCATAAACTGGCGATGAACAAACCTACCCAGGGAGCTTGGCCTCATCATTAAATTCTTCCCAAATACAGGGCAAACTGGCCTTTGGAGTTTGGGCTTTTGTTTGGTTGTTTTTTTTTCATTTAACAGTCAATGAGAACAGTATCTTGTCTATAAAGTAATCTTTCATTTTCAGAGTGAAAGCAAAAGAGAGATGGCTTAATATGAAAACAGACTGGGAGATGTCTCTTCAGGCTGAAGGACTTGCAGCACAGCCTGGTGACCAAAGTTCAGACCCTTGAAGTCATGTAAAGAGCAAGATATCGTGATGTGCCTCTGTAAGCCCAGGCAGGGCTCCTACAGCAAGATGGGAGATTCACCCAGAAGCTCCTGGGCCAGCTAGCCTAGAGTACATAGCCAAGTCTGCAGAGACAAGAGACCCTGCCTCTAAGCAAGATGGAAGAAAAGATCAGAGTCCCAAAGTTGGCCTCTGACCTCTATGCCCCTCCATGGCACATCATCTGTACTCCACTTACACAAACATCAGACCCACATACATACCACACAAACAAAACAGGTATGGGGGTGAGGAACACTGGCCACTTTTCCAGAGGTAAGTCATCCTCAGCTACACAGCAAATTTGAGGCTACACAAAACCCTGACTCAAACACCAAAGGGAACCTAGATGGCTCAGCAGTTAAGCATGCTTATGGATAATCCGGGCAACCTGAGTTCAATTGCTGGAACCCCACAGTGAAAGAACTCATATGAAAGAACTAAATGGGGGATGGGGGGAGTAGCCCTGGCCATCCTTGAACTCAGAGATCCTCCTGCCTCTGTACTGGGATTAAAGGTGTGCACCACCACTACCCAGCTAAAAGAACTGACTTGTGAGATACTCTCAGACTTCCTCGGGCATACCAAGGGACACTCTGTGTGTGAGTGAGTGAGTGTGTGTGTGTGTGTGTGTGCGCGTGTGTGCATGTGTTTACACAAAGAGAAATGTAATAGAAAAATCTCAGAGGGGACGGCTGAATTCACAACAAATCCCAGAAGTCAGCTTATTTTCCACCCTTTCAAACAATTGCCCATCACTCCCCACAACTGAACTTCTACTTTGCCTAAGCATTCTCTTATGAAAATCCCTATTCCTGTGCCTCTTTTTCAAAGCTAGGCACCTCTACATTCAGGTGGACAGATCACTTTCTGCCCAGGGGAAGTGCTCATTTCTTCCATCAGAGGTCGCCCTTGTAAACATCTCTGAAGCCAAAAGCCCTGCACTTGTCAGACAAAATAGGTATGAATGTTCTTTCAGTGAGCGAGAGGGAGGGTACAGGCACCATCAGTCTGACTGGCAAAATACACACTTGGAGCAAAAGGCAAATGAAAGATGACAGTCGCAGAAGGATCTGTCTGAACTTGAACCAACTATCTTTTCTGATGGAAGGAATGTGGTAGGAAAGAGAGACAGAGACAGAGAGTCTGTCTGTCTGTCTGTCTGTACAGTCATCCTTGGTGTGGTTCTTCAGATGCTATCCACCTTGTTTGTAAGACAGGCTGGCTAGCCAGCAAGCACCAGCACTCCATCTGGTACCTGTGCATACTGAGATTACAAGTCCCCCCCATCTTGACAGACTTTCTTCATGGGCACAGCAAGCACCTTTCTGTTAGCACTTTGAAAGTCCACATTAGTAACATTTAAAGATGCTTTTAAAGAAACCCTCCCAACCCACAGCACAAGTAATGGGGGGGGGGGTTCATATTTGGGGTCTTGTCACATAAGCAAGGAACAGGAGCTGGCCTTGATTCCTTTCTCCAGCCAGCACAAATCTAGGCAGTGAAAAATCAACAGGAGCATGACTGGACTTGCCAAGAGTGGTATCGAAAGAGAGTGAGAGGCTTGGTAAATAACTTGGTGCAAGGCAATTAGCCTGCTCAAGGCACTTCTTAATGGTGGCTCAGCCTCACTCTTGGAGAGGTGACACCATGTAAGTATGACAGAGAGCCCGGACCTGAATTTCCAGGTGCTGGCTAAGGTTCATTATCTTTCTGCAAAACCGGATCCTCTGGGCTGAGAAATAAGGAAAGCTGGAGGAGCTCTCCGGCTCCAGGAAGGTTCTAGAAATTGTCTTCCATGGGACTCAGCCATGCAGAGTTCTGAGAACACCAATATCAGCACAAGGAGCTGGGTGTGCAGGGGACAGATATTGACCAAAGAAAGCTGGCAAGGGACTAAGACAATCCTACCCAGCACAATACCTTTCCTTAACCAGCTGTGACCTGCACTGGTCCCCATGGGAATTAAGACCC
Source organism: Rhynchomys soricoides (assembly GCA_019843965.1). Taxonomy (NCBI): domain Eukaryota; kingdom Metazoa; phylum Chordata; class Mammalia; order Rodentia; family Muridae; genus Rhynchomys; species Rhynchomys soricoides. The sequence continues at coordinate 1,514,691 of JADRCH010000230.1, read as the reverse complement.
CTGAGCATATCTTAATTGGAAAACCTATCACAGTCACCTTGGTCACCATTATCACCAGGAAACCCCACAATCTCAAACTGGATGTGGTAGTGCATGCCTGCAATCCCATTATTAAAAAGTCCAAGGCTACCCTGGCCTCTTCATTGAGAAAGAAAGAAAGAAAGAAAGAAAGAAAGAAAGAAAGAAAGAAAGAAAGA
>JADRCH010000230.1:1375126-1514484 GCA_019843965.1 Rhynchomys soricoides | reverse complement strand
AGAAAGAAAGAAAGAAAGAAAGAAAGAAAGAAAGAAAGAAAGAAAGAGAAAGAAAGAAGAAAAAATATCCTACAATGTGAACTAATACTGTCTATTCCTCTTCTCAACTATTTTGGCAACATTTTAAATATTTGCAGACCACCATCCTTCCAGGTTCCACTTCTCCACTTTAAGCACTTTGCAAACATCGAGCCACTTAAACCCAGAACTTTATGCAGCTGATGCTCTTGGCATGTTTTGTTTTGTATCTTGCTTTTTGAGGCTGGGTCTCTGTGCAGCCCTGGCTGTCCTGAAGCTCACTCTGTAAACCAGGCTGATCTCGAACTCAGAGATCTGCCTGCCTCCACCTCCTGAGTGCTGGCGCTAAAGGCGTGTGCCACTATGCCCCTAGCACATTCTCTTTTTACAGATGGGGGAACAAGATAGTAAGTCAGCAAGGCTGGGATTTAGACCCAGGCAGTCTGAGATTTCATCCTCCCAACTGCACTTCATGCCTCTCTCTATGGAAGGTCCTTGCCCTGGTATTCCTTGCCTTGTGTTTTCTTAGGTTTTTATTTTGTATGTATGGGTACTTTTGTCTGTCTGTCTGTCTGTATATGTGTGAGTGTCAAGGTCAGATGATGACAATTTTCGAGCATCAAGTCTCTCCTTCCATGTGAGTCCTAGGGATCAAACTCAGGCTGCCAGACTGGGCGGCAGGCATTTTTACCCACCCAACCTTTTCACCTTCTAGCCCCTTGCTGTATGTGTATACAGGGGTGTATGTGTGGCAGGGGATGTATGGGGTCAGAGGACAACCTCCCAGGGTTAGCTTTTATCCTCCTGCTGTTCCATGCGTTCCATGCATTGATATGCCACTAAGCTGCTGAGCCACTGGGTAGAGATGACTTCTCCCTGCCCCCACCCCAGCCTTGCTTGAGGCCCCTTCAGCATGGGCTTTCTTTTCCTGAAATTACACACTGCTGAGTTCAGAGCTGAATTGGCTCACCCCTAAATGAGGGCTCTTCACTGCTATTCAAGACTATCGCCACCCCACCCCCATTGTTGGCAATGCAATCCAAACCTTTGCATAGGTTAGCCCATGCTGGTGCCTCTCTATATACATAAGCATGAATGAAAACTAGAGAAAACTGATAGAAGTGGGATTGAGGTGGGCTTTTTTCCCCCTAGATAAAATATAGCTTCTCTGTAGTAGCAAAAAGCTCTGTAGTAGAGCATTTGCCTACTGACACATGTAAAGCTTTGAGTTAAATTGCCAATAACAGGACACTGGGAAGGTTGGTCTCAATCCTAACACTTGAAAAGTGGAAGAGGATCAGGAGCTCAAGGTCATCCTGGGCTACATAGCAGATTTGAGGCTAGCCTGGGATACATGAGACTGCCTCAAACTGCCCACCCAAGAAGGAGGGAGGTGGTATTACTGCTTCTTTGCTGATTACAATTATAATGAATTCTTTCTTAAATGAGGGGGGAAGGGGAAAACGAGTAAGGATGTCTTTTTAATGTATCTAAGTTTAAGCACCCCATCTTCTTTCCGGCTTGGCGGAAGTCATAGCAAAACCCTGGGGAAACGATTGGATACAAATAAAGGCTAGGTTGGTGGTCACGTGGGCAAGTGTGAGCCTGAGCTACAGTGAAAGCCCCTGGTCACGTGGGCGAGTGTGAGCCTGAGCTACATTCTTTTCCATCAGGCCAGGGCCAGCCTCAATTTAAGGATCCCATTTCTTCTTCCACTAGGGTGGCCGTCCCTGGAATGTGAGTGGGTAGAGACAAGGAATCTCAGAAGCCTCTGAACATCACAGAAAATGCTGGGGCTCAAGGGCAGGGTCCTGTCACCAAGGGCAACTGACTATGGTTGACTGCTTTAGTAACTAATGGGTGATCCAGTCTCCCAGAAACTGTTTGGAATATAGAACCCTGCTCATACCATGCACAGGGCAGGACATGAAGGACATTTCTCCCTGAGGGGGGTTCACGGTCAAGACCGAGACCTCTATTTAGCTATATTTGAAGGACCATTTAAACACACAGGTGCTTGGCTCAAGGTTACAAAGGTATGATCAGAGAGGCTTCCAAGCTCCTGGGGGCCACACTGCTACTGTGTATCCCAAATATACAGCTGTATTTTTGACTCAAACTCTGAAGACAGGAGATAAAAAGTTTCACTTGCTGGACCAGGGGACTGGAGTAGACAATCTTGTTTTGTTTGTGGTTCGGTACACCTTTCTAAAGTCTTCACGGATGTCACCACCCAGAAAAAACAACCCCCAGGTCCATCATTTGCTTAGATGGCATTGAGTAATGCAATGCTGGAATGTCCTCCTTTGATGGGTGTCCACAAAACTAGAAAGGACTACAAGCTTGTGAAACAACCACACACGGCAGGTGATGTCACCATTGATTTAGAAAGGCATGGACAAGGTATCCTTTGTTGTCAGGGACACATGAGTTCACTTTGACAGGTTGCTATCTGTGTACATCTCTTGAAAGCTGAGGACAAGAACTACAATGTACTGTTTATTAGATAGAGCAGTCCTGGGTTGGATACACCTGGTCAAGTGTATACAGTGGGAAGTATTTAGCAACTCCTGTTCATAAATGAAATAGCAGAAACACAGAAAAGTAAAGGGATGTGGCCCAGCCACACGGCTATGAACAGACAGACAGAGGCTGTGGTCTGACACCTTAACTTCTCAGGGTTTAACCAGGCAGTTGGTCAACAACACTGTCGGGCCACCTAAGATATGTGACTGTGAATAGAGATTAACTGGAAGTAGCTACAGCTACTAGCAAAGGTAAAGGCCTCAGAACCAGACGGATACTCAGAGAAGAGGTTTGAACAAAGGAGGAAGTCTCAACCAGACTCAACCGTCTACAAAGCACGCCTTTAATCCCAGCACTTGGGAGGCAGAGGCAGGAAGATTTCTGGGTTCAAGACCAGCCTGATCTATATATACAGAGTTCCAGAACAGCCAGAGCTACACAGAGACACCCTGTCTTGAAGAACTAAAAGGGGGAGAAAAAAAACCCACTCCACATTATGTCACCACTTATCAAAAAGTGAAATAAGCTGTACTTCCCCTAACAAGCCACCAGTCCCCATGCCTGAGAGGACTGGGAGCTCAAAAGGTACAAACACAACCCCAGCCTGTGCTCCTAATGCCACAGATGCATGCACCTGTATTGAAGGGAGGCTCCCAAGGGATCTGAGGGCAGGAAACTAATTTGTATAAAAGTTATCAGGGTCTCTCTCCCAACTTCTCTTAAATGCCTTGGTCCAAAACAAAGCCACTAACTTCACTAATTCCAAACAGGAGGCCAGGTGTGGTGGCAGGCCCCTGTAATCCTAACACTTGGAGGCAGGAGGATCAAGAGGTAAGAGCAAGTTGGAGCCTAGCTTGGACTCCTAGTGAGACTCTGTCTCAAAAACAACAGCAACAAAAACATCTCAAAGGAAGCCAGGGATAAATCCGGGGGAAATCTCCAGCAGGGTGCAGTGAGGAGAGCCCAGCAAAGGCACAGGCTAGAGTAAATTCATGCAGGCTCATTTCACCCTGACTTCTGGGAGTAAACAGGATACAGGGCAATCCATCATCACCCAGGACTGTCCCTAGATGCTGTAAGGTCATTAATGCTGACTGTGGACACCAGGACAGCGATCACCTGTCCAGGTTCTACCTGGGCTAATGTGTTTCAAGCTCCATGGTAACACCGGTGAGTGCCAACCACAATCAACGTGGTAAAAACTGCCATCAGCCTCATACATGAGACATGTTAATATTCTACATCTTGGTGAATGTGGTTAAGTACATTCAAGGGATTGAGTCCCAGCTTTGCTTCTTTCTTAGGCCACTGCTCACCTCTGTCAAGCAGCAGTTTCCCATCTGCAAAGTTCGCTCACCCCCTCAAGAATTTAAGGATTCTGTCTCAAAAATATGAGGTTTCTTTTCTTTCCTTTTTTGGGGGGTGCCATGGATCAACCCACATACAGGCAACCACCCCTGAACTATATTCCTAGGCTGAACTACATCCCTGGTCCTTGTTTAATTTTTATTTTGAAACAGGGTCTCACTAAATTGCTCTGGCTGGTCTTGAACTCCTTCTGTGGCCTTAGACAGGGTGCCCTCCTGCCTCTCGACTTTCTGAGTAGCAGGGAGTACAATGTAGCTGAGATTACAGGCTCAGGTCTTCAACAAAACATAAAGCTCTTCTTACTTACTCTCTGCTTCACTGGAAGCAGTGTTTGAAAAACAGTGTCTTTGTCCTCCCAGTATTTGTGATCCAGGGCAGTAAGAGTAACAAACATATATATCAGAGAAGGCAACGGGGTTCCAAGGACGGGCGGGGGGGGGGGGGGGGGGCGCTGATTTAATAACGGGTAGCAGGGAAGGCTGGACTTCTGGCTACATGCTCAAGCCAGAGTGAAGCACAGGGTGGTGCAGAGGGCAGTCCTAAGACCCACCCAAGCACCTATGCCTGTCACAGCCTGGGTCCCTGATGCAGCACAGAAGAACCAGGTGAGACCATAGCAGATGTGACCACTGTAGGTCTACATGGGCTTGTGACCAGCAATGGCTCCTGTTCCTTCAGCTCAGGAGAGCCAAGATCTCCCCCATCTACTTGTCCTTCATGTCAAGACCAAGGAAAGGAAACACTAGCTTGAAGTCGGTTTCCTTTCCAGGCCCCTTTTGGACAGTCCAATGTCTCCAGATAAAACTTTCTGAGGCTTGATGTCAGCATAGCCTTGCAGGGCTCCACTAGGTCAGCTTGGAGACTGGGTAGCTCACTGTCTAAGACCCAGGTTTCAGTGTTCCCAGAGGCACTGTCTGGTGAGGAGGCAATTATTTTAAGAGAAACTGAAATCAGGTGCCAGAAGATGGAGACTCTGTCCCTATCTGCCATAATGGGGGTGGGGGAGACAAAAATGGGCCTGGAGAGATGGCTCAGTGGCTAAGAACACTTATTGCTTTTCCATTGGATGTGGTTCAAATCCCAGTACCCACACCAGGTACTTCACATCTGCCTGTAATTCCAGCATCAGGGGATCTGATACCCTCTCTTCTGGCCAAGCTGACACCAGTGGACAAAGAGAGACACATACAAGTTTAAAAAAAAAACAACAAAACAAAAAACCTTTGGCTTTTGTGCCAAGTCAGAGCTGTGGTTTTCTGGCTTTTAGTTGCAAGCAGACAATACCACTGCACCCTACTGCCTAAATACAGGGGTGCTAACTTGCACTGCCACTGGCTGCAACCCAGGAAGCATGTGGCTGTTTAGGCGACTCCACGACTTGTTTGCTTATTGATTAGGAAGAGGAGGCTGCCTTTCTACTTTCCCTTTGTGTGGATTTCCCGGAGCCTAGGGAGAATCCTGTTCTAAATTCCATACAGCTGAGTCTCCCACCCCCAACTCCCTGCCATCTCCCCACAAGAGGCAGGCAGGCCTGAGTGCTGGTGTGCCAGGCCCTCCAAGCCTTGGTCCTTAATGTGGCCTTATGAGCTTTCAGGCCTCCAGTCCCACTCAGGAACTAAAGCATGTTGACCAAAATGCCTATAATCTCCCTCTGGAATCTAATGTACAGTGCCCATACTGTCCTAGTGTGCTTTGAAAACTGCCCCGGCCTAACTCCAACTAACTTGATACAGATATCCAGAGATGAGAAAGCCCAGGAATTGGTAGGTCTTAAATTTTCCCCAAGATCTTGCAGAAGCCAATGTGAGCAACACACACACACACACACACACACACACACACACACACGACTGTCTTTGCACCAGGCATAAGCATTTTACAAACCACCTCGAGGGAAACAGGACTCAGCAAAGGCTCAGAGATGTTAAATGCCTCTTCCAAGGTCACACAGCATAAGTGACAGAGTAGGGCTCAAACTCTGGTTGACTATAGAAGACTCAGAGGCCCACCTTCTTAACTCCCACACAGTGCTTCCTCCACAGCCTGACCTTCAGGGTTTGGGGTATTTCCTTCACTCCCTTGTCTGGTAATGGAAAGTCCTTCCATTTACTAACCCAGCAGGCTGCATACTAAGATGATGGGAGGAACAGATGCGGGTCACTTCTTCATACACTCTTGTCAGTGTCTATTTTGCACACCGGATTGGGATTTGGCTTAGTTTTGAATGCCAACAGCAATGCCTTCTGTATGTGTGTATGAGAAGGAGTGTTCCAAGGTGAAGCAGCAGCATCATCTAACACCTCAGAGAGGAAACAGCAGATGCTGAATGACCGATCGGCAAATAAAATATGGCGCAACAGAAAGAAGCAGAGATGCCTTCTGCTTCCTGGATGCCCCAACGCAAAAGACCACACAGGCCCCGTGTCATTCCAATGTCCCAGATCAAAAGTATCTACAGATAGGAGTTGGAGATGTTGGGTGGCAAGGGGCGGATTTCTTTTTAATAACTAAATATATGCTATATTTATTCATTTTGCTCTATGTGTGACTGTTTTAGCTACATGCATCTGTATACCACATGGATGCTTAGTGCTACAGAGGTCACAGGAAGGCATCATCAGATCCCTTGGGACTGGGGTTATAGACGGTGGTGAGCCACCATGTGGGTGCTGGGAACAGACCCCGGTTCCACTCCAAGAACAGCAAATGCTCTCATGTGCGGAGCCAAAGTTGATTGGGGATGGTTGTAAATTCTGTGCATGTACTGAAGGCATTTGATTTGCATTTGAAATGGGGGTGATTGTGATAAGAATCAATACATCTCTCTCCCCCTTTTCTCCCCCCTCCTTTTTCAGAATTTGCCTATAAAACAAACAAACAAAAAACCCTGTAGGTACCAGAGAGATGGCTCAATGGTTAAAAGTGCTTACTGCTCTTCACAGAACCCTGAGGCAGTTCACAACTGCCTGTAACCCCAACTCTGAAGGATCTGATGCCCCCTCTTCTGACATCTGAGGACTCATGCATTCATGTGGTATACATGCATACACTCAGGCACACGTGTAGACACCTATACATTTTTTAAAAAACTCCGAATGTTGTATGATCTATTGAATAGATTCAATAGTTGAATCTATTGTTATCAGGATGGATAAATTATGCTATAGCTACTTACAACTCCACAATAAATAGAAACACCATACTAATCAACACAGTAGCATAAATGTCTAGAGAAACATTTTCCTTTTACAGTGTTTAGGGTGGCGTTCAAGGTCTAGAGCATGTTAGGCCAGCACTCTGCCCTTGGGCTACATTCCCAGCCCTTCCAAATGCATAGGTAAGTAACCCTTAATCACACTAAGCATTAAGTGCTCACCCAAAAATGTGCTTATCTTATTTACATGACGACTAGAAAATAACAGACTGCAGGGTGTAGTGGCACACACAACCTTTGATCCCAGCACTCAGGAGGCAGAGGCCAGCCTAGCCTACATAATGAGTTCAGGACAGCCAGGACTACATAATAGAGAGACACTTTCTCCAGACAGAAAGCAAGCCTATGGTGGTCTGGGACTGAGGCAAGGCGGGTATTTGATCGCCAGTAGACCCAAGGGGGGCTCATGAGTAATGCAAATCTAAAACTGGATCGGGGTGACAGGTGAGCCACTGAGTGCACCTATAAAAATTAACACGCATTTACACTGGGCAAATTGTAAGGTATATACAAATTACAACTCAACGAACTCCAAGAAATATAGTTATTAGGGTTTCTTTTGAGGAGCACTCCATGAGCCAAAGTCCATACACCCAATAATACCGAAGCTGTGAAGAAGTGGAGAACGACAAGGTCATAAATAGTCCTTAATTAACAGTAATTACAAGAGTAGCGAAGAGCCAGGTGTGGTGGCACATGCCTGTAATCCAAACTTTGGAGGTGGAGGCAAGATCAGGATCATTGTCGTCTGCATACAATTTAAAGCTAGTCTAGGCTACCTGACACTCTGTCTCAATAAAACAAATAGGCAGGCCAGACAGATGGCTCGGCTGGCAAGAGGCTTGCTGCCAAGCCAGCAAGCCCAAGTTCAATCCCTGGGATGCATGAGGTAAAGAGACCCAAGGCCTATGAGTTGTTTTATGACCTCCAGGATCCCACTGTGGCATCTGCGCATGCATACACACCTGCATGCATATACTTAGACTCAGACACACAGGCAACACAGTAATGCGATGCACTGGTAGTTAGCTAAGCACGTCATGCTGGCTCCTTTGCTGCTGGGGAGCCAGCTGGGTTTTCTGGGATTTGTATACCTGTTTGTTTACTTTTAGTTTTTTCAAGACAAGGTTTCTCTAATAGCTCTGGCTGTCCTGGAAGTCACTCTGAAGATCAGGCTGGCTTTGAATTCAGAGATCCCCTGACTCTGCCTCCACCTCTGCCTCCTGAGTGCTGGGACTAAAGGGGTGCAGCACCATGCCAGGCTCTTTTTGTTTTTAACTCGGTTTTCAAAACAGAGTCTCTAAGGAACTCTGGCTGTCCTAGAACTCATACTGTAGACCAGGCTGGCCTTGAACTCACCACAAAGATCCATCCTGCCTCTGCCTCCCAAGTACTGTGGTTAAAGGAATGCACCATTATGCCCAGCGAGGTTGGACTTTCTAATCAATAATCAACTTCCTGCTAGTGGCAGCTCAGAGTCACAGAACCAGCCAACCAGAAATACTCATCAATCCAGGGCCACAGTTCCCAAGCACAAGAGAATACAAAATGTCAAAGCCCTCATGAGAACAGGAGAAGCTGTCATGGCATTCAGAACTTTTGTTTCAGACATCCTGTGTTGCACTGGCTGGTCTTGAACTCTTGGGCTCAAGTGTTTTTCCTGCCTCAGGCTCTGGTGTTGCTGAGATTGGAAATCCAGAATATTTGGCTCATCCAGTAACTCAAGAATGAGATCTAAAAGCCTTTTCTGCAGAGGAAGAGCACGAGACCCGAACTCTTGCCAAATGTGGGCTACACTGGAGAAGTGGAGACCCTTCGCCTCTGACCTTTAAACAAAACTCCTAAACAGACCCAAAGAATGGCTAGGAAGGAGTCCAAGTCGCAGAGAGAGACCATTTCTCAGTCTCCAGGTCACATGCATCAGCAGATGACTCCATGACAAGCGCCCACTTGTCCACCAGCGCTTACAAGAGGCAGCTTTTTCTTTAATGGATGCTAGCATCATTTTTCATTATCCAGAACAAGCAAGCATTGATGGGAAAGGCAGCTGCTTCCAAGAGTGTTTGCTAACCCTGCTCGGCCTGCCTGGAAAGGTAATTACTCAGAAAATAAACCCACAACAATGCCATGTCCCTTAGAGGGGAGCAGGGGAAGGTATCTCTGTTTGGGAAGTTCATTCTAAGAATTCAAGGTCAAAAAATGTGAAAAGAGGAAATCAAGAGCAGTGGAGTAGAGTGCTTACTGGCTTGCCAGAGGTTCTGGGTTCAAACCTCAGTAGCACAGAACAGGGTGGGGCTGGGGGAACTACCACTGAGGAGCCCAGAGAAATTCCAGATGTTGCTCTGCCCACCCCCACCCTCCAACAAACCCTCAAGCCCTGCATTCCTACAGTAAAACCACCTTGCATGCGTAACTCCATAAAAGTTGAAATAGGACCCCTGCCTCACAGTAGTAGCCTTGGGCCCATACTATAAAAAGTCACATCCCAGGACTAACCCTCAATTTACCCCTGAACATCTATCTGCCTGTGATTTTATGCTTCGAAAGGAGACTGCTGCTGTTTTTTTGGAGGCGGTTATAGTCTCCGAGCCTGACTTCAACCCTAACTGGTTAGAAGCAGCTTGGTAGCTTTTGGTTTATTTCTGACCTTGGTGGAACCTTTCCTCATCATTAGCCCCATGCACCACTAGTAGTGATTCCAGCACTGGAAGGCAGAGGCAGGATCATGAATCAGAGGCCAGAGTGAGTCTGAATCCAGCCTGGGCGCCAGAGTAATACTCTGACAGTAACAATTAGCAGTGATTAAGAAAAAGAGAAGAAGGAAGACCAGGCAGTAGATACCAGATGCAGGCTTTAGTATACAATAGCATACAGCCGCAGGTCACATACTCAAGATGCCACAGTCTGAGGGCTGGGACAGCTGCCCTTGCTGAGCTTCTCAAACCTTTTACCTCCACGTCTGCGACTCTTTCAAAAGACTCCATTATCCCTTTACCGGTCTATTCCAGCTTTCAGATGTTATCAAGAATTGGAAACTTGCTCTCATGCAAATTCCCATTCAAGGTTTATCACTAAGGCATTGTTTGCAAAGTACAAGCCTGGGAGACAACCCAAGGACCCATCAGTGGAGGATTAACAAAATAAATTATGGTATTTTCTGGAGGCAAAATAGCATGCAGCTATAGGATAAATAAAGCTCTTTACTCCAGGGTGTTGAATAAACACTGATCCATTATGTTAGGGCTGGGCACAGTGGCTCACACCTGTAATGTCAGCCATGGGAAAGTTGAGGCAGGAAGAGGGTTGTCAGGTCAGCTACAGACAGCCTGGGTTTAAGACTAAGATCCTATCTCAATAAACAAACAGCAGAATAATAAACATTTTTGCAAATGTTCAGGACTTGGGAGCAAGTCACACAAGGTCCTACCTGGCCACCCCTGAAGATTGAGAACTTCCCGAGAATTTGTGCATCACAGGACTGAGGAGCCCTTGTGGGGAAGGACGTCTGCTAGGGTGGTGAGGCAGTTGGAGGCTGGCCCACACATGAGCCAAAGAGGAAGGGGAACCACAGGCGGCTGCCAGCTGTCTAGAGAGAAACATGACAGAAGCCAAGTCTGATGACTGGATCCTCTTACACCCTTCCTAGGTAAGGGTTCATCTGTAAGGCACAGAGGCTGCACTGCACCAGCACAGATGTGGGCACAAGGGCACAAAATGCTGTAGCAAGCACATATTAGTATGGGATTGGGGGGGGGGGGTCATCTCATATGTAGCCAGGTTGAACTCTCCAATATTCCTGCCTTTTGCTTTGGTCTCCCAAGTTCTAGAATTATAAAAATGCACTACAGTTCCAGGACAACCAAGGAAGGGTCACACTGTATGGCATGTAACTGCATGAGAAGAATTTGCCTTAGAAAAGCTAAGGAAAGGCTAGGTAAGGTGGCACACCTGTGACCCACCACTCTGAAGAAAGAATTGGGAATTTGAGGCCAGCCTGGGCTACACAGTAAGACCATGTCTTATAACAAAAAAAGGCTAAAAGGGGTGTGGTGCAACTCAGCAAAGCACTTCCCTGGCATGAAGGAGGGCCTGAGTTCAAGCCCCAACACTGCAAAAGGGGGTGGGACTTTTCCTGTATTCTTTAAATTGGATTTTCGTGGCAGGGGGGAGGGGATGGCAGGGGGGAGGGGATGGCTCTGTGGGCAAAAGCACTCGCTCTTCAAGCCTTTCAAGCCTGAGGGCCTGCGCTTGAAAGCTGGACATAACTGTGTGCCTGTGACTCCAGCATTGGAGTGAACAGAGACGGGCAGATCCAGAGCTCCCTGGCTGCCCAGCCGGCCTTACATTTAGTGAGGGGAACCTTTTTTCCTTTTTCTTTTTTTCCAGGACAGGGTTTCTCTGTGTAGCCATGACTGTCCTGGAACTCGCTCTGTAGCCCAGGCCAGAAGAACCTTTCTTAAGACAATAAGGCTAAGGAGGAATACAGAAAAGGCACCTGACCCTGCCGGTAGCCTCCATGTGTGTAAGCGTGGGCACACGCACTTACACTCTCCTGTGCATGTACCATACAAATGCACACCCAGTCTAAGTAAGTAAATAGACTGATAGATCTTTACATGACGAACGTTTTCCTTGTCTTCAACCAAGAGCAGAACTGACAGAGGAACCTGTGTTTACTTGACTGCAGTCAACAGCAACCAACTGGGTGACATAGCTTCCAAACCCTGAATGTGGGTCTCAGTTGCATTACCGAGCGAAGACATTAAGGACACGGGAGCCTGTGGGTTCCATCTGATTCTTTGCGGTTTGATTAGAACATCCTCAGGGTTGCAATCTAATGACATAAATGATAGATGATGTTTTTCTCTTTCCAAAAGGCAGGCTTTAAGAGGAACTTTGACCCCTGGAGCTGGTCCCGGGGCAAAGGGGTAATGATAGTAAGTGGCCCTCTGCAAAGGGAGGGACAGAAAGAAAGAAGAATCTGGAGCGCTGAGAGTACATGGCTGACTTCACCGAGAAGGGCCAGCCAGTTACAAGGGCACCAGAGAGTACAGGAAAGACCAGCAGAGACCGGAAACCGAGACAGCAAGGAGCACAGCTGTTTCTGTACTGAGAGTCCTCTAATTGGGCCTACCCCTTCCTGAAGGCACACTTGCTGACCTTTGATTGGACTATCCCCTCCGCCCCGCCTCCAAGGCCCTTTGCTGTGTTAGCACAGGTGCCACCGCTTTATGGCACTGCTGGTTGGAATCTGGATAAATCTGAACTTTGGCCTGAACTGTGCCTATAACTGGCTGTGGGGGAATGCTTGGATACAGTAGCACATGCATTGGGGAGGCTACGGCAAGAGAATCTATTCCAGTTTGAGATCAACCTGGGCTACACAAGGTTCAAGGCTGACCTGGGATACATAAAACAAAAACAAACTTAGTGACGGTGGATGATAATTCATGCCTGTAACCCTACACTCTGAAGGCTGAAGCAGGAAAATTGCCACAAACCTGGATTGTATGGTGAATTCTAGGCCATCCTGAGCTACAGAGTAAGACTGTTTCAAAATAACAAAAAAGTTACTGCCTCTTACAGACTCTATTAAAAGTCTGAAGGAAGATCTTATGAAGTGAGCTTATACTAAGTATTGCTGCTGTTACTACACTGCAGAGGCCCAATTCGCAGAACTAGAATTTTCTGCAGCTGCCTCAAAGGCCAGCCTGCAGGGGAGGTGGCGCCCAGGTGGCTGAGCAGCCAGCAGGGATCCCTGGCCTCAGTGCACACCCTCAGGTCATCCCTGCCTGCAGGTGTGGCTGCCCCTGCCTGTGGGGGTGCCTGCACAGCTCTGCTCTTGGGAAACTGATCCTTCCCCGCCCGTTCTCATCAAAGCTTTGGTACCACAGGGAACAGTGTCTGTCCACACCAGCCACTCCCTTCCCTGACCACTGGGAAACATATCTGTGGCCATAAAAGGAAGTTCCCTGGGTAGCTATTCTGCTTTCCTGACCCCTCCCAAAAGACTCAGGAGTGGGCTGAGCCAGGGTTTACTTAGGTTGGAGAATGGGCTTCAGAGAGGGTTGAGTCCCTGAAATACTAAGAACATGGATATCCGATGGAGACTCCAGAGCATCCCAGACTCTCAGAAAGGATCCCTGCATTGGAGATATGCAGACGGGCTAAAATAGATATTGGAGAAGGCTGGAGGGATGGCTCAGACATCACTCAGTGTGTGTCCTGCTTTTCCAGGTCCCGAGTTGGGCTCCTAACATTCATGTTGGGTGTGGTTCACAACCAGTTATAAGACCAACTCCAGGGGATCTAATGCACCCCTGGCTTTGTACACAGACGTACATATACACAAAATAAAAACCCTTTTTAAAAAGGGGTGTAGTAGTGTTGAAGATGGAGGTGGAACAAGAAAATTCTGGAGACCCCACTGTGGCCACAACGACTGGCTTTACCCCACCCTTTAACCCAAAGGCTCCAAGCACTCGAAGATGAATCTAATCCCTCCAGGCCAACCAACACTGCTGTAAATTGCGGATAGGGGCAGCTCGTTCTGGGACAAACCACTGGAACAGCTCAACACATCCCACAGGGCAGGTAGAAGAAGAAAGTGCTGATGGGGCAGATGGCGCTGGCACGGGGCCCACTTAGAAGGAGCCACTGGTTACTTGAACAATGCAGGAACTGGTTCTAAGAGTCGTGACTGTGTTGGCTCCACACCTTGGCTTTGTTGGCTCTGGCAAAACTTTAAAAGGCCATCTGAATATCCCCCAAAGGCCTTCATTTGCTTAAATAAAAAGCAAAACCTTTGGGTGTAGCTCCCAGAGAAAGCCCTGGCTTCTCACAGGATGCCAGGGTTGGGTTGTGTGTGTGGAGGGGTGGGGGTGGCCCACAGGGCAAAGCCTTTCTGCAATCAGTCCTGCAAACACCATGCATTAACCTCGGATACTGGGACCAACTCTCCCCACTGATGCCAGCTTTAAATACCTTCATTCTTAATGGGCCTCTTTTTGCTGACTGGGTACTTCAGGCCAGTCAGTCTCAAGCTTTCTCTCTTAAACACCCATCAAGCCATCAGTGCAGGCTCTTCTGGAAAGCCACTAGCCCTTGCCTCCTTCTGAATGACACAACATGTCAGATTGTTATCTCGGCAGGTAGCTGGGGGTTTTGTTGTTGTTGTTTTGTTTGTTTTGTTTTTTAAAAAAACCAAAGTTCCTCACAGTAGGTGTGCCCAGAAAGACTCACAGGTTGGCAGAGGTCATTCCCTGAGAGAGAGGACAGGTTGGAGCAGGGAGTTCATAGCTAGTGTGGGCTCCATAGTGAGAACCTATCTCAACAACGACAAAGAAAAACAAAAATAAGGCTGGCAAGGTGGCTCAGCAGGCAAAGGCATGCAGCCAAGTCAAATGATGCAGGCACGAGAAGACTCTCATGTTGTCAGACCTCCATGTACACAATGTGGTGTGTGTGCATACACACAATCACAGTAAGTAGATAAAATGTAACAAAAACAAAGCAAAAGAAAACTGGTAGGTAATGTTTAAAAGGTAACAGTATTTGTCCTTGGCAATTTTAAAAATCGAAACTTCTGTTAACACAAAATCCAGTGGTTTGGATATGTCTGTGTTGTATAGCCATCACCACTGTCTATCTCCAGAACACCCTGGCCACTTCCCTAGGCAACCCTGTGCCCAGCAACCAGTCTCCTCCTATCCCTGCAGCCGCTCATCCTCCCTGCTCTGGGTGTTTCGTGCACATCTGGTGCTTGGTTTAGTTTTTTGGTTTTTGTTTTTTTTGTTTTTTTCCATTTGTATGACAGCTCAAAATCAAGTAGTACATGTCTGATGGAAACTATAAAGATCTGCATCGGGGTCCCAGGCTAGCAATATGCGGTCTGCAGCGCTCAGCCACTGAACAGTATGCTGTATTGCTAAACCATTTCACAAGCTATGTGTTCTAACTGCACTTCCAACTTACCAGGATGTTACCCTCTCTAAGTCCACAAGCTCATGACATGAGGAGTCAGGTGTCCTGCTCTGCCTCAGTGGGATGTTTTGTTTGTTTTTCTTCCTCCCCAGATAGCCTTACTATAATATATGGATAGCCTTGGCTGGCTTTGAATTGCCTATGTGGCCCAGGTTGGCCTTAAACTCAATCCTCCTGCCTCAGCCTTTTAAGAGGTTGGGATTACAGACATACATACAGTTCCCTGCCTAGTACTGCTAATAGCTGGTTACAGGTGTGGTGTGTATGTGTTCCCATGAGTAAAAGAGATATGTATGTTTGGGCAGAAGCAGATGCTGGAATCCTTTCTCTATCATTCTCTATCTTTAAAAAAAAAAAAAAAATTTAAGACAGTGTCTCATGTAGCCCAGGCTTATTATGTAGCAAAGATGACCTTGTGCTGAGATGGTGGTCATGGGCCATCATGCCCAGTTTATGCAGTACTGCAGACCAAATTCAGGAGTTTGTACAAGGTAGACAAGCACTGTACCAAGGGAGCTACACCCCAATGTGTAGCTCTGAATAGACTGGAACTCACTATGTGGACTAGGCTAGCCTCAGACTTCCAACATTTCTCTTGCCTCTACTGATCAGTGTGTGTGACTCCAAACCTGGATGACAACAATCCACCACACACAAGGCCAAGACAGACCTGCCACAAGTCTGAGGTCAGCCTGATCTACAGAGTTGAGTTCCAGGCCTGCCTGTAGGCACAAACAGAATCAGCTTTCTCTCCTAGATTCACCACTTTGAGGAAAGAAGTCTGGGTTTTGACCCTCATGTCTAACTGCAGCATATACATCAAAACCTTTTGCTCCTTGTAAGAGTAACATGCAGACACCATCAGATACTTCAGATCCAAAAATGCCAGCTTGCCTTTATTACAGGGAGAGACATATAATGTTTTTTTAAATTACAAACCTGAGCTCTGTGTGTGGCTACTGCATGCATGGATATAGCTTACATGAAATCCATGTGCTTAAAAACTCAAAACCAGAATCTTGACTCCTATAATCCAATAAGATGCTTCCAGGCTCACTCCCAAGTGGGAGAAGAGAGAGGGATGGCAGGCCTACCTCCCCCTCGTCTTTACATTCTTGACTGTACAGAACGGGAGGTCATGTCTGAAATGCCTTGCATTTAAGTTCCTACACTAATAAAACATTCTTGGAATAGTTGCGGTGTCTGATTATAGACTAGACAGCAGATGATACTGTAAATCCCCTACCCGTGAGAACGGTGGCATGGTTCGGAAGGGGCATCGTGACTCTTGGAAAATGGAGCTCCGGTAGCTAGACATGTCAGCAGCATGCTTTGTTTTCCTAAATACTGACTTATTGTTTGGAATTGAACGTGTTGGGGCTGAAGAGACTGCTCAGCAGTCAAGGGTGTGCACTGTTCTTTCAAAGGACCCAAGTGTAGTTTCCAGCACCCATGTTAGGTGGCTTATGACTATGTGTAACTACAGCTCCAGGTGATCTGACCCCTTCTTCTGGTCTCCACGGGGGTCCCTGCACATATACAAAACTTAAAACATAAAATTAGCCAGGTGTAGTGGTACATGACTTTAACTGCAGCACTTAAGAGGCAGAGACCAGCAGATCTCTCAGCTGGAGTCCAGCCTAGTCTACAGAGTTCCAGGACAGCCCCAGCTACACTGAGAAAACATCTTTAAAAAAGAAAAAAAAAAAATTATTTAATTAAAATAACTTAGTAAAATATGTTTACATGATAACAATGAAGCTTCAATACACATTGTCTGATGCTCATCTCTGGTACCCTACCTACCACCTCAAACGTATTGCTCCTCCTTTGTGGGGAAGTGTGTTCAGTATCCTTCCTTCTAACCTCACCATCTGGCCCGTTCTCACCATCTGTAGTCACACTCCTGGGAGTGGAACACCTGAACTTACTACTCCTGCCTGACTAGAACTGTGCCTCCTAACCAAGTCTTCCTTCCTCCCGATGCCCTCCTCCTCCCCTCCCCAGCCTCTGGGAGACCCCACAGTGAGCGCTTCTCAACTTCTGAGTGTGCATCACTTGCAAATGACTGGCACAAAGCAACAAGCTCCACAGAATGAACAGTCAAATGAGGTGGTTCCTTGCATGTCTGGAAACTTTCATAACTAAAACATTTGGGGTTAAGGGAAGATCCCACAATAAGAACTCAAAGTAATCAATCATCCAACCATGTGCACACGGAGGACCTGATGGAGGCTGACATGCCATGAGAACCTGCTCACTCAGCTGCCCTAATGGTCTCTGCCCTGCCCTGGGCATTTTCCCTATGCCCACATCACTCTGCAGCTGCTCAAGGCATAGACTTACTTGAACACAAAATGATGGATATCCACTCAGACTGAAAAAAGATCCAAGGTACTGCTGATCACCACTAAAAATGTCTAACACAAAATCAGACAGATGCCCGTAATGCCAGCACTAGCAGGGTAAATAAGGCAGGAAGGTTGCGAGTTCAAGGCCAGCCTATCTCAAAAGGGCCTGTTCAAGAACCTGTCTCCTCAGGAGTCAGAGGCAGGTAGAGTTTGAGGCTAGCCTGGCCTACAGATAGAGTTCTAGGACAGCAAGAGCTATGTAGAGAGAGACCCTATCTTGAAAGAGGAGGAGGAGGAAGGAAGAGGAGGAGAACAGGAGCAGCAGCAAAGCATGCCTTTGAACTTAAGGTAAGCAAGCACTTTATGACTGATCTAGTCCCCCAGCTACCTAGTTCTGTAACTCTTAAACAAATGTCCTGGGCTGGTGAGATGGCTCAGTGCATTGACTGCTCTTCCAAAGGCCCTGAGTTCAATTCCCAGCAACCACATGGTGGCTCACAACCATCTGTAATGGGATCTGATGCCCCCTTCTGGTGTGTCTGAAGAGAGCGACAGTGCACTCATATAAAATAAATAAATAAATCTTTAAAAAGAAACTGTCTTCTAGCTTAGGTGATAGCATATACCTATAATCCCAGCACCCAGGACTCAGAGACAGGTGGATCTCTGTGAGTTCCAGGTAAGCCTAGGCTACACAGAGAAGCCTCATCTCAAACCTGTCCCTCCATCATGCACTTACTTCTTTCTCTCAGTCTCTCTGTGTCTCTCTCTTCCCCCTCTCTCCCTCTCCTCCCCCCCCCCCTCAAACATGAATAGAAAGGGTATGAGAGACATAGGAATTAAGGAGAACTCGAGTTCAATCGGAGCTCTGCCATCTCCCCACTGTGTAATCCTGGTCCATGGCCACCCCTTAAACCTCAGAACCTCAGTTCACTTCACTGCAAGATGGGAATGGTAGTTCTCCTACAGCATCTGTTTGGAAAGGGCACATCCTTCCAGCACAAGTGATGCATTAGTGAACAACTTAAGCATAGCCCAAAGGTCTACCTCACTTACGATTAGCCCAGAGGCTACTTTCGTGGGTGTGATTTCTGCTACAAGAAACACCAGGTGAATGCAGAAAATTATACCCAGCTGCAAAGTAGGAATGCACAAAGCCACAGCCTTGGTGAGGCACATGATACAACACACCCACTGACATCTAGCGCTAAAACTTTCCACCAGATCTCTGATAACCCTTGTCCCAGCCACAGCTTCACAGTAACAGCTACAGAACACATAAAATTCTTGTAAGGCATCGTGTTCAAGTGTGGGGTTTCTTTCTGCTTTTTTTTTAAAACAGAGACAGGGACCTGAGGCCTGGCATGGTAGCACATGCCTTTACTCCCAGCACATGGAAGGCAAAAGCAGCAGAGGCAAAGGGATCTATGAACTCTATGAGTTCAAGGCCAGGGCAGCCAAGGCTACATAGAGCGACACACACGCACACGCACAGAGAGAAAGAGAGAGAGTCAGAGACAGAGATAGACACAGACATACAGGATCCTGCTATGTTGCCCAGTCTTCATTGAACACCTAGGCTCAAAGGATCTTCCTGCCTCACCCCACAAGAACTCAGACTATAGGTACCACCCACCACACTCCCTCCTACATGATGAACTTACAATTGCCGAGCGTCAAACCCCATTCCCCCAGTCCAGTGGCTTGTGTCAGTCAGTTTCCATAGTGACTTTTGAGGAAGCTACCATCAGGTGTCAATAGGTATGGGGAAAGGCTCGGGTAAGATTGTACCCAGCTGGAACTTAGCCAGGGCTTGGCCCATTGTGAACAGCAGGCCAACGTCAGCTAAGTAGTTTCCCCACTGCTTGTAAACGGCTTAGTGCACAAAGGATGTTCAATGGTAGGTAGGGCATACTGCACACCACACAGGAAGTGCTGGGTTCAATACCCAGCACTGTCACAAAAGATTCAGAGTGAAAGAGTGGCGATTGCCACACTCAGTTACTCAGGAGGCTGGCATCAATCGGATGGATGCAAATTTCAGTCCAGTCTAGTGAGCACAAGGCCAGCCTGGGAAACTGAGGGAGACAAAAGGAAGTGGGGTGGGGGTGTAGCTAAGTGGTCAAGCTAATCTGGCCTGAATAAAGCCCTGAGTCCAATTATCAGAACTTGGGTGAGGGGCCCTCAGTGAACCTGCCTTGAAAGATCTATGCTAGGAGCCTGGAGTCTGTGTCCTCACTTCAGGGCCACAGACTATAGCTGGTCTTTGCTACTTTGTGGGTTCTTCCCCCCCACACACACACACTTTATTACCCTGAATCTAATTTCTTTACTTTTGTTTCTTCTTTGCACATAACTACTAGCAAACCGCACACAACCAACCCCCTCTCGAGGTCCTAGCATTTGTATACCCTCTGAAAAGTTCCCAGAATTCCAAACGTCACAGAACTGCAGAAACTATCTACAGCCAGCACAACCGCCCGAGCCTCTTCTAAAGCATGAGGCAAATCATAGTCAGCTGCTGTGGACAGTCCGAAGCTGCCCCACATCTCCACACCTGGGATTAGAAGGAAAACGAATTCTTATAATATTTCTGTATTTTTTAAAGAAACCAAAATTCCAAAATTGTCACTACAGAGCTCAGTGCAAAGGTCAGCTGACCTATGTTCAAAACTCAGGTCCACACATTACTACACAGTCTCTGCGTCTCACTTCACCTTCTGCTTTCATATCCTCAACTGCAGACCAGAATGGGGCCAGGACTGAAGGCTCTTACTCACAATCCTAGCTCTTGGGAGGAACGTGGAGAGTCTGAGGCTAGACCCTGTCCAAACACGAGGCCTGGCAGGATGATACATACATGCCTTGCTTTCATCTCAACTCTCAGGAGATAGAGGCATCTCGAGTTTGAGGCCAGCTTGGTCTACACAGCAAGTTCCAGAGAAACCCTGTCTCGAAAAACCAACCATACAAACAAATCAAAACAGAAATAAAAACAAAAAAAACACAGCTGGGCATTGTGGTGCACACCTTTGATCCCAGCACTTGTGAGGCAGAGGAAGGCAGATCTCTGCCTTGGAAACAAACAGCAGTAAACAAAACCCACAAATAAGTTAACATATCAGAATACTGATGATTCCTATTTCCTAAGGCAAGTTTCTAAGGAAGTAGGTTGAACACATTAATCCAGGTAAAGCCCTTGGCACTGTGATATACAGAATAAGTGTTCGGTTTAAACACTGTCCGCTACTCCAGGGCTAGAACTGAAATGAGCAGGAACGCACCAGCAAGGAATGTCAGATTCAGCTGGGGCCAAAAGGCAGGATTATTGTGAGCAGCACTAATCCCCATCAAACACGGACCTCACATCATTTTTGACACAAGATGCTGTGCTGAGCCATACCCAGTGAAAAATGAGCCGTGTTATTCTGGTCTCCTGCAATTGTTTCCAAAGGACCCAGAAGCTCCTTGGCTGGAGGAACAACAAACGCACTTAACGCAGGCAAGAACACACCAATGCACCACACCCATCGTACGCTTGGCCAGAAGGAAGAATCGGTTTGAACAGACTGGTTCTCATCGCTCCATCTTGGCAGAAGCCAATGGACACAGAGGCAGTTAGCCAGTCTTCAGAGGACAGGCTGGACCCTGAATATAACCCCTGACCTCATTCCTTTCCATACCTGGGCACCTACAGACCTTCAAGGACCTCAGCAACATGCTTTTTCCTCCTTAGCTCACTGTGCTCATCCTCACTCTGTCTCGGGGCTCCTGCCTTGCTTGTTCTGAAACCTTCTTCCTACTGTTTTCATGGAGTTCTTCCCCCCTTAGAGAAGTCTCTTTTGCTTTTTCTCATGCAGACTACTCTCTTCAA
The DNA here is from genome assembly GCA_019843965.1 of Rhynchomys soricoides. Classification (NCBI taxonomy): domain Eukaryota; kingdom Metazoa; phylum Chordata; class Mammalia; order Rodentia; family Muridae; genus Rhynchomys; species Rhynchomys soricoides. The sequence goes on along the minus strand of JADRCH010000230.1, from coordinate 1,493,150 downwards.
CCCAGGACCACCCACATGCCAGGTACATACTTCTGCCTCTGCACCTTATCCCTCCCCAATTTTCTAAAAGTGGAGATGAAGAGTATTCTTTTTATAGTTGGATTTTTTTTTTTTTTAAATCTCTGGCTGATGCCTGAAATGGTGGTGCACACCTGTAATCTCAGTACTTTGGGAGGCATCGGCAAGTGGATGTCTGTGACTTTGAGGCCAGCTGGTCTACAGAGCTAGTTCCAGAACAGCCAAGGCCACACACACACACACACACACACACAGAGAGAGAGAGAGAGAGAGAGAGAGAGAAAGAGAGATGGGGGGGGAGAGAGAGAAATGCATCCATGCCGCTGGAGACTCAATGGTAGGGCACTTGTCTAGCATGTGTCGCAAATAAGGTGCTGGGTTCAATCCTCAGCACCTGATCTCACTCAGTGGGGGTCGGGGGAAGGATCACTTGAAAATCTATCAGCAACCAATGAAATAAAGTAGGTTGCACCTTCAAGGAACCTACATTTGGGAGGAAAGGATGTAGGAGAAGCAACCAAATAGCATACAGTATTAAGCTGGATTATATCAAAGGCTATGAAAAAGGAATTGTACATTTTATTATGAGGTAGACTCCACTATGGCAGAAGCTTCAGCAGAGCCTGGAGTTATAAGCTATATGCCAAGGCAAAGGTTCCCAGCAGAGGGAATAGTAAAGACTGTGACCCTGAGGCGGCAGTCCGTCCTGGGTAACAAATAGCATTAGTAAAATCTCTACCCTTACATATTGTTATGCTATGAATTTATATTGCATTATACAAGACAGATCTTACTGGGGGCGGGGGGGAGAACAGACACAAAAATATTTCCCATAGAGCTATGTAGGTGGTGACACACAAGACTGAAATCTTTGCCCTCTACTGTGCAATGTGGCCCACACAAACATCAGGTAGTTATCTAATAAAGACAATTGCAAATGGGAAGTCTGGCACATTAAGAGTGGCCAGAACTGCAATGAAGCAAGAGCTCTCTGGAGGAGCCAGACACCTCACTAATGCCCAACACACTGAAGCCCAGCGGTGGGGCTGATCAAATTTCCCTCTTTATTTTGGCTGACAGGAAGAGAGGCAAATCTGTGTTCTGCTTTCTGCAGAGCCCTAAGCTGTATGGCACTCAATGCTGTATGGCATTTCTCCTCCCCCCCCCCCCCCCCCCCGCCGCTCAGCCCTTCTCTTTATTTTCCCTTCGTTTTCCCCCTTGTGCCTGAGATTCGGATGTCAACAAAGTCTTCACTAGAGCAGGTAAGCATGAAAGGAGCGAAGCAGCGAAGGAGCAAAGCTCTCAGCTTTAAAAAGAGGATGTCAGCATCAGGATACAGAAAACTCCCACTGCTGGGAAAATCCTAGCTTTCCCATTTCCCTAGTAGTCCTAGTCACTGTTCTATTGCGGAAGAGGCAAATGACTTAGGGAATGCATATCAAAGAAAGCATTTAACTGGGGACTTGCCCAACTTTTCAAAGTTCCGCCCATTATCATCATGGCAGAGAGCATGGTGGTACACATAATGCTGGAGCAGTAGCTGAGAGCTACAATCTGATCCAAAGACAGACAGACAGACAGAACACACACACACACACACACACACACACACACACATGTCTTGACATGTGCTATATATATTTTTTTTTTTAAAGATTTATTCGTGTTAAAATTTTTTATTTTTCAGATTTTATTTATTTTATTTATATGAGTACACTGTAGTTGTCTTCAGACATACCAGAAGAGGGCATCAGATCCCATTACAGATGATTGTGAGCCACCATGTGGTTGCTGGGAATTGAACTCAGGACCTCTGGAAGAGCAGTCAGTGCTCTTAACCACTGAGCCATCTCTCCAGCCATGTGCTTTTGAAACCTTAAAAGCCACCTCCAGTGACACACTTCCCCCAACAAGGCCACACCCCTAATCCTTCTAATCCTTTCAAATAGTACCATTCCCTGGTGCATAAGCATTCCAGGCTGTGAGCCTAAACAGCGGCCATTCTCTGGTCTGGCTCATCAGGCTCCATCACAAGAGAATCAAATGGCCTTAAAGCCTTCCACAGTAATAGTATTTCTGAGATCTCCAGATTGGTACTAATGACCAGAGATATAGGCCAAAGTTTCCTCAAAGGGAAGGTTAGACCTGTGACCCCAGCACTCAGGACTTAGAGTCAGAAGACCAGGAGCTAAAGGCCCTGCCGGCTAAAAAGTGAGTTTGAGGTCAACCCAAGTTACATGAGACCCCAGTCTCAAGGAAAGTGGGATAGAGACAAAGACAGAGAGAAGTAAAGCAAACCTGTCACTGGTTAACTTATTATAAGCAACACAAATAAGTGTGAAAAACCCTCAGACTCATGACTAATTTCTAAACTACCAGAAGTACATCTGGGCAGTGGTGGTGCATGCCTTTAATTCCAATACTGGAGAAACAGAAGCAGGCAAATCTTGAGTTTGAGGCCAGCCTGGTCTACGGGGTGAGTTCTAGGACAGCCAGGACAAAGAGAAACCCTGTCTCAAAACAATAAACAAACAAAAAAGTATCAGGAATACATTTAAAATCAAACATCTGAAATGCATTATGTGTTCACTAGACCTGCTATCAAATCCCCTATCAATGAATCATAAACTAAATCAGCAGGCACACACACCCATAGAAAAGCAACATAACTCCCCATCAAAGTAAAATAAAGTCCTGAAATTCTTGGCCCTGCCCAAAACTGAAACTGTGGCTGCCTTATCTCCATGTTGGATCTGTTCTCTGCTCAGTTTGAGTTTCACACTGGCTTCTCCCAGACAACAGCAGGGCTTAGTTAGCCATGGATTTTAACACTGGGCTGGGCAACTCATAAACTAGGGAGCTGTGTTTATAGATGCCTCAGTCCAAGGCCAAGCGAGTTAATTTGTAAAGTCACCCACTGGTGTGGATTAGACAAACCGCTCTCCCAGTGAGAAGGAAAGGCACACTGAAGGCTGGAAGGACAGAGCCAGTGTCTCTTGGCCATCAAAGCCTCTTCTCTTAAGTACCCTGGAATTCTGTCACACATCCTACATATCCTGCCTGCTTAGGTCTGTTTTTCAGAACACGTGACTCTCAGCACTCAGGAAGCAAAGGCACAAGATCAGGAGCAGCCAATCCACATATGACTTCCAGTCACTCAGAGCTCAAAAAGAAAAAAGAAGTGGAGGACAGAGAGGAGGAGGGTACAGTGTGCAGCCACTGTCTCCCTACATCTCTACCTTGAAGACCCCGAGAGTCCTTCCCACTTTAGACCCCATTCTGCTTCAGGGGTAAATCAACACCTCTCAAGGGGGATTTATATCCCTCAAGGAAAATATGTGCCTGTAAAGAGATACAAGGGAATCCAGAGTTCGGTGTTATCCCTGGCTATATAGTACACTTGAAGCAAACATAAAATAAAAAGTGCTTGCCGTGTAATCATGAGGACTGGAATTTGGATCCCAAGAACTAGTGTTGAACAGGGATGAAATCACCTCAGGAAGGGGAGGTAGGGAACCCCTGGGGCAAGCTGAGAGCTCTGGGCACAATTCAGAGACCTCAATGAATAAGAGAGAATGAAGCTAGAGAAGACTCCTAATCTCTGGCTCAAGGACACACATGCATGCATACCCATGTCTGAGAATACACATGCTCCAACGCACATGCATGGATGCACACGTATTAGAGTACGTATATACATATGCACGGGCAAGCACTGAAGACCATCCGATCCAATGCACATACACACACACACATGTCTACACTTGCACACACACCCTGTCTACAACTTGAAGTGGCGCCTACTCCCCAAATTAAGAACCACCAGGGAGAGTTTCTAAAAAAAAAACCATCAAACCTTCAACTCCCCACAGGTCTCCATTCTCTAAGATGGACAGGCCCGTCAGGGTCTGTACTTTTGGGGGGAACAAGGTATCTCTATGTAGCCCTGGCTGTCCTGGAACTAGCTATGTAGACCAGGGTGGCCTGAAACTCACAGAGATCTACCTGCTTCTGCCTCCTGAGTACTGGGATCAAAGGCTTGTGCCACCACATCCAGCTAGAGTCTGCACTTTTAAGCTTTCTGGGTGAGTCACTCTCCAGCTTAGGCTTGGGAACTTGTGTTCTGGTCAAGATGATCCTCATAGTAGGACCAAAAAGACACTCCACAGCCCCAGTTCAAGAAGCAAAGGCAGGCAGACTGTTAGGAGTTTGAGGCTACCTAGTCTACACAGTGAGTCCCAGACTGCTCAAAGCCAATAAAGACCCTGTTGAAAGAAAGGGGAAAAAGGAAGTCTTAGGATGCAGGGTACTTACTAGCGTATAAGAAGCCCTGTATCAATCCTCAGCTATAAACCGGGCAGTGGTGCACACCTTTAATCCCAGCACTTAGGAGACAGAGGCAGGTGGATTTCTGAGTTCGAGACCAGCCTGGTCTACAGAGGGAGTTCCAGGACAGCCAGGGCTACACAGAGAAACCCTGTCTAGAAAAAAAAAAAGAAAGAAAGAAAGAAAGAAACATCCCTCCATGGTCTCTGCATCAGCTCCTGCTTCCTGACCTGCTTTGAGTTCCAGTCCTGGCTTCCTTTGGTGATGAACAGCAGTGTGGAAGTGTAAGCTGAATAAACCCTTTCCTCCCCATCTTGCTTCTTGGTCATGAGGTTTGTGCAGGAATAGAAACCCTGACTAAGGCACTAACTAGGGAAGGAGGGTTGGGTAGAGCAGGGCACAATTTCCCTTAGTTACTACTACCCAGTGTTGAAGCACACTGAAGAGTCACAGGGGGCGGTGCACACCTGAAGTCCCAACAGCGGCAAATAGGCCTGAATTGAAGGCCAACCTGGAGTGTGGGGGAGCAAAGCATAGCTTAGTAGTAGAGTGGTTGCCTAGGAGGCAGATGGCTCTAGACTCATTCCCAGCACTGAAGAGACAAGTGACTCATTAAAAGAAGGGTTTCCCCAGAATTCCAAAGAAAGCCTTTTCACAATTGCTAATTAACTACTCAGCATCTCCAAAGATGGAGGCACAGACAAGAGGGTTAGAGGTTGACACCCTTTCCCCAGGCATCTGGCTCCTTTGTCTCCTGGATAGGTTCACCTCACCCTTCCACCCACTACCCTAGCCTGCCTCTCTAAACTGAGGAGAGGCAGGAAGGACTGAAGCAATAAAGAAATGGAAGTGTAACCCCTGGTCCCAACCCCGGACATTCAATCTTTTGTCTCCTAGGATGGACCTATTGGTATATTCTGCATAACCTGTCTCTTCTCCTCCCCACCTGATGCCAGGAGGGGAAGGTTGCCCACATTTTTACTGGCTCTCTTTAGAACCCTCATGGGCTGGCACAGGATGGGTATGCTTAAGAGTTAACACAAATGAAGCTCAAGCCCCTGGGCTGGTCCTAAACGCTCAAACCAGTAATGGCCACCACTCAACACAAAAAAGCAGAAGGAGCACACTTTCAACTACACTGAGTTTTGTGATTATCTTTAGGAAGAAACAAATAGCCTCAGTGGTGATGGAGAGAATAAACCCACTTTCTCCCCTCCCCAGATAGCCCAGGCAGGCTTCCAACCTGAGTCTCCTGCCTCAACTTCCTGAGTGCTGGAATAACTGTATTGTGCTAATACACCCAACTTAAGAATAACACCTTTGAAAGCTCTCAACCATTGTGGAAAGGAATGGTAAAACTAATATGACAAATAATTAAAAAGGTGGCCAGAAAGAGGGCATCAGAAGTACAAACATGTGGATTAGAAGAACAAAGCCAGAAAAGAATCTGACTTTTCTGTAATAACCTCCTCTGGTCTCTGAGGGGGTCCCTGAGGCACAGTTCACACCTCTTCAACTGCTCATGAGTTCTTAAGACACCAGGTGCTACTCTGGGGAAACAGGAGAAGCCAGTGAACTTCACTCTTGGGAAGACGCCAAGGGAATGGAGATCAGAGAAGCCTTCCTGGAGGAAGCATCCACTGAGCTGACCTAACAGGTCTAGCATCTGGGCAGGAAGCCCAGCCAAGTACTGCTGGAAAGGAAGACAGAATGTGCCAGCTGGTGGCAGGGAACCTAGCGGCACTATCAAGAATGTGAATCAGGGCCCCCACCCTGTGCCACCTGGATCAGAAACCGAGGGAAGGCACAGGCTCTGACCAGCAGAGCAGTCAGAGACTGGTGTCCAAGCCATTAAGCTGCTAGACTTTACTGCTTCTAATGGAGGGGGAGGATCAGGCTAAAAGGGGTCAGAGAGTCCTTGTCATAAAATGGTCCCAGGGCCTCTGTACAGTGCCACCTATCTCTGTGTTCCTCCGGTCTCCTGCTGTCCACCACCTACCTGACTCCATGTACATAGCTTTTCTGCTTCTTTGCTCAGAGGCTCCGTCCTAGCTGTTCCCTTACGCTGCCCCCCAGCCTCTGAGCTCTCCCCCACCACAGCTCTCCATCTCCAGGCACAGAATGAACAAACAAAAGATGTCTGCTAAGAGTAGATTGTGCCATTTGCTCAGATAGGCTCCTAGAAGAATCTAGAAGCCAGTGGAGGGGGAGGACTGGAAGGGAGGAGTGAATGTTGGGCAATCACTTGAAGCAGTCAGAGAGCAGCCCCGGGGGTTTCACCAGGCCCGGTGGGACCACGTCTGAGGGACAGGGAACAACACACCCTTCGTCCCCTAGGTTTCCAGCTAGCCTGGGGCAGGAGAGCAAAGAGGACCTGCTTGCTACTCCAGATCTCCAGGTTCTCCAACCTTGATGGCATCCCAACAGGCTCCAGCCCTATGACCTGGGAAGGCCTTCTCGGGTACCAAGAACAAGCTTCCAACAGGAAGTTTGCTCACAGACCCTGCCCCTTTTATGTGAGTCATCGTTCAAATATCCCTTTGCTCTGGAATCTTGTGGGGGGGGTCACCCCCTCCATGCCTTGGCTTATTGTGGCCCTCCCTCCTCAGTTAGCACAGAGACTGCCTCTTCCCTCTCTTTGCTCATGAGCAGCGCCTGCTGCTCCCCCTGAGGCTTCAACAGCTGCTCCAGCCCACACAGGCCTGGCCCCACCTGCATTCTCAATGTGCCCATTGTCTGATAACTTGGCACCCCAGCACTTTCCACCACCTCAGATCCATCTCCAGACCCCCTTGGGACATGGGAGGCTTGTGACCAACACAAAATTCCCAGGAGGCCCTCATGGGATGCAGAGGAGGAGGTATGTGTGACAGTCTGAAGCAGCAAAACCACCTTCCCTATGGACAAGGGGTAGGTGTTCCCACAGACTGACAAAATTGTCTGAGGTCTGTTGGAAAGCAGTTTTATATTCTTATTTATGGAAAACTCCATTCAAAAGATGAAATGAAAAAAAAAAAACACAAAACAGGAAGGTGTTCACATGGAGTCACACGGAGCTGGTTACAGAGGCCACTGAGTCAGAGAAGGAGCTTGAGAAGATGGGAGTTTCCTTATCTTATTTAGATTTTAGTGGAGAGGCTCCCTTCCCCCTTTCAGACTTGCAAAATAGTTGCTGGAGTAAAGCTTCTGTGACGATGCCGTGAGCATGCCGTGAGCATGCTCCGAGTCTCCCCATCCTAACCATCTATGTAACTCCATGCTGCTCCCTAACAATGGACACTTCCCCTCCATTACTACTGTCGTCGGATGGGTTTCTTTAGAACGCAGCACTCACAGAGTTAACTGCCTTGCCCTTCACTCCACCTCACACCCCCACCAAAGTGATTATGAGAAGCTCATAGGTAGTAATTTGGAAAAGAAAAAAAAAGTGATTAAAAGGAGCCAAGAGAGAGAAGCACTGCCCACTTCTACCTCCAGGTGACCAGATTTCAAGGAGGCCAGTAACACCCCTTTGTTCCAGGTTTCATTAGGGTCAGAAACTTGAGGCTCCAAGTACCCATAGGAAAGAACTACGAGGGGACCTCAGGTTCCTTCCTGGGAGCCTGAAAGTGAACATTTTCAGACAGGCACTGCAGAGCGCAGGGAGGGGTGAATTTAGGCAAGGTTGAGTGCCTTTGTTATGCAGATCGATGGGGGATGCTGGGCTGGTAAGCAGCTTTTCCAAGCTTTCACTCTATCATTTGGAAATGGAATTGTCTATATATAGTAACTACTTTAAAGTTGGTGCAAAGATTAATAATCAAAATCACACCGCAACAGCTAGTTCAGTATTCAATCAACACACGCCATGAACACTGTAGCTATTGTTTGGTGAAAATGTTGAGAGTCTGGTTCAGACCCCTGGCCAGTTCTTCTGCATTCCCTGAACTTGCTAATTTATGTACAAACTAAAGAACTAGAGGGGGCTGGAGAGGTGGTGCAGTGGTTAAAAGCATATACTGTTCTTGCAGAGGACCCCAGTTCGATTCCCAGCACCACCAGAGAAGGCTCATCACAGCCTCCTGTAACTCCAGCTGGGGGAGAGGTTGGGAGTTTTCAGAGGATCTACGGGGGTGTATCAGATGCCAGGGGCCTCCCAGGGCACCTGCACTTTGGCATTTGGGTGTTTTGAGTACTCCCATTGTTGAAGCAAAAAGACAATTTGGAGGAGAAATGGAGAAATCATAACTAACCCGCAGACTTAAGAGAAAACTGACACAGACGTACAAGAAAGTTCCTTCGCCATATCCTATTTGTTCATGACAACCATTCGAATGTGGCTGCTAAAACCACAGGACAAAGCAGCCTGCACCTGTAATGCCAGTCTGCTGGGGATATGGGGATCATCTCATATTGGAGGCCAATCCAGGGTACATAGTCATTCTAAGGCCTGCCTGAGCTATAGAGACCCTGTCTTAAAAAAACCCCAATCCCTCCATATGCTTAAGCTCCAGGCACTGAAAGCAGAGGTGAATGAATGTTAGCTCACTAGCTCCCTATCCCCTTTCACCGGTAAAGGGACAGAGGGACTGTGGTTAAGTAATTTGCTGAGGTCCAATGGCAAGGAGGGGCCACTGTCCAGGCCGTCCAGGCCCTCTCCTCCCTCCTGGCCGACTGTCACTCTGTTCTTGATGTAATTTTACCAACTGAAGAAGAGCAAACACTGGGGAATCATCTTGACATCTGTTGATTAACCCGACACTTGGTGATCTGGTCCCTAGGCTTTTTTTTTTTTTAAAGACAGGGTCTCATCTGAAAGGTATTTATTTCCCTCCCAGGTTTTAAGGACTCCTTTTGTTCAAATGAAAGGATTAGCAACCGAAAAGGGAAAGGGGGGGAGAAAGCATAACTCCAGAAGAAAAACCAGCTGAGGCGGAGGACCAGGAAGCTTCAAAACCAAAGACTCCAACCTGAGCCCAGAGACTCTGACCTGTGAGGTGCACAAAGGGCGTGCACTCCTTCCCTCTTCTTCACTGTGAGACAGAGTCTCCTAAGGTTGCCCAGACTCACCCTAAACTTCCAGGCTAAATCCTCCGGCCTCAGTCTCCCCGATGGCGGGGATAGCAGGTGAATGTAGACAGAGGATGTCCTTTCCTGTGTAGATTATTTATTTTATAGACTTTCTCCACAGACTTAGTCACAATGCCAAGCCTGGGAGCTGGGTGGTCATGAAACTGGCTACCTGAACTTCACTAAGAAGCTACTAAACACCAGCCATGTCTGCAAAACTCCTGAGCAGGAAGCCAGAGAAAGGGACCAATAACATGCAGAGTGAGGGACCTTGGAACAATCAACCCTAAATGGGATATCTCTACCAAATCCCTCCCCTTAGGAAGGCCCAGGGAGTCCAGCAAAGAGTGGATCAAGGAAACACAATTTAAACAATGCATGTGTGAACTAAGAGACATGCATAAGTGGCAGCATGCATAGGGTCTGCGTGGGTCTGCATCAAAAGGGGCCTTAGAGCTGAGAAGTGGACACATGTCCCCACCCCTAACCCAGAAGCTATCTCCAACTACTAAGTACTTGCAAATGAAAAATTAGTTCCCTCTAAGTGTGTCTCAATGGAGAAACAAACCACTCTTAAGGGTAAGACCCATGCCCAGCAATAGATGGCTAACACAAAACGAACTCCACAGCATCTTTGGAAGTTGTGTCATAATGTTGTGCCAGGACTTTTGTTTCTAATCTTACTGGTCACTTATATTATGACTTCCTGGTTTTCATTTATGGAACTCTGTGTGCAAACATGCATGTGTCTGTGTCTGTGTCTTGAGCTCTGGCTTTGGCTTCTCCCCTTTGCTCTGCCCTGTTTCCAATCTGTTTTCACCTTGTAATTCCTCTTTTAGATGCCTGTTCTCTAAGGACAGTTGGCTTGAAAGGGTGATGTCATGGTTGATTCAGTCTTTGAAAGAGAAACCTTCCCAGGTGAGACCTCTCTATGACTCAGGACTCTGCCCCACCTGTTAAAGTACCCAGGTATGCTCCACTCCTGATTCAATGAGTGACGTTTTCTGATAGGAAAGCCACAACTTTCTCACAAACAAGTTGGTCAGCTTGTTCCTTTTTCAAACACTCCCACACAGCCATTGTGAGGAATCTGTGGGGGAGGAGGTCTGCAGTCTGAAGTCTTGTTGGCTTCTACATTTCTACATCTGCAGTGGGTCATCCGAGCAGCGCCCAAGAGGTTGTGATAGAAATGGACAATCTCTCCCGACTGCCATGAGAACTTTGGGGAACCAGACTAGAGCCATTTTCTTTAGGCAACAAGCCAAGAGGTGGGGTGGCTGGGAAAGAGCATTCGATTCTGGTTTGAATCTGATACCCTTTGAAAGACGCCAGGGCTGTTCCCAGCCCTCAGGCTTGTTCAGTGAATGCTACCCAATAAGTACTTGAAAGCGTGGGAGGTCAGCACCCACAAGACCCAATCTAACTTTATGCAAGGCCCAATGGCTTCAATGTTTTAAACCCATACTGGGTTTAAACCTACAGCCCAAATGGATGTTGGTGACGTGCACCTTTAACCCCAGAGCTCCAGAGGCAAAGGCAGGGTAGATCTGAGTTCGAGGCCAGCCTGGTCTACAAAGTAAGTTCCAGGACAGCCAGGGCTATACAGAAAAATCCTGTCTCAGAAAATGGATGGATGGATGGATAGATGGATGGATGGATGGTTGGATGGATGGATAGGCAAGTCTGGAGCCCAGATAGATAGACATGCATGAATGACTAGGCAAGCCTGGAGCCCCTGTATCTTAGGTAAGCACTCTAAAATTTCACATTTTTTTTTTTTTTGCTTTTTATTTTTTACTTTTATTCCTGGGTGTGTTTAAGTAGTGGTGTGTGTGTCATTAATCCTAGCATTTAGGAGGCAGAAGCTAGCGAATCACTGTGAATTTCAGGGCAACATGGTCCGCATAGCCAGGTAGGTCCAGACCAAAGGGTTAGGCTTTGGTCCAGACCAAAGGCTACATGGTAAAACCTTGTCTCAAAAAGAAGTAATGTTCTGTATTTTGATTTGGCACCTCTACCCATTTTCCGTAAGGATGTAGAACTCTACTTTCCATGCATACTGACTGGTCAACTGGACAGGTCTTAGCCCCGAGAGCTGGTATCTGATGGGGGTAACTTTGTCTTTGTGCTTTCTACATCTCTCTTCAAGCTCCTTCCAAGATGCTCGGACCTGCCAAGAATTTGAAGGTCTTGAACAATGAATGGGCTGCAGAATGAAGGTAAGAGACCATAGCTGAGAGAGTCTGCTTCAGTGCTGCCTGACAACGGAAAGGCAAACGGGTGTCGGGTGTTCCTCCCGATTTCCATCTGGTGCTTCCTTACACCCAGAAGTGTGAGGCCCAAGTGACTCATCTGACCTTTAGACTCTGGGCAGCAAACTTCTTTGTAACAAGACAATTAGGTAAGGTTACCTTGTAGCTGTGCAGGGCTCAGAGAAACCAGGGGGTGCCAAGAAGAAACACAGGGCCTGAGAACATAGCATCCCTTCCTCCTCATGTGCTCACACTCCACAGCTCATTGGATCGTTGTTTGCTAGTTTGGGGTGGGTGGGTGTGGGGGGGGGGGGGGGGGGAGAGATGTGTGTACAGGGCGCATGGTGCACATGTGGAAGCCACAGGATAACTGGGTTCTAAAAAATCAAACTCAAGATGCCAAGAGGTGCAACATTTACATTTAGTCTGAGCCATGTCACTGGACCCCATTTTTTCTTAGGGGAAAAAAAAAAAAAAAACCCACAGCACAACTTCTAAAAAGAATTGTACAGAGCCACATACATCTTCTGAACCTCTCACTCCTCCATCCACTCATTCAACAGTGAGGTCTAAGAACTTGCTATGGCCTCTCCTCTGTTCTGTTTGTGTTTTTATGGAAGACTGTGTGTGAACTGAGGAAATGCACAAACCACATGACTGGTTCAATAGTGGAAAGTGCCAGAAAGGCTGGGATTAGGGTCAGCAATAGGGTGCTTGTAGAGCCTGCACAAGGCCCTGTGTCTCATCCCCACCAAAGCCACCCAAAAACGGGAGTGGGGGGGCTACAGAAAAATAAAGCCAAGAGAGGAGTCCTCATTGAATGGGCAACATTTTAGCAAAGCTTTGAAGGACCGGGGACAAACAAGTAATACATAGAATGTGATTGTACAGACCTACGATGCTACTACTCCTGGGCAGGAGTATTACAAGTTCAAAACCAGCCTCGGCCTGAGCTACCATGGTATTCAGAGTACAATCAGGAAGCAAAGCATCTGAACAAAGTACCTGTGGGGAGTGGGAAAAAATGAAGGCCCAAGCCATGGGCTGTGGCGGGAGGAGGGGCTGTGGCAGGAGGAGGGGCTCAGAGCCTTGGAAGGCAGAGGCAGGATTTTTATTTGGTGTAAAACAGGGAATCCCAGGCCACCATAAAACAGGATTAATACTTCCTAATTTAATTTTTAAAGGAAATTATCACTTTGGCCTGGCATAGTAGCATGTGCCTTTAATCTCAGCACTTGGAAGGCAGAGGCAAGTGGATATGCCTCTCTGAGTTTGGAGCCAGCCACTCTTAGTGAGTCCCAGGCCAGCCAGCCAAGGCTACATAATGAGACCCTGTCTCCTAAAAAAAAAAAAAAAATCCATCTATAAATGTAGAAATGAACTATGAAAAACAAAATCACTTTGACCACTGAATGGAGAGAAGGCAATGCTGGGAGAAGGGAAGGAACAGGGGAGAGAACTAGAAAGAAGCTGCTGCAGGATCTCCTTTGGAAACAGATGGGTCTGCATGCCAAACCACAGAAACAGGTGTTAGTTTAGTCTTGAACTTGTCCAGGTAAAATAAATTTGAAACACTTTCAGCTTCTTACAAGCTCTCCTAATTACAAAGCTAAGTAATTATTATCTAGGACTAGGCCAATTATCCCACAGGGGCCTGTGCTGGTCGCCGTTTATAAGCTTGCTCATGGGGAACAGGTTCATCTTCAGGTACACCACATTACATCCTAGTGGTAGTGGCATCTATGCATTGTCCCCTCCCCTCTCTCACATCTCCCACATCTGTCTGGCTTATGTGCCCTAAGCAAGTCCTAGTTGAAACATAACTTGTTAGAGGTGTGGACCGTTTTCCTTCCCACCTCTCCATGCCCCTTGCTCCCCCAATAGAACCCAGAAAATTGAAAAAGACAGGGCTGTTCAGCTAGCAGGTATCTGTATGTGATGGTCAAGAGACTGAGCCAGGCCTGTATCTCAGGGACTAGGAGACAGCTGATACAGGAGGCTGCAGAGCAAGCTCAAAACCAGCCTGGGAAACAGTAAGACCCTGTCTCAAATTAAGTTTTTTAAAAGCAAAAGGATGGAGATGTAACTCAAGAGTAGAGGGCCTGCCTAGGAGTTAGGTCTCCTAGGGCTTAGGGTCCTCTGCATAGCAATAAAGAAGGGAAAGGCTGTGAAAACAGCCCAAAGCAAAAGCAAAGGGGGAAATGCCCTCTTAAAGGAAAATAACTGAATTTTAACACCACAAAATCAAGGAGATTGAGGCACAGAGATGTCTTTCAAGCCAAGAGGGAATCCCTTGCCTCAGGAAAGGAAGTGGGTGGGTCCCAGGGCCCCCAGGAAGGGAAATGGGCTTCACGGGATGGCAAGAGTTTGGTAGTAGGCAGTAGAAAGTTGGGTAAGATTTCTGTTTCTGCTTTTCCTCAATGCTAGGAATCAAAGCCAGAGCCTCACACTCATTAGGCTTGGCCTGACCACAGAGCCACACCCCAAGACTGTTTCTGCCTTTTCCACAGAAGATCGAGAAGGCTACCCAAGAAAAAACTGTACAGGGGAAGCTGTGGGTGAGGAAACAGGGTGAAGAGGAAGTCTCAGTGCCAGCCATATGTAAACATTATTTCGTACTGAGTTTGAGGCCAGCCCAGTCTACAGAGCAAGTTCCAAGACAGCCAGGGATACATAGGGACACCCTGTCTGAAAAAGACAGGAAGTGGAGTGGGGGAATAGAAAGAGAAACCCTCACCAGTGGATAAAAAGGCCCCGAGTAAAGACTTTCCTTTACTGTGCCTGGCCACACCCCCTTACTTGCCAAGGCCCAGCAGGTAAAACTGATCATTCCTGCTGGCCCCTCCTCCCAAATACCCTCCAAAAGTCTCTGTAAGCAGAGATTATTTGGAACCTCCCTGAGGATAGAGGCTGGATCACTGATGCACTGGCTACATTTCTGGGTCTCCTAGAAACCATTGACCAAGGGTGCTTGCTCTTGGATCTTGGGCCTCAGGGTAGGTAGCCAGATGCCCACACCCTGGCTGGCACCAGCTGTTTACTCATGGGTCAAACACCTGTGACCTAACTCCTGGCCCGTCAGAAAAATGAATGTGTATCTATCAGTGAGTGTGGTGTTGTGGGCCTTTAAAATCCTAGTGCTCGGAAGGCAGAAGCACACATCTCTTTGAGTTTAAGGTCCAGTAAATTTGTAGGAGGGGTAAATCTGTATTTGTGAATGGCCCTAGATGACTCAATTCTTGTCCATGGGAGAAGGGGGGAAGAGGAGGCAAACCAGTCTCAAAAGCTGGGCCAGAGAGCATTTTGCAATGGGTCAACAGATAGGTATCCTTAAGCATGTGTATTATGAAATAGTTCTAAAAACTGAGGTTTTTGGAACAACAAACTTGAGGCCATCCTGAATTCCCAACCCCCAGCTACTCTGGGCCCTACTTCCAGCTGGGTTTAAACCCTTTCTAAGGCATGGCAAACTCACTGCAGTCCATTCCCAGCATTGTAAGGAAGAAAATGCCATTGGACTTCCTTTTCTAACAAAGGCAAGCTCCTGGTCAGCCGTTTGCAAAGCAGTGTTTGCTTAGTACATAAGCCCGGGGAATGAGGAAACTGGTTTGGCTGGTTTGCAGGGCGGGAGAGCTGAGGGAACTTTCAACCAACTTTAGAACCAATCTTAAAATGGAAAGGCAAAGTCTTACACAGAGGACTCTGCGGGGGCCCTACACTAAGTATTCACTGAGCATTGGATACTTGTCCCTAGGATATATACGCATACGATCCACTTTACAGATGGGGAAACTAAGGCTTAGAGAAGACAGTCCTGGCAAGAGTCCCTCTAAGCCAGGGCTGTTGGGTGGTGCACACTGACTATTCCAACACTAGGCAACGTGTAAGCAAGAGGACCCAACTTTCTAAACCACGGCCACATGATGGCCAAGCCAGCTTCTAAGAGCAGGGCCTGGCATAGAGTGATGAATGCCTATACATTCATCTCTGAGTGTTGACTCAGGCAAGAGGCAGGCAGATCTCTGACCAGTGGCCTAGAGAGCTCAGGGCCAGCCAAATCTCAAAAAATAGAATAAAAATTTAATCAACTGAAGAAAATCACTTTAAAAAGACTAATTGTTCATTTCCAGACCCAGGTTTGATGTGTCCCTTCTGTGGCCTCAGAAGCTCTCAGAAAGATAGATGTTTGGTTCGTCATATCTCCAAGGATGAGCCTAGGGTCAGGCTCAGCTTCCAGGGAAACTGCTGGGCGGAGAGCCCTCACAAGCACAATTAGAGATTCCAACCAACCCATTGTGCCCTGCTCACTCACCTGCCAGGCCAGGGCTGCTCTGGAGACACAGAATGGCGCCTAAGAGGTAGCAAAGGTTGATTCATGCATCCATTCATTTGTTCAAAACAAGACTTGCAGGCCTACTGGGTGCCTAAGAAATTACTATTTACTTTTCCTCCCTCTGATTCCTCCTCCTCCTCTTACTAAAACAAGGTCTTAGTATGTAGCCCTAGCTAGCCTGAATCCCACTACAGAATCAGATTGTCCCTAAACTTGTAACAATCCTCCCGCCTTACATTCCACCATGATCAACTTTTTTAAAAGCCTTCCCGCCCGCCCTCCAAAAGGCAGGGTTCTGCAGGTAGCCCAGGCTAGCCTCATACTTGAGATCCTTCTGCCTTTGAAGCACTGGGATACAGGTATGGACCACCACACCTGTCTTTATTTAGTGATCCTTGGTAAATTTCTGAAGCAACTTAGAGACAGGAAGCAGAAAAAAGACTAGAGACTGACCTCAGCCCACTGGACTGTTTAGTTCAAACAGTCGCGGACAGACACTCTCCCATAGGGGAGGGGTGTCTGTGAGAGGTGAGGGGTACTTGAGGCTTTTATAGGTGGTTTTGAGGAGTTCAACTGCTAAGGCTCTGTGAGACCTGCAGTTTCTCCTTCCTGGAGTTGTTTACCCAGACAAGGCCATTTTATTGTTGCAAACGGTCTTGCTCTGGCTATCAGGATGTGGGTCATAAAGGGAGACTGAGTTTAGCAACAGCACTATAGGACCTTGGTCAGGGTGTGGAGGAGTTCAAGACTTTCTTCCTTTAATCTTCCTTTGAAACAGGGTCTCACTATATAGG
The DNA here is from genome assembly GCA_019843965.1 of Rhynchomys soricoides. Classification (NCBI taxonomy): domain Eukaryota; kingdom Metazoa; phylum Chordata; class Mammalia; order Rodentia; family Muridae; genus Rhynchomys; species Rhynchomys soricoides. The sequence goes on along the minus strand of JADRCH010000230.1, from coordinate 1,476,378 downwards.
CCTACAGAGCCTGCAATTTCCTATGTAGACCAGGCTGGCCTTGAACTCTATCTTCAAGATTAAATTCGCGCACCACCAGACTCAGCTTTAAAACAAACAAAGTACACAACAGCAACAAAACAAACAGTCGTTACTGTGAGTGCACTCACATATGCGTGAGGAGGTTAGAGAATACCCTTGGAAGTCCTTTCTTTCCTACCAAGTGGGTCCTGTGGCCCAAATTCAGGTCTTCAGGCTTGGTGGCTTCAGTGTAGCCCTGACTGTCCTTGAACTCAGAGATCTGCCTGGCTCTGTCACCACACCCAACTCGCTGGCCCTTCTTACCTCTGCTTTCTTTACATTCACTCATTCAATCCTCCCCGTCCCTTATCTATGTCCAGCCACGTAAGTCTTATTCATTGCCCCAGAACCTAGTGCTGGCATAAAACAGAGACTCAATACAGACAGCCGGATACCCATACTCCAGCCAAATATGCATTAGTGCATGGGACACAACATATAGGAGTTTTCATACTCGACAGATGGGTGAACTGAGTCTCACAGTGATAAACCGACTTATTTATGTAAAGTCACATTGGTAGCAGCTACTGAAGTTCAACCTGAGCCTTCCTATACTTTCTCAATGACCTGCTATACTGATTTCAGTCTTCTCCTTGGAAAACTTTGTGCCCTGAAAAGAGATCAGGGTGAGGCAGAATAAAACCCCAAACGGCTGAGTCTGGACTATGATGGGTGTCTCTTGCTGATTTTAGGGATTTGGCAGCTTCTGGGAGATTTCAAGAGCTGATTGTCTCCACACCTGGCTTATCTAAGGGCTGCTCTTGGAAGGGACCGTGTAACAGATACCAAGGTGAGCATTTCAGCCAATGGGGCTTTTTATTGGAGTAAATAGGGATTTCTATATCCACCTGGCAGAGAGGGCGGGGCTGGAGCTGAGGCGCTTTCCTTAAATGGCCTGGCTTTGCCTGTGACCTCACCACCTCCCCTCCTCGGGAGCCACAAAGGCAAAGGACAGGATGGCAGTCACTAGTCTCCTTCCTGGGATGGCCCACATGAGCCCTAGTCACCAGCATGAGCAATCAGGGAAAGTTCAGGAAGCTGGGGACGGGAAGTGGGTATCTGATGATGTAAGGTGATCCTGAAGCAGGTTTCCATGTTTGCTTTTCTCACCAACCAAGGCAGCTTTCAGCACAGAGGCGAAATGGGTGTTTTTAGTCCACACAGGTGGCTGCCTGGGAACTAGGTCAATCCATCAAACAACCGAAGCCCAGACCCAAAAGACAGACCCGTTTGTCCTACAGACATTGTAAAGCTGGGGAAGTCATCAATTAAAGGATTTACCAGCACTCCACATGCAGGCAACTTCATGTATTAGTCTGGTAGCTCTGAAAAGCAAAGGCTAGTTAGCCTAGATCCCTGAAAAGTTTGTGCTTTAAAAAAGGAAAATAATCAAAAACTCTAAAGCAGTAGCTTGAGCTGGGGAAGTGGCTCAGTGGTTAAGAGCACCAACTGCTCTCTCTTCCAGAGGTCCTGAGTTCAATTCCCAGCAACCACATGGTGGCTCACAACCATCTGTAATGGGATCTGATGCCCTCTGAAGACAGCTACAGTGTACTCATATACATTAAATATATATATATATATATATATATTTTAAAGCAGCTTAAACTGAACTGGTGATTGTTGTTGGGAATCCCAGCATTCAGGAAGCTAAGGCAGGAGAATCACCATGAGTTCAAGGCTAATCTGGGCTACACTGTGAGTTCCATACCAGCCTGGGTTAGACCCTGTCTCAATAAACCACAAAGAGTGCTTCACTCCATAGCACATAGACTAAAATTAGAAGAGGACAGAGATTAGCGTAGCCCCTGAAAAAGAATAACACACACACATACATATAAACAAACAAACACTGAATCTGCTTAAAAACAAACAAGAACCAGCATGGCAGTGCACACTTGTACCCTAGCCCTGGGAAAGTAGGAGCAAGAAAGATCACAAACTCAGTCATCCTCTACTACAGTTGAGTTGCAGGCCCTTCTGAGCTACCTGGGACCCTGTCTCAAAAAACAAAAACAAGAAATAGAACAGCCACAACTGGTGTCTGCCCAGCACTCAGGAAGCAGAAGCAGAGGGATCTCTGTGAGTTCAAGGGCAGCCTGGTCTACAATAGTGAATTCCAAGCCAGCTAAGCTGCATAGTGAGATCCTGTCTCAAAAACAAACAACAAAACACAAAAACAGAAAAAATAAACAAATCAACCTAACTAAAGAATATGCTTGGATAGTGGAGGGGTTTGGGTTCGGCGCACGCGGATGATGCTAACACACCACATCAAAGCCTATTTGTGACCTTTTTAGCCATCAGTGTCAGATTCTCAGAAGCCTGCATAGTGGAGCCTGGAGTCAATGCCACAATCCTCAGTTTCCCCAGGAGGTCTAAAGAGAGTGTCTCCACCTTCCCTCAGACATACAACTGTAAGCATCCACGGGAAGCTTGGAGGCGTGTGGAATACTGTGTGCAGTCGGCTTCTCCCACCTAAACCACTGGTGGGGGCGGGGCTCTCTACCTCCCAGTGGGCTTGCTCTCAGCGGGGGGCGGGGCTCTCGACCTCCCACGGGGGGGGGGGGCATGCTCCATCATCTCCAGCCACTCTCAGCTCCCCCTACCTCAAGACCTCTGTCCCCAGTCAATTTCACAATGGACTGTGTTTTCCCCAAACGCACACACTTATCCCGTTCTTCCTTTCTTCCTCTTTTTCTTTCTTGTTTTTTTGTTTGTTTGTTTGTTTGTTTGTTTTTAAAGAAAAGGTCTCATCTCACTCTGTAGCCCAGGTTAGTCTATAACTCACTGCTTAGACCAGGCTGACCTCAAACTTCAACTTTTAGCAATCCTCTTGCCTCAGCCTCCCAAGGGCTGGTCACAGGTGTGAACCACCACTGCCACAACCTCACTTTTCCGGAGTGCTGGTCACAGGTGTGAACCACCACACCAAGCTGCAGGACACGCTTTCACTCTCATTTGGTTTTTTGTCTTTTCTCTCTTGGAGAGAAAAGGAAACCAAAAAGAGGAGGACCAGTCGTAGATGCTTCAGGCTCCTGAGTTCCTTGAGGACTGGAATGGTGTCCACTCTCCAGAAGTTCTCATTTTTACCTTAGGTGAATGAGGCACTCGCCTCACGGGGCAAGAGTGAACAGGTGGTACTATCAGTTTTAAGTGATCTTGTCACTGATACTCTGTGGTGTGAATGACTAGACACTAGCGCTTAGAGGTGCAAATTAAAGCCAGGTTAGTGCCAAGGTGACCCTGTAATCCCAGCACTCTAGAGTCTGAAGCAGGAAAATCAAATTGTGAATTTCAGACCAGCCCATGTCACATAGGGAGATGCTGTCTCACAAACAAACAAATCAACCCAACCAACACACTGGTGGTAAAGTGCCTGGCTAACATGTAACAGGCTGAAGGTTTCATCCCCAGCATGGCTAACAAAGGCTGTCCTAACTAACTAAGGCACAACTATGTATCTGCAAGCCACCAGCACTTGCATTGGGATCCCTGATAATCAGCATTCCTAATCCCAAACCTGCCCAGCTCAACCCTGAGTGATGTCTACTTATTCTCAGACACTCATTGCCACCCTTGGAAACATCCTAGGCCACCCAGCCCTCACTAGCCCATCCCAAAGTGCCACAGAAGGGCATCCTGAAATGCTCTCAGCAACCTACCAGAGGCTCAAATGATTCCTTGGGCAGGAATCAAATGGAGACTGGCTGAAGGAGCTCTGACCACTTCAACCTCAGGGCCACAGGACTGCAGCCTTTCTGGACCCACAGAAAGCTCCACAGAACCAGTCAGGTCTCAGGAAAGCAGGCAAGACTAACCAACCGAGGTGCTATTTCTCTGTAAATGCACCAGCAAACCTGGGCCCAACTTCCAAAGCTCACAGCAAAATTTAGGCACCGTTGTGATTGCTGTAGTTTTTCTGGGGGCTTTTCGGCTGGAAAAACAAACTTGGTCAAAGTATTCACAGAAAGGGATTGTGTGTGACTTTAAAATTATTCCTTTTGTTTGTCATCCTTTCCGGATCAACTAAGCTCAGGAGAGAGGGGGAGGTCATTTTGGTGCAAACAAAGCATCTAGAAATTAGGGAAACCAGTTTAAACAAACAAACAAACAACAACAACAAAAAACTGGTCCCCTTGCCTTGCTCCCAGCCATACCCAACAGTTAAACAAAGAAAATTCTAGATTATCACAATAAGACCTGAATATAGATTGAGTGCTTGAATGTATGCGTCAGAACTACCTTTTTTTTTTCTTAAAGAAAGTAAAAAAATAAAACTATCCCTTGGGAAAGCAATACCTGTATCAAGTATTTTTATCTTTATGAACCAAAATCACAAGTCATTACGAACCGGTTCCTCAGTGACTATACCTAAATAGTGGGAGTCAAATCCCGGTTCCAATGCCCGCCCTGCTGACCCCGGAAGTCACTCTATGAGCCTCCAATTGCTCATCATTAAATGGAAGTATAGTCTAACTGGCCCTACCCAGCAGGTTTGGCGGTCTTGAAAGATAGACCGGCTACAGTAATCAGTTGGAGAAATACCGATGACCTCTAAATACCCTTGGCCCGTTTCTGCCCTGTATAAATAGCCGAGCCAGACGTATCTACCTTGATCAACCACAATCGATAAAAAGACTCCCAAAAATCTTCGTAAATCCCAAGGGAGAGTTTTGCCCATTCCATCCTACCGGCATGGTAGCACAATTTCTTGGCGCCTTCCCTACCCGACCCCACTCGACCGAGTAACACTTAGCGGAGTTCCCCTACCTTTGCCCAGGACGTGGCCTTTCTCCAGGTGCCTCTCCCGCACCAGGAAGGTGTAGACCTCGGAACTGAAGCCGGGACGGCAGGGCTCAGGCTCCGGCTCCGACTTCTGGCAAAGCCCTGAGGAAACCTGGGGTGGAGGAAAGATAAGCAAACTGGTGACTTGAGGGGGTTCCCAGCTGCCCACACCGAAACCAAGAGTAACCCTTCCCTTGCCTGGGGCACCGGGATTTGTGGGAGGACCCCCCTCGGGGCAGACAGGGACGCTATCCTCTCATCCCGAAACCAGCCGCCAAGCTCCATGAGCCTTTGGGGGAGGGGACATCTGGGGCCACCACCTGGCAACCTAGTCCACCTTTCTCTCCTAGCTCCATTTGCATCTCACTGGAGACGCCTTTACTTTTCCGGATACCACTTTCCTTAGACCGAGAATGGTCTCAACGCACACCCTCTGACTCCTCTCTCGTACCCCAGCTAGCCCATCTCCAATCTACGGTTCCTCCCTCACATGGCAGGTGCTTTTATGGTACTAAAATCCCTTTCCTGATCTCAGATCGTCCGCGCTACTTCTGCCCCCCACCTTTTACAGGCGGGCCCCCATCCTACTCCACGCCTCCACCGTCGGTCTCCAACAGGGACCCTGCTCAACTCCGGGTCCCGGGAGCCGGCAGCGTGGCCCGCCCCCACCTGGGAACCAGAGCGAGAGGCGACCACTCCGCGCTCGCCTGGACCTCCCTCCCACTCCACAGCACTCAGCCCGGCACCGCGCAGCCTCCAGGGTGATCTGGCCCTCTGGACCCCAACTTTCTTGGAAGAAGGGAAGCGGGACCGCAGCAGGCAGAAAAACAGCGAAAGGGGTCATGGGACCCGAGTCAGGACCCTCCACATACCTGCAGCAGGAGCAGGAGCGTGGAGAAGCTGCGGCACCGGGCTCCCATGGCTGGCCGGGCGGACGCCGAGCAAACACTTAGCTCGGGTGCGGTCGGGCAGGGCCGGGTTAGGCCGGGCTGGAGTCTAGGAGAAGTTCCTGAGAACTCAGTTGTGCTCTGCGGCTCCCACACCAGTGAGAAGGGCAGAGACTGCGGCCGCCAGGTGAGCCCGCAGGCACCGCCCCCGGCGCCGCTGATTGGCTGGGGACGCACCTGCAGGTGGCAGCCAAGGAATCGCACGGCCCTCAACTTCCTCCACCCTTGTCTGTAGTTAGTGGCATGGGGCTGGGCTTAGGAGACTTCCTATTCCACGTTCGTTCGAATCCTAGCCTCGCCGTGCTGTGGCCAATCGAGACTTGGAGTTACAAAGGACTTTACTCTTCATCTAGGTTTGTTTTGTTTCGTATCTCTTTATTTTGTTTGGTTAGATGAGTTTGTTTGTTTTGGTTTATAGTGTCTTAAGGATTTTAAATGACACTTTAGCGCGCGTGCGTGCCTGTGCGTGTGTGTGTGTGTGTGTGTGTGTGTGTGTGTGTTTGCACAAGCGCGCGCGCAAAGGCGCGATTCTGTGCTCGAAGACGCATGTGTCACAGACCGAGTGTGGAGATAAGATGACAGCTTGCAAAAGTCAATTCTCTTCTTCCACCAAGAGGGTCCTGGGATTGAATCGACCTTTACTGACTGAGCTGTCTCTCCGGCGGTTTTATTTTGTTTGGTAGCCTTTTTTTGTTTGTTTTCCAGCCCAAGTGGACCTGGGATTGTCTTCGCCTCAGCCATCCTCCTGTTTCAACCTCCCAAATGCTAGGATTGCACAAGTGGGGCACCAGACCAGGCTAATCTAACACCTGTCCCCTTCCCCTTTGAGATATAGTCTTGCTATGTAGCCCAGTATGGCTTTGAACTCACTATTGTCCAGTCTCAGCCTCCTCACTTCTGGGATGGAGTTACAGGTGCCCACTACCTTACTGTCCCCACTAAAATCTGTTCTCTTTACTTTAGCTCTCAGGAGGTTAATGAGTCAAGGAAGAAACCAATGGGTTAGAATCCCCTGGAATAGAACTCTGGCCCCTGGAAGAGGAGCAAGTGCTCTTAACTCCTAAGCCATCTCCCCGGCCCTTTGTTTGTCTGGTTATTGTTGTTTGTTTCTTTGAGAGAGGGTCTATTATCCCTAGACGTCCTGGGACTCACTATGTAGACCAGTCTGGCCTAGTACTTACAGAGATCCCACTACCTCTAACTCCTAAGCACTAAGATTAAAGGCATTCGCCACTATGACTAGCTCATGTTTATCTGTTTTTTGAGACAAGTTCTTCCTAAGTAGCCCAGACTGGCTTGACCTTAAGGTCCTCTGGCATCAGAATCCTAAATGCTGGAGGTGTAGTATGTATCGTCACATCCATCAAGGTTTTCTTTGTTTTGTTTTGTTTTTTAATTTAAAATTTTTTATTTACATTGGTGTTCTCCCTCCATGTATGTCTATGTGAGGGTATCAGATCTCCTAGAACTGGAATTATAGACAGCCATAAATGGCCATGTGGGTACTGGGATTTGAACCTGGGTTCTTTAAAAGGGCAGTCAGTGCTCTCAACCACTGAGCCATCTCTCCAGCTCTCTCCCATCAGTTTTTTTTTTTTGCTTTTTAAATTCTGAACTGGAAGAGAAGTCACTCAAATCTGTTATCTACCTACAACCTGATATGTAGCAAGTCAATGTTAAAGGAAAGACCAGAACTCAAGCTCCCCTGCTCCAGAGATTGAAACTTTTAATGCCATAGCACAGCAATCAACACCTTCATCAGAGGCTTCTATCCCTGGTACATAGGATCAAAAATAGAGTAGACAGGGCTGGAGAGATGGCTCAGCAGATAAGAGCACTGCCTGTTCTTCCAGAGGTCCTGAGTTCAATTCCCAGCAATCATGTGGTAGTTCACAACCATCTGTAATGGGATCTTATGCCCTCTTCTGGGGTGTCTGAAGACAGCTACGGTGTACTCACATACATTAAATAAATAAATAAATCTAAATAATAATAAAGTAGACAAACGTTAGATCCCTTTCACTGTCTGCCTATGGCCTGCCATGTCTGTGTTGCTTGGATACATGAAAATAAAAGCACCTCTTACTCCTGTTGGTCCAGCCTTGGCAAAACAGAGATTGGAGATGTGACTCAGTTTGTTGAGTGCACACCTACCATGCATGAGGCCCCGGGCAGTGCCTATGTGTAATCCCTATGTGGAAAAATCATAGCTTCAAAGTCATCCTCCTCAGCTACATACTGGATTTGAGCCCTGAGAATCTCAAAAAGCAACCAAAAACCTACAAAATAATATTCTTGCCAGTCACTAGCTGTGTGACCTTGGGCAAATCCTCACCTGTACTAAGGCCAAAGCAATCACTAAGGTGTGGAAGTTGTGCCTTTGAAAGACCTAGCCCTATCAGACCATCAGTATTTCCCATAGTGCTAATGGTGAACCTGAGCCCACAGAAAGCACAGACTCATCTATAGAGGTGCTGTCTTTAGTTCACATAACCCACTGATTCTGCCGGCCTTCTCTGCAGGCTGACCCCTCCATTTTAATGACTTTCCAAGCACACACAGAGAGAGAGAGACAGACAGACAGACACAGAGAGACAGAGAGAGACACAGAGAGAGACACAGAGAGAGAGCAGTCTTTTGGATTTCTGCTTTCTTGGCTCCCTCTGCTTCTTAGCCCACCAGGCAGCTCTGAGGGAGAAGGCTCTGGTATTTCCTTTCCCACTGAAGCTCCTGCCCAGATCATGCCCTGAAAGAGATAATGGGAATAAAGAAAGGGGCGTTTTCTCCCCCATGGGGCAGCCTCATTGTTTATTTTTTTTTCCTCCTAGTTACATAAAAATACATATTTTATATCGTCGCTGGGTGCAGGGAGTCTTTGGAGCTTTGCTTTCCTTTGCCCAGCAAGCACTGGCCTTGGAACTCCTTGATGACTCTTCATTGACTCTTCCATTACACGGTGATAATTCAATAAAAAGGATTTTAGACAACAATTAAGGGCAGCAATACAGGTCAGGTCTGATGCACTCTTCAGGCCTGATGCACTCTTCAGCTTTCTCATCAAGTACTCAGAGAGGGTCAGAAAGAGCCACTCGCTGCCCCAGCCTGGCTATGCAGTCTGAGGAGAAAACACAAAGGGGTTCCCTATGCAGCTAGGGCTCTGTGCAGGAGTGACCTTCCTCAGTTCACCCTTCTGTCAAACCAGCATAAAACGTCAGTGTGAAGACTCACTGAGCCAGTATGTAGAGACTATGCTGCAGGAACTGAATTATACACTTCTCCACCAGTCTGCATTTATTAATCCATAAAAGGGTGGTATCGATAGCATTATGTTCGGAAGGTTCTCGAGTGGTGATGGGGGGCAGGGAGTGAGATAGGGGTTCTAGCCCAGGATGGCCTCATGTTTTAACTATATAGGTAAAAAGATAAGCATAAACTTCTGATCTTCCAGTCCTCTTCTCCCAAGGACAAGGATTTCAGGTGTGTCTCTATACCAGACTTCCTAAGTTGGTAGCAATAAGTGGGACTCTAAGCCAGGGCCCTGTGAATGCTAGGCAAGCACTCTCTACACATTGAACTGTACCCCAGTCCCTCAGAAGATTCTTCTTCATACTCTGTAACACTTCTGTTGTTATTAATAGAAATGGAACCCAGGACACAGGCTATGGATAGCTATACCCCCAGCCCTTTTTGTACTTTTCTTTTTAGAGACAAAATCTCCACTAGTTGCCAGGCTAACCTTAAACTCATTCTGTACAGCCTAGGCAAGCTTTGAACTTGTGATCATCCTGCCTCAGCATCAACTGAAGGTTACAAGCTTGAACGAACCACCAGGCAGGGCTAGCTATGTAGCACTGCTTAGCAACAAGTCTAGGGAGATAGTCTATGGGAAAACACACGTGAGCACCCTGGGAACTTCCCCAGCTCCTGGCTCCCTTTTCCCCACACCCCACTAAAAAAGCCTCTTAGGCTATCCGTGGCCTGGGAAAAACTTTCACACAATCCAGCTAATCATTTAGAACTTCTCAGGGTCATTTACATTTTAAAGAGGAGGGGGGCTGAACTTGCTTCTTTCAAAAGAGTGAAAGGCTCAGGCTAGTCCATGTGTTGGATAGATGCTGGGATGGTCTGTGGTTGTACATAATAGCTTATCAACGTGGAAGGAGAAAAAAAATTTAAATCCAGGAGTTAGGATCCCAGGAATTTTGGGGACTAATGGGGAAAAGTGCCCTTGAAATCATTCTGGGAAGATTAACAGACAGTCCCGCTCCCAGATTTGTGGCACCCAGGCTGCAGTGGCTCATAAGCTGTAGGCTTCTTAATTGCACAGTGAGGGTCATTTCCTGGATGCTCTACAGGTCATCTGGGAGGTGAATGATTAACCTCCTCAGCAATCTGGGTTCCAGCCTCAGGACTGCAAAAACACTGAAGGTTTGACAGGTGTCCACAAGCCTTTAATCCTAGCACTTGGGATGCAGAAGCAGGCAGATCTCTGAGTTAAGCCAGCCTGGTCTGTATAGACAGTTCCAGGCCAGCCATGGCTACACAGTGAGACCATGTCAAAGAGATAGACAGGGAGGGAACAATGTGCAGTCTCTTACTGAAATTATCCTAAATTGCCTAATACAATATGGATGCTATACCCTGCTTGCACATATTGTCCTGGAACTGATGCTGTAACCCAAACTGGTCTTAAACTTGTAGGGCATTCCTCCTGTCTCTATCTCAGGCAATCCTCCCAAGGACTAGTATTTTAAGTTTGAGCTACTATACTCAACTTAGATGCATTAAAAAAAAAAAAAAATAGTGTCTCACTATGTAGACCAGGCTGGCCTCAAATTCACAGAGACTTATCTGCTTCTGCCTCCCAAGTGCTGTGATTAAAGGTGTGCCTTGACCCCTAGCTTTCAAGTACAATTTTTAATTTTACTTTATCACCACTATTTGAGAAGTGCCATGGTGTGATCAGTGTGTGTGGAGGGCAGAGATTGGGAAAGTAGGTTCTCTCCTTCTAACCTGTGGATCCTGAGGATTGAACTCCGTCATTAGGCTTGGGGACAAGCGCCTTTACCTGCTGGGCCATCTCAATGGTCCAGATGCTTTTTTTTTTTTTTTTTTAAGCATATATGTGTGTGTGAGTGCACATGTGTTCATGTGGAGGCCAGAGGTTGGTATGTCAGGTGTCTTCCTCAATCATCTTCACTTTTTACTTCATATCTCTCAGTAAACCCAGAGCTTGACAATTTTAACAAGTCTAGCTGTAAGGATGCTTCTGATGCTAAGGTCCTGTTCCCCAGTTGGTTCTTGATCTATCAGCAAAGAAAGCCATGAGCCAATTACTGGGCAGAAGGAATAGGTGCGACTTCTGGGTCCCTGGAGGAAAAAGAGACAGACATAAAGGAGGAGAGGAGAGTTTGCCATGCTTTGGAGAAAGGAGAACCAAGCAGCCATGCAAGGTCTTGAGAGGAGCAGCAACACAGGCCGCTCCTGATCAGGAATGTTTAGAAGGGAATAGATATATCCTAACTAAAGGTTAGGGCAGGTAGAAGGAACAGAGATAAGAATTTTGTTAAGGGCATACTTTTCCAGGCAGGAGATAGTAGCACCCAGCAATTTCACCAAGAAGGTGAGTTAAAAAGGAACAACTGTATGTGTGTCTTTTATCCATGGATTCGGGCGAAGCTGGGTGGGGACTGGTAGCGCAGCCCCTTGCTGGAGCTTAGGCAGGAAAGCGGACAGCTACACACAACACCTAGCCAGCCAGGTTACTCTTTAACCCTCTGCCATGCCCCCATATAGCATTTATTTATTTATTTATTTTATTTTAAACAGGATCTCACTGTGTAGCCTGGCTAGCCTGGAACTCACAGAGGTCTGCCGCCTCTGCCTCCTGAGGAGTGTTGGAGTTAAAGGTGTGCACCACCATGCCACACCTGAGTCAAATTTTTAAGCAAAAACACATCAGGGTTCAGTGAGATGGCTCAATAGGTAAAGGCTCTTGCTGCCAAATCTGACAACCTGAGTTCGATCCCTAGAACCCACATGGCAGGAGAAAACCGCCTCCTCCGCCTGTGCTGTGTCATGCACGGACACATGAGTAAATAAATAATGAGTAAAACAAAATAAGACAACAGAGCCAGAGGCGGGGCCCTTCCCATAGCATAATAGCCCAAAGTAAAAAGTCCTCTGGCCATTCTCTCCTCAGAAGCTAAGATTCAGCTGGTGTCAGCTGATCCTCCATTACCAAGTTCTAATCATCTTGTGGTTTGTAGCCCCAAGGATGATGATTCCCCAGCTCGACTCCATATCTCATTGAGTCAGACAACAAGCATGTATTAAGTATTCGGTGTTCCTGGTGTTCCTCTCAACACAGGGAACGCAGAAAGAAACCAAATATGGCCCTTGCCTTTATGAAGCTCATAAGATAGTAGGGGCTATGGGCAAGTAAACATTCATCCATCTATTTATTAAATACATACAAAATGCAGCCAGGTGGTGGCAGCAATCGAGAAGCTGAGGCAGGTGAATCTCTGAGTTTGAGACCAGCCTGTTCTACAGAGCAAATTCTAGACAGCCAAAAACATGGAAAAACCCTGTCTCAAACAACAACAGCAACAACACAGAATGCAATGTGCTAGAGGCCAGTAATTGCATTATAGCAGCTAATGGAAGCACAGCTACTGTTTAGGGCAGCCTGCCATAGTCAATGCACATGCTCTCACTTGTCCTCATCTAGGTCTTTGCCCTCCAGATTACAGACTTGGTAGCAGAGAATCATAGAGACATAGAGAGTTCTAAATGACTAGAGCACTCCAAAAAATAGGATCAATAGCACATCCACAGTTGGTGACACAGCTCTGTTTAAGGCTGGGGAAACTAGAGGAAAGAGAGAGCCTAATGTAAGTCCTAGAGTCCCAGAGCTGGAGAACCAAGAGTTCTGATTACCAGGGGAGGGAGTGGAAACTGTGGTCAGGATGTAACATATGAGAGAAGAATTAAAAAAAAAAAAAAAAAAAAAATTTAAAAAAGAGTTCTGAGGCCGGGCAGTGGTGACGCACGCCTTTAATCCCAGCACTCGGGAGGCAGAGGCAGACGGATTCCTGAGTTTGAAGCCAGCCTGGTCTACAGAGTGAGTTCCAGGACAGCCAGGGCTACACAGAGAAACCCTGTCTCAAAAAACCAAAAAAAAAAAAAAAAAAAAAATATCTGATTACCAAGGGCAGAGAAGAACATCCTGGCTTCAGTGAGCGCTAATGTACCTGTCTTCCATCCCTTTATCTTGTGGGAACCCTGAGCAGATTAGATGGTACCATCTTAGTGTGATTTCTACTGCTATGATAAAGCCCCATGACCAGAAGCAACTTAGAGAAGAAAAGATTTATTTAGCTTACTGGTTTCCCCATCAAGGGCTGACTCAGTGGCAGGAACTTGAAGGCAGAAACTGAGCAAAGGCTAGTCTTGCCTACAGGCAATCTGATGGAGCCATTTTCTCAGTTCAGGTTCCTCTTCCCAGATAACTCCAGCAGTGTCAAATTAACAAAAACAAAAACAAACCCACTGGATCAGCACCCATTCACATTTGGTGGATCTGCTGTTGTTGTTTTGTTTTGTTTTTAATTTTTAATTTTAAGTCTATGGGTGTTTTGCCTGCTTGTATGTCTATGTTCTGTGTTCATGCATTGCCCTAGGAGGCCAGAAAGTGTCATATCTCCTGGAACTGGAGTTACAGACAGTTATAATCCATCATGTGGGTGCTGGGATTGAACCTGGGTCCTTACGAGAGCAGCCAGTATTCTGAGCCATCTCTCCAGCCCTGGTGGCCCTTCTTTATTCAGCCCACTGATTCAACCACCAATATTTTCCAGAAACACCCTCACAGATACACTCAGGGATAACGCTTTCCCATCTATTTGGTTATTCTCTATTCCAATCAAGTTGACATCTACAATTAAATGTCATACACATAAAGGGTAGATTAGTCCCAAGGTGAACCCTGGGTTACTGGTTCCAGAGTCTTTAAAAGCAAAACAAAAATTGTATATATTTATTGTGTGTGCACATGTGCAAGCAAGCACAAGTGCTCAAGCACCACAGTGCTTGTGTAGAGATCAGAGAACAACTTTGGGGAGTCAATTCTCTCTTTCTGCCATATGTAACATACCAAAACTGCACCCCTGTGTCTTCATGGTCTAAAATATTTTAAATTGGTGTGGATTTTCATATGTCGATAATAAAAATCCAAAGTTATATTTACCACAGCATGCTATATATGTGATTCAACTCTAATTTAAAATATACTTTAAGATTATAAAGATCCACCAAATTAACAAAAACTAATTCAAGATAACTACTTAAACCTTTGCTAATTGCTGAACACCAAGCTGCTAAAAATGCAGTTAAGTAACAATAAATGTTTGATAAATAAGGAATTTTTAATAATCAAGATCTATAAACTCCTAAGGTCTAATGAGGCTCATAAAAATGTTTATCTAGTGTCTTAGTCAGGGTTTCTATTCCCGCACAAACATCATGACCAAGATGCAAGTTGGGGAGGAAAGGGTTTATTCAGCTTACACTTTCAATTGCTGTTCATTATGAAAGGCGGTCAGGACTGGAACTCAAACAGGTCAGGAAGCAGGAGCTGATGCAGAGGCCATGGAGGAATGCAGCTTACTGGCTTGCTTCTCCTGGCTTGCTCAGCTGGCTTTATTATAGAACCCAAGACTACCAGCCCACAGATGGTACCACCTACAAGGGGCCATCCCCCCTTGATCACTAATTGAGAAAATGCCTTACAGCTGGATCTCATGGAGGCATTTCCCCAACTGAAACTCCTTTCTCTGTGGTAACTCCAGTTTGTGTCAAGTTGACACAAAACCAGCGAGTACATCTAGCTTCTCTGTCTTTTAAGCTTTAGCTGTTTGGATAAACTAAGCCATACCAAAGAAAGAAAAACAAATAAACAAACAAAAACAAAAACCTCCAGTGGCTTATAATGGTGTAATAAAGTTGCTAGTCTCTATGGCTGTATCTATGATTAAAAGTTTTATTTTGATACTAAAAGAGCTTACATTCAAAATTGTTATTTTTAAGGCTCAAACCTAAAAGGAATAGAACCTAAAGGCCTAATCTTAGTACAGGTTAGAGCAGAAAACTAAAAACAGACAAAGGTTGTTTAACTCAGATCTCCTTGGTAGGTACTGACCCTCAAGACCTGCTGAATATGGCATTTAAATGTCTAATACAAAGTTTTTCATGATGGAGAGACATTGGCTTCCAGCAGCTCCCCTAATCTCTAAAGATGATGGATACAGAAGAACTTCTACCTGAAGCTTGCTTCAAAACTGGCCACAGGGCAAAAGACTGCCCTTTCCCTCAACTGCGGATGACACACTGTCCAGTCTGTAGACAGGCAGGACACTGGAATACTGACTGCCTTGACAAAGATAAGATATTTTTGCTGCAAATTCCTGCTTCACAGAAAAGTCTGTCAGGCCCTGGCAGCCAGAGACTGATGCCACACTGATCACAGAGGAACCTGGGGACAAGTTAGCTGGTAGGCCTCTCGTTTTTAACAGTCAGAAGCTGCTTGGTTTGCACTTCCTGCAGATCTCTGCACTTCTCAGGTCTCTGATGGGTCTGAAGATCAGTTTAACAGCAGAAACAAGGCCTCAGCGGCCTTCTCAGTCCTCTTCCTGTCTAAGATTCGGGCTTCAATCCTCACTCTCCTAGCCTGCCACTAATATGTCTACATATAATACCTTGTTATCAGACTCAGAAAAGAGGTCTCAAAGTAACTTTTTACTTTTCCTTTATCTAAAGAAACTTGATTTACAATGATTGTTTCCACTAACCAACTGTGTCTCAGGATAAATAACTGGGTAGAACAAAGATTTAGAGCCCGCAGGCTGGAGTCTTGTACGTGCCATTGGGACCATGCAGTCCTGGCTTAGTCTATAGTAGCCTCCTGGCTCTGGTGACTCTCCTTCCACAGTGACTGCACCATCTCGGACCCATCGCCCTCGTCTGCAAGCCCCTCTGTACTGCAATTTGGGTCCCCAGAACTGGGCCCTTTGGCCAGCCCTGAAAGCCAACTTGGACAACCAGAAAATGCCTTCAGCATGCAGACTTGGTCTTACAGGGCTGAACTTTCTGTTGCATCTTCTTGCTGAGTTCAAAGGAGTAAAGAAGCCAACTTAAGACTCTCCCCCACCTCCATGTAGGCACCTTCGAAAAGATTCCGCAACAGACTTCAGGTGATGGATGGACAGATCAAGCCCCAGGCTTCTCTGCTCTTGGAAGCACTTAGTGGCAGCTGCACTATGTTCAACAGGAGAGCCACCAGTCCCACATAGGGTGTTATCTCTGAATTAAGGCTAATCTTTAAATTCATAAGTTGAAGTGGTTTACTTATTAGAATAAATACTAGTGTCATTTGTTTTTGTTTTGTTTTGTTTTAAGAAAAAAGCTGTAAAGTTTATATAAGTTCAAAGGATACAGAAGATCAAGTTGTGAGGATCTAAGAAAGTGGTTTCCGGTCTAAGAAGGTGTTTTAAGGTCAGTAAATGCAAGTTGATGAAAGTTGAAGGATGAAAAGAAAAGCTTAAATGGTGATAAGTGATTTAAGGTATACAAGATGAATAAACTGCTTCCGATTCCTTCCCCTCCCTATGTTACTTACTGCAGTACTGACTTCAAAGCTCAGAGTCGTGACATTGATAAATGGAGTCCTGTTAATATCATAGCCACGAGCAAGATTTTAAGTTTCCTTTGGTTGTGTTCTAAGTATAGACTTAAAAATGCCTCTCATTGTGCTAAATTTACGCATATCTAGTCTTCTGGATGTAGCTAGTCTTCTGGATGGAGGAAAGAAGCCCCTCTTTCCCTGTTTGTAGTTATACTAAAGGATGTTCGTGCTTTTAACCCAAAACCGTTTCCCAAGCCTCTGCTATGACACAAAGGTGTACAAGTCTATTGCTTTGTCTGCTATGTGGGTTTCAGTACTCTGATCTCCAGGTCAGATGGACTCCAGACAAGTACTGTTAATCAACAGTCTGTTTCCCTACCTGCCTGTTCCTGAGGGTGGGATCTCTTCCCCTTCCCCTGGACTTGGAACTCCCATGAGCTTAAAAGTTGCAAGTATACACATGGGGAAAATTTCTTTCTCCCCAAACTCATCTTAATCTTCCGCCCCTAATACAAACATCCTGCCAAGTTGGGGTGTTTCCTCGAAATCTGCTAGGTCCAAAAGCAGTTAGGCCCCAGGTGGCCATGCAGAACAGAGAACCTTGGACCTCCTCAAGGCAGACAAGGAAGGCACCTGCATGTTTATGGAAGAAGAGTATTCTTACTATATCCATGACACTGGCCTGGTGAAAACTAATATCAGGTCACTCCACAAATTGTCTAAAGAACTCTGCCAATACAACCCGGGCACATCTCCATCCACTCTTTCTGACAGTCTTTGTTCTTCACATGGTGTCTTAGTTAAGGCTTCCATTGCTGTGAAGAGGTACCATGACCAAGGCAACTCTTATAAAGGACAACATTTAAGTGGGTATAGCTTACAGGTTCAGAGGTTCAGTCCATTATCATCAAGGCAGGAACATGGCAGCATCCAGGCAGGCATGGTGCAGGAGGAGCTGAGAGTTCTACATCTTGTTCCAAGGGCAAACAGAAAACTGGTTTCCAGAAAGCTAGGAGGAGGGTCTCAAAGCCCACCCCCACAGTGACACACTTCCTCCAACAAGGCTGTACCTACTCCAGCATGGCCACTCCCTGGGCCAAGCATATTTAAACCACCACATATGTCTAGCCTCATTCATAGGGCCTGTGGTTGTAATTTGTCCATTTTTCTCCTAGCACTTTTTCTCTTCTGTTTCCTACAGGAATGCATCTGCGAGGTCTCTAGACTGACCACTCACCAAATGCTCCTGCACCCCTATCTCCCTGTGCCTACAACCCTGCCTACTCCTGACATCCCCTCCCTTCAACTTCTAAGCTCAGCAGGAAGTAGTCAGATCTGAGCCTACACCCCTACACCCAAAGAGGTCAGAAATGTTAGGCCAGAGGTCTTGGGACAAAGTCAAGATGGCCTAGGCCCCATCTTCTCTTTGACTAGGAGCCTGCACTTGCAAAAGCCCACAGAAAACATCTGACAAAGCCAGCTTCTAGTTCTAGATCCCAGCATGACCACTAGACCTAAGACCCACCTACAGGGCCCTAAACTCACCAAATAAGGCTCCAATACCTCACTATCAGGTCACAACTCCCCCCAACCCCACACTCCCCTTTAAGAAGCCCCTGCCCCAGCCTGGCAACTTCACTGACCCCCCCCTCCTGTGAACCCTCCAGACAGTTGCCCCAATAAACCTGCCTCTTTACTATAAATTCAACTCAATTCCATTTCTTATGTTGGTGGAAAAGCCATTCAGTACGGATAATGGACTTAAACTTGGGTCATCAGGCTCTGGCTGAGCCAGCTTGCCACTCCAGAGTCTTCATTTCCATGTCATACTGTTGAGACTGAGGTGAGGATTCTCCCACTCCACCCCACCCCCACCCACCCACCTGCCTTAAATATGCTAGGTAAGCACTTTACCTCCAACAAAATCCTCAACAACTCTACCCCCTTTGGCATTTTACTTTTATGTTTTGTTGTTGTTATTTGTTTGTTTGATGGGGTTTCTCTGTATAGCCCTGGCTGTCCTGGAACTCATTCTGTAGATCAGGCTGGCCTCAAACTCAGATCTGCCTGCCTCTGTCTCTCAAGTGCTAGAATTAAAGATATACACCACCACACCTGGCCTATTTATTTTTACTTACATATATGTGTACATGTGTGTAGACACCTGTAAGTTTAAAAGATGGTGTTGTATCACCCAGAGTTACAGGCAGTTATGAGCTGCCTAATATGGGTGCTGGGAACCAAACTCAGGTCCTCTGCAAGAGCAGCATGCTCTCCTAACCACTGAGCCCTCTTGTCCAGCACTTTATTGATTAAAATATGTATGTATATTTACCACTTATTTATCCATTTATCTGTTTGTTTGTCTGTTTGTTTTGAGAGAAGGTTTCTTTGTGTAGCCTTGGCTGTCCTGGACCTGGCTCTGTAGACCTAGGCTGTCCTTGAACTCACAGAGATCCACCAACCTCAGCCTCCTGAGTGCTGGGATTAAAGGTATGTACCACCATTGTCTGGCTTATTTTTTATGTCTTGAATATTATTGTTTTGTTTTGAGATAGGGTCTCATGTACCCCAGGCTAGCCTCCAACTCACTATGAAACTGAGTATGACCATGAACTTCTGGATCTCCTGCCTCTACCTTCCCTGTGCTGAGATTACAAATGTGCATTGTCATGCCCTGTCTACGGTACTGGGGACTGAACCCAGGGCTTTTTGCATATTAAACAGTCATCATTCCAACCGAGCTATATCCTCAACCCTTTCCTTTTTACTCTGAGGCAGGTCTCACTTAGTTGCTCAAGCTGGCCTTCAACTTATTCTGTAGCTTAGGCAGGACTTAAACCTATAATTCTCCTGTCTCTGATTTCTGGGTAGCTGTGGTTACAGGCCTGCACCACTGACTCTAAACCTTGCTTAATTTACCAAAAAACAGTCTGTTGCCCTGCTTGAAACTCCAGTCCTCGGGTAGCCAAGAGAAGGAGACAGGCAAGTGGCAAGAGACTAAAGCACTGTTATTAGTCTCCTTGGAAAGGTTGGAAGTCCAGACAGAGGCCTTGTTTCCACTTGAGTGTTTGTTTGTTTGCTTTACATACAGCATTGTCCATCAAGGAAGGAGCTTCCAGTATAGTGAGGGCTGGGATAGTAACCATAAAGGAGGATGGGGTCCAGGGACAGTGGGGACAGTTCATCTTGTAGCTTTCCTACAGAGCAGAGATTTTTCTTCCCATTTTACAGAGAGAAAGTAACTGAGCCACAGATCAGTGATCACAGTTTCATGAGGCTGGGGTGGTGCAGCTCCAAGACTGGTCCAGTACACAGTCCCCAACCCAGACTTGGTGCCTATCAGCCCAGATCTGACTATGTTTGGTCCCATAGACTCACATGTTTGAATACTTCGCCCATGAGGAGTGGCACTATTAGGAGGTGTAGCCCTGTTGGAGGAGGCGTGGCCTTGTTGGAGGAGGCGTGGCCTTGTTGGAGGAGGTGTGGCCTTGTTGGAGGAGGTGTGTTATAGTGAGGGTGGGCTTTGAAGTCTCTGTGCTCAAGCTCTCCCTGTGTGGAATTCCAGTCTCCTCCTGGCTGCCTACTAGTGGTTTGGGAATTTTGTTTTGTTTTGTTAGTTTGTTTGTGAGGGGGGGTTCGTTTGTTTCATTTTAATTATTTGTTTTATGTGCATTGGTGTTTTGCCTGCACGTATGTCTGTGTGTGCGTGTCAGATCCCCTGAAACTGGAATTACCTGCCATTGAGAGATGCCATGTGGGTGCTGGAAATTGAGCCTGGGTCCTCTGCAAGAGCAGCCAGTGCTCTTAACTGTTAAGCCATCTCTCTAGCCATGCCTACTAATTTTAAGTCCCAAGTCCATCTCTGTTTTTGTTTGTTTTTCTAGACAGAGGATCACTATGTAACCATGGGTGACCTGGAAATTGCTACAGGGTCACCACATGGCCCTTAGACACATAGAAATCCACCTGTCTCCACTTCCCAAGTGCTGGGACTAAATGCGTATGGCACCACACCTGGCTGTCCTCATTTGCTTTGTTTTTAAAGGATTGTTTATTTTTATTATATATGTTTCAGTACTTTGCCTGCATGTATACTTGTGCATGGTGTGCCTGGTAGGTTGTCAGCAGGCATGTGGGTGCTGGGAACTGAACACACATCCCCTGCAAGAGCAGTAAGTACTCTTAACTGTAGAGCCATCCCTCCAGTCCCCTTGCTGTTTTTCTGTTTTCTGAAATGGAGTCTTGCTATAGATAGATTGGCTTCAAATTCACAGTCCTCCTATCTCAGGCTGCTGAATGCTAGGATGACAGGCATGTGTCCGACACCACACACCACTTAGTCACAAGCTTTTGAACAAGCATTTTATTTAAACTCTCACTGGGGACTAGGGATTTAACTAGTGGTATTATGCTTTCCTCGAAGGCTAAGGTCATGGATTCAAACAGAGCACTGAGCAAAAAAAACAAATAAGGCCTCTCTCTGGACTCCCAATTCTTTCATCTTTAAAGGAAAATAATTAGAGCACCTACATGATTGAGTAGCTTTTAGAATCAGGGGAGGTTCTGGGTTGATTGAGTAGCTTTTAGAATCAGGGGAGGTTCTGGGTTTAGTGTCACTTGCCTTTAATCCCAGCCCTCGAGAGGCAGAGGCAGAGGCAGAGGCAGAGGCAGAGCCAGGTGGATTTCTGGAAATTTGAGCCCTGCCTTGACTAAATAGTGAATTCTAAGATAGCCAGGGCTGTGAAGAGAGAGAGAGACCCTGTCTCAAAAAACAAAAACAAAAAACAACAACAACAAAAAACAACAACAACAAAACAAAAACCCAAGAAAAACAAACAAACAAAAATCTAGGTGAGGTGACCTAAACAAACATGGCAGACCGGAAATGTTAAGTAAACATTAACTATTATCATTTCCACGTTGCACATTGCTCAGTGGCCAGGGCTTTCCCTGAGCCAAGTCCACAGATAGCAGATCCTCTCCAGCCTAGAGAGTTAGTCAGACCTCCTGACAAGGGCGGTAGGTCTCTACCATTGTACAAATACCTTTGGTCTTAGTGTCCAGAGAATGACTGATTAGGACTGAAAATAACTGTTAAGGCCCAGAGCTCTGCAGCACCATGTCCCACCTCCAGGCAAAGAGAGAGAGAGACCATCTCCCTTCTCAGAGCCTGGGAATCAGGCCAAGATCAGACCCAGCAAAGAGGAGAGATAAAGCCCCTCCCAGAAGGCAAGCCCTCTTGAAGTTTGGCAGTCAATGAAAAGAACTCCTTGACAATTTCTTTTTTTCTTTTTTGTTTTTGTGTTGTTGTTTTTTGTTTGTTTGTTTTTGGAGACAGGGTTTCTCTGTGTAGCCTTGGCTGTCCTGGAATTCACTAGACTAGGCTGGCCTCGAACTCAGATATCTGCCTGTCTCTGCCTCCCAAGCGCTGGGATTAAAGGTGTGCTCCACCACTGCCGGGCTACTTCTTGATGACTTCAGCCTAGATAGAACCACAGATAGCAAGGGAAGAGCTAGGAATTTACTCTCTCTCTCTCTCTCTCTCTCTCTCTCTCTCTCTCTCTCTGTGTGTGTGTGTGTGTTGGGGGAGTGTCTAGAGACAAACAACTCTGCTTTTGCTTTGTTTGATTTAGGATTCCAGGTAACCCAGGCTGGTTTAAAACTCAACATGTATATGAGGCTGGCCCTGAACTTCAATTTTCCTGCCTCAACTTCCTAAATGGTAGGATTACAGATGTGTGCTACCATGCCCAGATTGCTTTTATTTTTTAAATTAAAGCATTGTTTTCTTAGACTATATCATTGAATACTAGAAGTGAAGATATGTGTGTGTGTGCACGCGCATATATATGTGTGAGTGTATAAATTTTCCTTAATATAAGGAACTTTGAAGCCAACATGATTATGCAATTCCAGCCCTAAGTAGGTTGGCGCAGGAGGATTATAAATTGGAGACCAGCCTGGCCAACATAGCAAGTTCCAGGCCAGCATGGACTTCACAATGAGACCCTCCGTCAAAAACATCAAGGGAGGAAAGAAAGAAACTTTGTATCTCACTGCCCCCCCTCCCCCAATTCCCAGGAGGTAAGCAGAACATATTGTAGGGAACTGGCTGGTGTGATCTGAAAGCCAAATGGTTTTTCTTCAGTAACTCTCAGTTTCCCCTCTAAGATAACTCACAAGCCTAGAAGACGTTGCCAGTTTTCTTCTAACTCTAGAAAGTTTGAGTGTATTAAATTGAATTGATTGATCTACTTATTTATTAATTTTATTTTTCTTTTTTTCTTCTCAAGAGCCTTTCTATGTAGACCAGGCTGGCCTTGAACTCACAGAGATCTCCTGTTTCTGCCTCCAGAGTGCTGGGATTAACAGTGTGTCACGGTGCCTGCTCTGTTAGCAGATCCTACCTGCACATGCCACCACAACCGGCCATGTCTGCTCTTTCTTTTATCGTTTTCTTTTCTTTTTTTTTTTTTGAGATAAGGTCTTGTAACTTTAATTTTTTTTAATCCTTTTTTTGGAGGTGGGGGGGAGTTCGAGACAGGGTTTCTCTGTGTAGCCCTGGCTGTCCTGGAACTCACTCTGTAGACCAGGCTGGCCTCGAACTCAGAAATCTGCCTGCCTCTGCCTCCCGAGTCCTGGGATTAAAGGCGTGTGCCACCACTGCCCATCGACCGGGAACTTCTGATGCTTTTATTTCCAACTCCCTGATGCTGGGGAGCCACCATGCATACATGGGACCTGCTGTCTATGGGATGGACTTCAAGACTTTGTCCTTGCTTCATAGGAACTCTGCCGACTGAGCAACACCCCTGGAGCTCCCCAGCTCCTCCCCAGATTTTCTCTTTCTTTGGTTGGGGGTGCGGGGGAGTTGAGATAGAGTCTCTCTGTGTGGCCCTGGCTGTGTAGACCAGGCTGACCTTGACATCAGAAATCCACCCATCTCAGCCTCCGGAGTGTACACCAACAACAACCTGACATTGCTTTTCTCTTATTATTTTGAAATAGAGTCTCATTAAATTTCCAGCATGGCCTTGACCTTGCACCATAGCCTAAGCTGATCTTGAACCGGTGATCCTCCTGCCTCAGCCTTCCCAGTAGCTAGGATTACAGGCAGCACTGCCAAGCACTTTGGACTTCTTGACATTGGATGCTGTGTAGAGCTCTGGTTGCTGCTTCTTCCCATAGGGGCCTGGAGTTAGTTCTCAACCGAGTGAAATTTATGGGTGCTGTCCATTGATTTTCAATTTTCAGCTCAGTCTCCAGATAAAGCATAGAAGGAATAGTTACAGCTACAGAACAAAATATAAATGCTCTGAATAATTCATGATGATTAAAAATTGCAAGTCAGGTACTTGAGAGGCCAAGACAGGCACCAGGTTGCAAACTGTCCTACCTGTGTTAGGGAAAGCTTCACAGGAAAGGAACGAGTCTCTTTCCTCTTAGGGAAACTGAGAGGTGGTAAGATTTTCCATAGCCAGTAATGGGCAAACTGGGGTAAGATATAGTGGGCCAGGCACTGTGCTAAATACCAGCAACAGAAAAAAAAAATAGGAAAAAAAAATCCTCTGGGGCAATGTCCTCTCCATCATCTACACAGCATGACCCAACCTACCCCCGCCCTTAGTGCTAGGGTGACCAACTGTCCCCATTTGCCAGAGATAAAGGGTTCCCAAAGTAAAGGACTTTTCATGCTAACCCTGAACAATACAACCTCCATAAGTCAGTCATCCCAGACTCAGTGAGCATTAAGTGGCCTTCCACACTTAACAGGCAAGGGTTGGTAGAAGGGCTGAGATTTAGTTTTTTCACATTTTATAGGAGGCAGGGTGGAGCTGGTCAGGTTGGAGGCAGACTAAAGCAGGTGGCAGAAACTTCCTGTCCAGGGAGAGGAACAAGAGCCATAAAATGTGGGCAAAGAACAATGTTTCCAAGGCAGTCTGGGAAAGTTCCAGACTCAAGGGAAAGAGGCCAGTGTTGTTCAGTGATATCATTTGTTCAGTCAGTCAGTCCATCCATCAGGAAACATTCACTGAGCCACCAGCCTGCAGGAAGCACAGAGCTGACAAGGAAGGGGTGTTTCTGTCTGCAAGGAGCTTTGGTCTAGTATAGTTAATCGACAAGGAAACTAGGGACTTAGAATCCAGGGCAAGGGGCTGTTGAGATGGCCAAGAGTGCTTCCAGCACTTCTAGAAGAGCAAAGTTCAGTTCCCAGCACCCACACTAGTCAGCTCAAACCATCTGAGACTCCAGCTCTCAGGGTTCAGACACCCTCTTCTGGTCTCCATAGGCCCCTGCTCTAACATGGCATGCACACACACACGCACACCTTTTTGTTTTGTTTTTGTTTGAGATAGGGTCTCAGCATATAGCCCTGACTGGCCTGGAACTTGCTATATAGACCAGGCTAGCCTCGAACTTAGAGATTCACCTACTTCTGCCTCCTCAGTGCTGGGATTTAAAATGTGCCTCACCATACTACCTTCTAATTTATATTTAAAATGGAAAGAAGCCAGTTGGTGGTACCTTTAATCCTAGCACTTGGGAGGCAACCTGGTCTACAGAGTGAGTTCCAAGACAGAAAAACCCTGTCTCAAAAAAAAAAAAAAAAGGAAAGAAAAAAAGAGAATCCAGAAGAGCAATAAACAGGATGGTATTACCACCATTTAACAACTGGTAGAGCTGGGCTCCTGGCCACTAATGAACCAGGAATTAGTACTGGGTTAGTGGGGTAGTGGGGAAGGGTTCCAAGCCACCTGCTGTGTCTGGCTCTCCCTAACCCCCATGCTTTTGGTTGGCAGGAAAATGGAGAAGTCTTGATGGACCAGGGGAAGCCACTGTTTATGAACCAATATGAAAACATTGCACACAGCATTTTAGCAACCAAGAGAACCATATTCATGATTCTGGTTAGGTGTCAGCCAGTAGAAGAACCTTATTCACAGTTGGGAGAGTAATGAGTGATTAATGACTAACCATGTGGTGTGATTGGGAGGCCCAGGGAAGACTTGGCAGTGGAAATGATATCTGTCTGAATTGCTGAAGCAGGCCTAGGGTAGTTCAGCTGTAAGGGCACTTGCCTTGGGTTCTAGTCCCGTTCTGCATAAAACAGGCATTGTGGTACACAGATGTAATCCGGATGTTGGTAGATAGAGGAAAAAGAACCAGGAATTCGAGGTCATCTTTAGCTATATACGGAATTAGAGTACAATCTAGGCTACAAGGAACCCTGTCTTTAAAAAAAAAAAAAATCATAAAAAATGAGTGAACTGGAGTTTTCTTAGAAAGGCCAAAGATCACCACTTTCAGGGAAAACCTCAGATGCTAGGATTCCTGAGGAAAAGATGATACCAGAGGGGAAGGTAGAAACTGAACACAGGTGTAGGCAGCAGATTGTAGCCTGCACCCCTCCCTGTGCCCGGAAAACAATAGGGAGTATTGTTTTGTTTGCTAATGCCTAGGATAGCATCTGAACTTCATGCATACTAAGCAAGCGCTCAACCAGGAAGCTACAACCCAGTCCCCATTGTAAGATTGATTTTTTTTTTTTTTAAAATGGAACTTTATTTTAGTTGTGTTTGCTCTGCTGTTTCTTCTTCTTTTGGGGGAGGGGGGTGGGATTGGTTTTTTTTGTTTGTTTGAGATCAGATCTCTCTATTTAGTCCTGGATGTCCTGGAACTATGTAGACCAGGCTGGCCTCAAACTCACAGGGATACTCCTGCCTCTGCCTCCCAAGTGCTGGATATGCACCACCAAGCCCAGCTCAGCTGTTAGTTCTTTTTATTTCATAGAAGTATAAGTTATTTTGAGAGGATAAAGTCCATCATGACGTGGAAGTTATGGTGGCAGGCAGGGACAAGATGGTGCCAAGAACAGCAAATGCGGGCTGGTTCTCTTGCCTCTTCAGTCAGGAAGCAGGCAGTAACGATTTACTGCTGCTGCTGCTGCTGCTGCTGCTGCTGCTGTTGCTGTTGTTGTTTTGAAAAAGATCTTGTATAGACCAGGCTGGCGGAGGAGTCCCTATATAGCCTAGGCTGGTTATAGACTCCTGGCCCTCCAGTCCACAACTCTTGAGTCTAGGGATTGCAGGTGTCCACCACCAGGCTACCTTTTTATGGCAAGATTTTAAGCCATGGAGCAGCCTGGAGGAGCCTGCATATTCTCCCAGAAGACATCAAGGGACCAAAATTTCCAAAACAAGACAGAGCCTAGGCTTTCAGATGATAGGTACACCAATCCTTTATGGCCAGAGAGGTATCTGGAAGATTCTGATTGTGTAAGACCAGGTCATTGGACCAACTCTGGGAGTCATCTTGGACAAATTCTAGGAGGATTTATTTTGGCTACTGGTTTCAGAGGACTCACTCCATATGCTCACCTCCACAAAACTGTGCAGAAAGTTATAGTGGCTGACGGGTGTAGCAGAGGTGTCCTTAATGGCTGGCAAGTGGGGAAAGTGTGGCCCTCTAAGAAAATGAGGGTGTTCTCAAGCTTTAGTAGGGTCCCTGGGAGTCAAGAGGAGGCAGTCCCCCTAGGAGAAGCTGAGGACTTTCTTTGCAGAAGCTTCAAATGGTAGCGGGGGGGGGGGGGGGGGCTGGCTTTAGGATGGGAGCATTGACTCCTGAGGGACTCCACCTTTCCAGAACTGGCCAGCATTCCTCAGTTTCCATGGGGACTGTGCCTACTAGGGATGGCTTGGGGATCAGTTTCCATAGACATTTCCACAGACATTCATTCCATAGATGTAGACTCTTTAGTTGACAGAACTTAGTCATAGGCTGACCTAAAAATATAAAACCTTTTTTTTTTTCTTTTAAAGATAAGAGCCCAAAATAGTATGACTGGAATGGATTCTGGAGTCTTTGCTACTGAGATTGGTTTATGTCAGCCCATCTCTTGTGAGCTGGCAACTTCCTGTGGCTTAACCAGTAAGCATCTGTTCAAAAGGCAGAACTAGGCCTTGGGTGATGCTTGAGGACACAGACCCTGAAGCCAGGCACTTTGGGCTCCAGTCCCAGCTCTGCTTCTCACCAGACATGCAAATTATTGGCTCTGTGAGCTTCCATTTCCCCATTATGAAATGGCTTCATGATGTCAATAATAGAACTCCCCATTTAGAGTTGTCTATGAATCAGCTAACGAGCCCATGTTCAGACCAGCGTCTGGCTCAGAATACACTGTATGTAAGTGGTGGCTAGCTCATACCACATCAGCCGCTTTTGGTCCTTCTTGGGAACTGAGACCCTGAAGAACAAGACCAGGGCAAGTTTATCTGGTTTGTCAGTACATTCCCAGTCCTGGGGGTGGGGCAAGGCTGGGAATTGGCTGAAGTTAATAGCTGTCTGAATGAGTGAATGAAGGACTGAGTGAGTGGCCTTTACTCTGGAAGCCAGGACTACTGGACTTGGGCTGGCTATGTGACCTTGGGCAGGGAGCAACCCTTCTTTGACCTCCCATAAACCAGATCAGTATTGTGCAAACTTTCCAATCAAGACCCCCAGTTTAAAAAAAAAAAAAAAAGAGCTTTTAAATTGTGGTGTACATATTGAAATTGAATTTCTACAATTTCTATGATATACTGCTTTCTTGCTAAGGAACAATGTACTATTTATTCTAATTTTGATGTTTTTATATGGTTTTACTATAACCTCTTCCTTATTATATATTTGGTGTTATTTAAAATAGGGTCTTAGGCTGGGAATGTAGCCAGTTGGTAAAGTGCTTGCTTAGCATGCATAAAACCTTGGGTTCAGTCTTCAGGGTCTCTTATAGCCTAGGCTGGCCTCACACTGATTCCATGGAGCCAAGGGTGAGTGTGAATATCTGATCCTCTTTCTCATTTCCTGAGTTCTGGGATGTGGATATGTGGGACCACACCTGGTTTCTTCAGTTCTGGAGCTTAACACACACACACACACACACACACACACACACACACACACACACCACAAACACTGAACGGAAGTATATCCATATTTCATGCTTTTATACTTTTTAAACTTACATAAGTATTTACTTTTAAGTCTAGATTCCTTGGGTCAGCAAGACTGTTCAGCGATGGGCTAGAAAGATGGCTCAGTGGTTAAGAGCACTGGCTGCCCTTCCAGAGATCCTGAGTTCAATTCCAGGCAACCACATGATATCTCACAACTATCTCATAATGAAATCGGATGCCCCCCTTCTGGTATGCAGATGTACGTTAAATAAATAAAACCTTTTTGAAAAGAAGAAAAAAGACTGTTCAGTGATTATGGCTCTAACCACAAAGCCTGATGATCTACCCCTGTTCAGTCCCTGAGACCACCCATGTGGTAAGAGAATTGTTTTTTTGTTGTTTTTAATGTGAGTGCTGGGGATCTGAACCCAGGTCCTCATGTTTACATGGAAGAAGGTTACTAGCTATGGCATCTCCGTAGCCCCTGGTTTGTTTTGTTGTTGTTGTTTTGTTTCGTTGTTTGTTTTTTTGAAGCAGAGTCTGGTGTACCTAAGTTTCTTGTCCAACTTAAGCTCCATATGTAATCAGGAATGATCTTGAACTCCTGATTCTCCCGCCATTATCTTCCAAATTCTGGGGTAACATGCCTGGTTTTTGTGGTGTGGGGGGTCAAACCTAGGCTTTATGCATGCTAAGAAGTGCTCTACTGACTAAACCACACCCACAGCCCTCTGAATACATTTTATGTTACTTATTTTGGGGTTGGAAGGAGTAGGGATTGAGATAGGGTCTCAGTTTGTAGTCCAGGCTAACCTTGAACTGAAGACCCATTGTACCTCACTCTCCAATCATGGGTCATTCTCTTACAGTATCTTTCAGAGTACAGGAATTACAGGTATGAGCTGCACTGCCATATTCAGTGCTGAGAAATTGAACCCAGGATTTTGCACAAATTAGACAATGCTAGACCATTGAACTGTAATCCCACAGTGTTTACTCGTATATGTTGTGTTCTTTTAAAAAATTTAAAAAAAAAAAAAAACAAAAAAAAAAAACCCAACCACTTTGTGTATAAGGCTTTCCTTTTTTGTTATATTGAGACAGGATCTCAAACTCACTAGTTGGCCAAGGCTGACCTTGAATTCCTGACTCTCCTGCCTCTGTCTCCCAAGTACTAGGATTAGATGCCCACACCACGTGCCTGGTTATTTTGTGGAGCTTTAAAGAGCTGTATGGGAGAGTCTTTAGGATCAATTTCTTTGAGTTGCTGAGTCAGGAATGGTGGGCATGGGATTGTGAAGAGAGCCCAGCAGTTAAGAGTACTTGGTGCTCTTGTAGTAGACTCAAATTCAGTTCTCAAATTCTCCCACATTGGAAAGCTCCTGGCTCTTCCCTGGCTTCCACACAGCCACAGACACACATACATAGAAACAAAAGCAAGAAATAAATCTTAAAAACAAGAACATGTGCATATGTTACTGCTTTGAGCCATCTGTTTAGCCCCCCAGCAAGGCAGGGATGACCTTCTTGGGATGGGTCTGGCAACAGGCCTGGTCCTTTAAGGTCTTTTGTTTCTGAAGCAGCCCTGGAGGTTAGTCATCCTGCAAAGCCATGCTAACTATTCCCAGGACCTTCTTGTGGTGTGGCAGGAAACGGGGTGGCTGCTCAAGGAGAGAAGAACAAGAAGCTTTTATTAGAAAGTTATCCGCCAAGAGCACTTTCTTAGTACAGTTTGGCTTTGCTCTTGGGCAGCTCTCTGCAGGCTGGTGTGGGACTCTGCCTTTTGTGGGGAAGGTGGTCTGGGGTTCAGGGCTCAGCCAGGCTATTTGGCCATTGGCCCCAATTCCTTTCACTTAGGAAATACAGTCAATCAATAGGAAAAACAAAATCAATAACATTTTGTTGTTGTTGCTGTTTATTGTTATCTCATAGTGTGTGTGAATTTGGGGGGGTTGTGAATGTGTGCATGTGCACATTCATATCGTGTGAATGATAGCTGGGCCTTAGAGCTAGATAGCTGGACTCCAATTATCACTGTCCTGCTTCATAGCTGTGCGGCTCAGTATGTTGCATGTGCTAAGATGTATTGATGCAGGAATGCATTGGGCCTTAGAGCTAGATAGCTGGACTCCAATTATCACTGTCCTGCTTCATAGCTGTGCAGCTCAGTATGTTGCATGTGCTA
Organism: Rhynchomys soricoides; assembly: GCA_019843965.1. Classification (NCBI taxonomy): domain Eukaryota; kingdom Metazoa; phylum Chordata; class Mammalia; order Rodentia; family Muridae; genus Rhynchomys; species Rhynchomys soricoides. The sequence goes on along the minus strand of JADRCH010000230.1, from coordinate 1,445,775 downwards.
AGATGTATTGATGCAGGAATGCATTGATGCTTGGAAATCCTGTCACTGGAGGAATGACAAACCCAGAAGCCTTTCTGGAATAAGAGGTATCTAGTCAGGCATCAAGTCTCAAGACACCTGTAGGTTAGTACAGAAGCCAAGTGGCTTTGAGAGAGAGAGCGGCCATTAAATTCCATTATTGGAAAATTACCTATGAGAGTCGGCGGTTCTTCTCAGATTTCAGCTCAGCAATCATAGGAGTCCCTGGTACTGTGCTCAGCACTCTGGATGAGGTGAGTGCTGGAGATAAGATATCAACTTGAGACCTACCAGGAAGATACTCTTGAGATGCATAGCAGGCAGACAGACTCTGAGTAAATGAAATGGCTCACGACTGTTGCCAAGCCCAGTGACCTGAGTTAGATTCCCAGAACTCACATGGTGGAAGGAGAGAGAAACAACTCTCACAAGCTGTTCTTGGACCTCCACATATGCACTGTGGCACTTGGACCATACATACAATAAATGTAATTTTAAAACAAGTCACCTGATGTGGTGGTGCACACTTGGGAGGCAGAGGGATCTCTGAGTCTGAAACCAGCCTGGTCTACAGAATGAGTTCCAGGATAGCCAGGGCTACACCATGAGACCTTGTCTCAAATAAATTAAACAGACAAACAAACAAAAGAGAAAAATTTGGAGGAATGAAGGAGAGAGAGAGAGAGAGAGAGAGAGAGAGAGAGAGAGAGAGAGAGAAACCTTGTTAAAATCGGCTAATAGAAGATATGGAGCATCCTGGTTCAGGAGCAGTTACTTCCACTGCCAGTATGAAGAAAGCTTTACAAAGAGATGGAATGTTCCTTTCTTTCTTTCTTTCTTTTTTTGGTTTTTGGTTTTTTGAGACAGGGTTTCTCTGTGTAGCCCTGGCTGTCCTGGAACTCACTCTGTAGACCAGGCTGGCCTCGAACTCAGAAATCTGCCTGCCTCTGCCTCCCAAGTGCTGAGATTAAAGACGTGGGCCACCACTGCCCGGCTGAGAGCAAATGTTTCTAAGGCAGGCCTGGCAGCGCACGCGGGCAAAGCACGCCTGTAATCCCAGCACTCAGGAGGCTGGGGCAGGATCGGCTTGGGTTGGAGGCCAATCTAGGCTATCTAGCATGTTTCAGGCTAACCTTGGTTATGGTGAGCTCCTGTCTTTAAAAAACAAACAAACAAACCTATTAGCAGGTGTGGAAGGACAGATAGCCAAGGTGGGGACACTGAAAAGGTGTCACTGTGGCAAAGCCCACAGTCCAGGAAGGGGGACGGAGAGTGTCTTCTGTGGTTGTATGACCTGTGTCTGGAAGTGGGACAGGTCAGCAGGAGCTGGGACTTTTGGACAAAGCCCAGGAATGAAAGGACTTTAAACAGCTTGCTTCTTGAGTTTCACTGAAGGGGTCATGGGAATGCAATGAAGTGTTTTGGCCTAGAGGGAGGCTAGTGTGCTGTGTTCTAAGAGACTGGTCTGGGGAGCACAGGCTTCTGCAATCCTCTCCGTGGGAGTCCACGGGCTGACTTCCGCCAGAGGAAGTGGGCACAGAAAGGGCAGGGCAGTGTCTGTTAGCCAGCCTGAAATCCAAGCCCTGATATTCTCTGGTGGATCTTGAGAGAGATGTCTAATATCCCTAAGATAATAAAGGCTCCTGATGCAACCTGATATTCTTGTTGCGGTGACTAGGGAACACATGTTGAGAGACTCTGAGTTACTACAGGGGAGAAGAAAGCAGTAATTAAAGTGAAATGACTTATATTCATCTCTGGCTTCCCGACCGTGGTTGTAATGTGACCAGAGCTGTCTCAAGCTCCTGCCATGACTTCCCCACCATTATAGACTGCTCCCTTGAACTAGGAGCCAAAACCAAACCCTTTCTTTAAAGCAAAACAAACAAACAAAAAGAAGCAGAGATGCCGGGCAGTGGTGGTGCACATCTTTAATCCTAGCACTTGGGAGGCAGAGGCAGGTGGATATCTGAGTTCGAGGCCAGCCTGGTCTACAGAGTGAGTTCCAGGACAGCCAGGGATATACAGAAAAACCCAGTCTCAAAAAACAAAAAAAACAAAAAAAAAAAGAAAAGAAAAGAAAAGAAAGAAAGAAAAAGAAAGAAAAACAGAAACAGATCAAAACAAAAAGAATGTGCCCAGGAAAGAGTCAATAATCTCAAATTCCTTAATGGGCAGGGAGAACAGGTAGATCTCCTTCAGGGACTTAATCTTCATGTTGTTTTTTTTTTTAAAAAAGATGTATTTATTTTATGTATATAAGCACATTGTCGCTGACACACCAGAAGAGGGCATTGGATGCAAAGCTACAGATGGTTGTGAGCCATGTGGTTGCTGGGAATTGAACTCATGACCTCTGGAAGAGCCACCAGTACTCTTAACCACTGAGCCATCTCTCCAACCCCTTCATGTTGGTTTTTTGTTTTTGCTTCCCCCCCCCCCCCCAGCTTAGATCCACTCCTTGTCTTCTATCTCCATGAGCCCCATGGCCAATGACTGTGGGTCCCTAAAAGAGCTGCTGAATCCTCAGTCACTGCTGCCTCCTTATCCTGGATACCTGGATTCTCTGGGCCCTCCTGCTGCACAGGCAGCATCATCTGCCATTTGGCATTTTTCAGAAGAAGGAAGAGGAAGAAGAAAAAGAAGGAGGAGCAAGAAGAGGAGAAAGAGGAGAAATGGGGGAAGGAGGAGGAAGAGGAAGAAGAGGAGGAGGAAACAGAGGTAGCAAGAAAATAATCCATTAAAGGAGTGTTGGGGTGCTGGCCGAGTGGTTGAATGCTTGCTGATCAATCCTGAGGACAGGAGTTCAGACCCTAGCACTTCCTCATTACTGAACCTCCAGCTCAAAGAGATCCCATGCCCTCTTCTGTCTCTGCACACACCTACACATAGGCACATGCACTATGCATAGGTGCGTATACCCATATGTATACGCAAGCGCGTGTACACACACACACACACACACATCTTTTTAAAAAGACAGTGGGCCGGGCAGTGGTGGCGCACATCTTTAATCCCAGCACTTGGGAGGCAGAGGCAGTCAGATTGCTGAGTTCAGGGCCAGCCTGGTCTACAGAGTGAGTTCCAAGACAGCCAGGGCTACACAGAGAAACCCTGTCTTGGAAAAAAAGAAAGAAAGGAAGGAAGGAAGGAAGGAAGGAAGGAAGGAAGACAGAGTGACTTAACTCTATATTGTTTTTCCTTAATGGGAACAAGATATGAAGTAGACAATCATCTAAAGATTGTGTCAAGCTGGGTGTGACAGCACACTTCTGTAATCTCTGCAGTAGGGAAGTGGACTGATAAAGGAAAAATTCAAGGTCATCCTCAGAAGCACAGTAAGTTCAAGGCCAGCTTGGGCTACAGGGCTAGGTCTCAGGAAACAAACAAGAAGGTTGCTGATGTAAAGTGTGTGCCTGTAACTGTCTTTTTTTTTTTTTTTTAATTTTTTGAGACAGGGTTTCTCTGTGTAGCCCTGACTGTCCTGGAACTCACTCTGTAGACCAGGCTGGCCTCGAACTCAGAAATCTGCCTGCCTCTGCCTCCCAAGTGCTGGGATTAAAGATGTGCGCTACCACTTCCAGGCTCCCATGTAACAATCTTGTCTTTCCAGGAGATACATAGAAGAGTGGAAGATGGAACAGAAGGGAGATCACAGGGAGGAGGGGAGCTTGGCCAAGAAGCTATGTAGGAGATGGCAGGAAGGGAGACTGGCCAGCTGGGTGAGTAGACTGCTTAATGACCTTGAAATTGAGAAGCTCTAGCTTCAAATCTCAGGCAAACCCATGTATTTCTGTTCTCTGCCATTCTGTCAACCGGAGATCAGTGGATGACACTGTACCTGTATCTTAGATACCATTACTCTGGACATTGGAATGAAGTCAGATTTTTCTAAAACATCCTGCAGATTTCCTGGCCCAGAGAAGGCTCTTCAGCCAAGAGTAGTTCTACAATCATCATCATCATATTTACGGATGGCTGTTTCTATTTGGGATTCAGATTGGCAGCATGTCACAGCTCCAGCTGTCCTTTAAACCTTTCTGGCTGTGTATGACCCATGGCATCTGGCACTCAGGAGGTAGCCCCTTAGCACCTCAGCACAGGGCTTGTCCCAGTGCCACCTGCCTGCTTTCCTATCCCCAAGCTTTGTCACTGCCCAGCCCTGCCAGGCTCCAGCAGCACCAGAGGCAGACCATGGAACGGGCCTCATTCCTGCATCTCCCACTGTGTGATGTCCTTCAGTCTGCACAGGACATCCCTGCATCCTCTCATTTGGGATTTGGTCTGTTCTGTAGCCTCGGGTTCCACTCCTCAGCATTTACTTCTCTTTCCTGGAAACCACCATGAGGAACAGATGAAAAATACAAACTAAAAGAGGTGAGACCTTTTCCTTCCTCATCCTCTTCCTTCCTCTGTGGCTGGTGGTAACTTCTCTTTCTCATCTCTAGTGGGAAGCAGGGCAGAGTTTATGGGAAACTAGCAGCGATACCCCTCCTTTCTGAGTCTCCAGAGTTCCATGCAGCCCAGAACTCTGTCCAGTGCCCAACTGAACATATCCCCTTACATGGTCCCATAGACTCCTCAAATGCAGTGCTCAGAAGGGACTTGGGGGCTGGGTGTAGTGGTGTATGATGTAGACCTATAGTCACAGTATTGAAGAGGCTGAGGCAGGAGAATTGCTGGATTGCCATGAATTTGAGACCAGCCTGGATTAGAGTTAGACTCTCTCAAAAAAACAACAATAAAACCCAACCATAATTTGGGGCCTGGGGAGATAGCTCACCAGTTAAAAGCACTGGCTGCTCTTTCAGAGGAAGGTTTGATCTCCAGCACCCACATGGCGCCTCACAACCTTCTGTAACTCCAGTTCAGAAGGAACCAATGCCCTCTTTTGGCTTCTGCAGCCAGTGCTCATATGTGGCTCATAGACATTCAAAACATCCACACACATGAAATAGTAAATAAAACTTGAAAGTTAAATATAACAAAAAACCTAAAAACTGGCTGAACCTGATGGCACATGCCTTCAATTCCAGCAGAGACAAGAAGATCTCTAGCAAGTTCCAGGGCAGCCAGGGTTACTTAGTGATACTCTGTCTTAAAACAAAACAAAACCCCAACAACACACACACAAAAGATAAATAAATGTAATTAATTAAAAATACAAAGAACAGAACACTCACATAATAGATACTTGTAATAAATAACCTAAAAAAGAGCAATAACAAAACATAACCATGAACACAGAACAGGATTCAATGTCACCCTTCCACAGTCTGAAGGTGGCACCTCCATAGGCCCAGATGCCCAGTCTCTTTGCCTTTCCTCTCATTCTCTGCTGGTGTCTGAGAAGCCATGGACTCCTCCCAAAAAGTCCTGAATCTGTTTCTGTTCTTGCTCCTTGTGATGGTTTGTATATACTTGGCCCAGGGAGTGGCACTATTTGGAGGTGTGGCCTTGTTGGAGTAGGTGTGTCACAATGCTAGCTGCCTGGAAGTCAGCCTTCCACTAGCAGCCTTAAGATGGCCTGTATCACGCCTGCCTGGATGCTGCCATGCTCCCACCTTGATGATACTGGACTGAACCTCTGAACCTGTAACCCAGTCCCAATTAAATGTTGGTTTTATAAGATTTGCCTTGGCCATGGTGTCTGTTCACAGCAGTAAAACCCTAAGACAGACCCCATGACCAAAATCAACTAGAGTTAATTAGGATTACAGGAGCTAGGCCATGGAGGAACTTTGGTCCCTGGCTTGCTTTAAGACTTGCTCAGTTTGCTTTTTTTATACAATCCAAGACCACCTGCACAGGAGCAGCACCTCCCAGGGTAGGTTGGGCCCTCCCATGTCAATTTTTTTTTTTTTTTACGTTTTTTTGAGACGGGGTTTCCCTGTGTAGCCCTGGCTGTCCTGGAACTCACTCTGTAGACCAGGCTGGCCTCGAACTCAGAAATCCACCTGCCTCTGCCTCTCAAGTGCTGAGATTAAAGGTGTGCACCACCACTGCCTGGCTAAGCCCAACTTTCAAATTTTAAATACACACACACACACACACTTTAAATTTTAGATTTATTTATTTGGTGTGAGTGTTTTACCTCCGTGTCTGTCCATGAACCAGATGTGTGTCTGGTGCCTGAAGAGGGAATTAGATGCCCTGAAGTTGGAGCTACAGTTGGATTATGAATCCCCATATGGATGCTGGGAGCTGACCCTGGGTCCTCTGCAAGAGCAGTAAATTCTCTTAAGCACTGAATCATCTCTCCAGCCACCCACAAATTGAAATTTAAATGAAACAGCTTTCACATCATGGGGTAGCCTGCATAATTCAAGAGATGAGCCTTGCAGTGAGCAGCATGGCCTCACTCACAATGCACTGAGGGACTCTGAACAGGCAGGAGGACTTCCGGAAGTGAGCAGCATAGCTCTCACCACAGGGAGTCCTCTCTCCCACAATGCTTAGGGCTCTAGCTGTGAATTTACTGCCCTGTCACCCTGCTGTGTGGCTCGTCATTAGCACTCACACCTTTGAGTGGGAGTTTTCTGAAGTGTTAATGCTGGAACCAGGGCTTAAGCTAGATTCACACCACTGTACCAGTGAGCTACCAATACCCAGGTTTGCAAGGGATTCTGTGAGCAGCCGTTCTGAAAAGCACTCTGAAGCAGCTGGTAGCTCTCATACTTTCTTCCCCTCTAACCTCTGTCCTGATAAACACAGGAGAGCCCATTATATCTCCAACTCCTGATTTTCCTACCTTTGCATCCTGCATACTGAGATGGTAGGCCTATAGCACCCTGACTCACGCTCAGCACATGTGTTGATTATTAATTTAGCAAATGAGCTGGTTAGTTTTTATTGTTAACTTGACACACACAACCAAAGTCATTTGGAAAGTGACTTTGGCCATGATCCTATGGCCATGTCTGTGGGACATTGTCTTGATGGATGGTAGATATGGGTGAGCTCAGCTCATAGTGGGCACCATCCACAGGCAGGTGGGTCTCCAACCTACATAAGCAAGCTCTACTGTTCATGAGCCAGAGAGCAAGACAGTAAGCAGTGTTCCTCCATGGGTTTTGTTCAGTTCTTGCCCTGACTTTCCTCAGTGATGAACTGTAACCTGGAACTGTAAGTTAAACAGTCCTTTTCCTTCCTCGAGTTGCTATTGTTCAGGGTGTTTGATTACAACAGTAGACGAGCACAGAAATGAAGCCTGGGGTGGAGACACAGATCTATACACTAAGCATCCAGGAAGATGAAGCAGGAGGGTGGAATGTTCGAGGCCAGATGGACTTACAAAGTGAGAACCTGTCTTAAACATAAGGGTCTTGTTTTGATGGAAAAGGGAGTATGCTACAGATTTAGGTCGGTTGGTAGACGCCTTGCCTAGCAAGCCTGGGTTTTCTCCCCAGTCTGTAGAAGCTGCAGCGGGGAGGATACATAAAATAAAGTAAAAATTCAGGTATGTAGTGCTGGAAGTGGCTCATGGCTCTATTTGATTTTGGTGCAAGCACAGAATGTCTCCCTGTTTCCACCATTGCAGAAACTTCTATTGGACAACATTGTTTTAGAGTTTTTCTGCATATTTAAGTTTAAAAAAAAAAACAAAAACAAACCTGCAACACAGAAGAAATGTGCACAGTCTTACTTTCTTCATTTCTCTCTGGAGGCGTTGCTCTTTAAACACGGATCTCCATCTTCCTCTGTCCGCCCGGTTCTCCTGGACCTTTCCACATCGGCGCACAGCGAGTTTCCCCTTCCTTTATTCTTAGTGGCAGAGCCATCCTCAGTAAATCGGGCAGACCCCACTGGTGGATAAAAGGTCACTGGCCATCTTTTGCTTATCCAGACAGCTCAGTGGTGGAATGAATGTCCTTTGTCCATCTGTCATCTTGCATCTGTGTAAATGTCCATCAAAGATGACCCGAGGAATCAATTCTAGAACACCAATGTGACCATGCTCCTGTTCCTGCTGAGCACACATTCACTGCTCCTGCTGTCCTCCTAAGCCCTGGAAAATTCCTGCCCAGCTCTCCACTTGGGCACAGCTTGGGCTCCCCCTCCCTGGGATCATTTTCCTTCCTCAGGATGGAATCCCATGTGGGAGGCATGAGGCTACATCTTCAGGGCCCAGGCACTTGGTGAAGCCTCCATCCATATCTGCAGAATTCTGAGCAGGCATGGAGCTGAGATCTCATTTATTTTCAATTGTGTCTGTGTCTGTGTCTGTGTCTGAGTGCAAGGTAGGCAAGGACCAAGCAGGCCAGGTTAGGTGTTGGATGCCCAGCAGTGGGAGTTACAAGCAGTTATTACAGGGTTGTGAGTTGCCTGATATGGGTCCTGGGAACCCAGGTCCTCCGTGAGAGCAGCAAGTGATCTTAACTGCTGAGCCATCTCCTCAGTCCATCTTTTCCTCCTTACTTTGGGCCTCTCTGACCACATCCTTTAGGTCAACTCAAACGGCTTCCTTCCTTCTTCCTTGATGGATTTTCTCATCAGTGCAGACCAGCCTTAAATTTTATCACCAAGACAGGCCTTAAGCTGGGTGATGCTCCTGCCTCAGTATTGGATGACAGGCCTGTGTCCCTCTGCCTTACTGTCTTCCTAGATTTCCCTAGCGGTTTTCTCCCACCCTGCTCCAAACTCAGGCAATCTTGAGTACTTGAGTTAATACTCAGCTCTTAATTTCTGGATGTAAAGAATCTCTTTCCAAAGAAAGTGAACACTCTGGGAAAATCTTTAGGATGAAATAGCAAGGGCTGTGACTTGGCTCAGCTGTAGAGCACTTGCCTAATACATGTGAGACCGTGGGCCCAATCCCAAGCCTCTACCTCCCCCTTTAAACAAACAAAACACTAAGTGCAAAGCAGAACTTTCTCCCTCAGTGCAAGTAGGACAAAGAGAAGGTTCAGAGAGGGGTTGCTGTCTATGGGATTCAGTGCCAACGTCACCTAATATTTTAATACTCTTGCTCGTCCGTCTGTTTGTTTTTTGTTTTGTTGTTGAGAATGGGTCTCTTCTTAGTTCTGGCTGTCTTAGGAAGTTCTGGGATTACAGGTATGCTCTGTTGCAGACTCTATCCCATTTTTAGTCATTTTATTGGGTTCTCATATCTACCACCCTTCCAACCTCCAACACGAGGTAGGAGAGAAAGAATGTTAGGGAGGAAAGGGGGTGTAGACCCCTTTAGACTACTCCTTGCTGATTAGGGGCCTCAGGTTCCTAGGGGCATGTCCACTCTTCTTCATCAGAATATCCAGCAATCCGGCAGACACAACAGCAAAGGCAGAAGCAGGGACCAGCAGCGGCAGACCCACAGGCCCTCTTAGGGCTCTCTCATTTAAACCTTCTCCAGAGTCCCCAGAGTTAAACTGTCTGCAGCTGCAAAAATCAGGCCCCTGCTCGTGTTTCAGGCAAATCATAGTCACCTGCGGTGAAGCAGCCTCTTACCCCACACCTGGGATTAAAACAATGTATTCACCTTACCACATGTGCCTTTCATCTGTCATTTAAAGTCTTCTCACATCTCCATGCTAGTGTATGCTGGCTGGTTCTTCGGGACAGAACCAGTTTCTGCCTCTGTCATGCTCTGTCCTCAGTGTGCCTCTCTGGGAAATGGGACAATTTTTAACTACACTGAGTGTTGCTGTCAGGATTAAATGAGATGTTTTGTGTGGCGTCCCTAGATTCCTTTGGCTCTGAGGCTCCATTCTGTGTGACTTACCTCACCTCCTGAGACCTTTTGATTTTCTCATCTCCTACAAAGAAACTGACTTTGGAAGATTGGAAAGCCCTTTATTCAACATTTCTGTCTCTTGTTTGCTTAGATAACCCTGGGTGACCTCTCATTTTCTTTTTCAAGACAGGGTCTCTCTATACAACCAGAGCTATATGTGCTGGAACTCACCATGTACACAGGCTGGCATCAAACTCAGAGATCCACCTGCCTCTGCCTCCCAACTGCTGGGACTAAAGATATGAGCCACTCCACCTAGGTGTCCTTAGGTTTTCAGTCCTCCTGCTTCAACCTCACATGTGCTCAGGTTATTGGTGAAGGCCACTGAATTAGTTGTTGTTGTTGTTTGTTTTTGTTTTGTTTTGATTTGTTTTGTGAGATAGGGTTTCTCTATGTAGCCCTGGCTGTTGTAGAACTCACTCTGTAGACCAGACTGGCCTTGAACTCACAGAGATCTGCCTGCCCCTGCCTCCTAGTGCTGGAATTAAAGTCTTGTGCCACCACTGCCTGGCCACATTAGGTTTTAACAAATGTTTATTAATTATTAGTCAAGGCATAATCTCACACTGTAGCCCAGGCAGGCTCCAAATTCACAGCAATCCTCCTGCTTCAGTCTCCCAAGTGCTGGGATTAGAGGCCACCATGCATAGCTTTGCAAATATTTGTTGAGTTCCTGTCTTAGTCAGGGTTTCTATTCTTTCACAAACATGACCAAGAAGCAAGTTGGGGAGGAAAGGGTTTATTGAGCTTACACTTCCACAGTGCTGTTCATCACTAAAGGAAGTCAGGACTGGAACTCAAGCAGGTCAGGAAGCAGGAGCTGATGCAGAGGCCATGGAGGGATGTTTCTTACTGGCTTGCTTAGCTTGCTCTCTTATAGAACCCAAGACTACCAGCCCAGGGATGGCACCACACACAAGGGGCCCTTCGCCCTTGATCACTAATTGAGAAAATGCCTTACACCTGGATCTCATGGAGGCATTTCCTCAACTGAAGCTCCTGTCTGTGATAACTCCAGCTTGTGTCAAGTTGACATACAAAACCAGCCAGTACAGTTCCTAACATGTGGCAGGCAGTACTCTCCAGGTTATAATGAAGAAACGTCAAAGTCCCTGCACTTGGGGAGCTTGTGTTCAGATAGCCTCTGATCATGATAAACTGGATACACTGTGGTAATAAATAAATAAACACACACACACACACACACACACACACACACATCACACATCACACATCACACAGAAAAGAAAAGGCACTGGGAGAGGGCAAGATCTCAGATTTCAAGATGCAATCCAGCCTGGTGAGGTGGTGTATATACCTTTAGCCTCAACTACTCAGGAATTCAAGGTCAGTCTGGGTGACACATGAGGCTCAATAATGATGATGATAGTAATAATAATAATAATAATAATAATAATAATAATAATAATAATGGGGTAGGGAGATGGCTCAGTGATAGGGGTCTTGCTATGAAGCTTAAGGACATAAGTTCAAATACAAACACCATTATAAAAATACAGGTAGAAGCCTGACAGTGGTGGCCCACACCTTTAATCCCAGCATTTAGGAGGCAGAGACAGGCAGATTTCTGAGTTCGAGGCCAGCCTGGTCTACAATCGAGTTCCAGGACAGCCAGGGCTACACAGAGAAACCTTGTCTCGAAACCAGCCCCCCCCCCCCCCAAAAAAAAGCCAGGTAGAGCACTTAGTAATGTGTGCCTGAAATCCCAGCACTGGGGAGTGGAAACAGAAGGATCCTAAGGGCTTGCTAGCCAGCTAGTCTAGCAGAATCAGCTTCAAGTTCAATAAAAGGCCCTGTCTCAAAAAGTAAATTAAGTGGGTGTTCTAGTTTGCTTTCTATTGCTGAGAGGGCAACATAAGCCCTGTCTGTCTCCATTTAAGGACCAGGTCTGATTTAGATAAAAAGGCCAAAAGGCACCAGCTTCAGGAACAGACCATAAGTCCCAGGATCTAGGCCATAAGACACCAGCTCCAGGGCCAGACCATAAAATCCAGAACAAGATCATAAAACCCCCTCCCAAAGAACAGCCTGGGGATAACCAGAAAAATGGGGAAATAGCTTATCTCAGAATGGGCCATCTGAGCTGGGCAGTTCTATTTCATCACAAGGTTGAATGTTCACGTCAAAGGAATGCAGACCACACCTGTAACCCCTAGCACCCACCAATGAAATTTTAGATTACCTAATCCTTCTAGAGAGTTCCCTGGTTTCCTTACAAAGCCTGTATGCCTTTGTCATCATTTCAAAGAATGGTTGACCCCTGCATATTGGCTGTTTCTACAGAATAAATGCTCTTTGGCTTTGCATTCTATCTGAGTCTGGGGTCTTGCTTCAGCGATTTTTCATGCCCTTACAATAAACACCATGACCAAAACCAATGTGGGGGTGATTATTTGACTTACACGTTAGAGTCCATCATGAACAGAAGCCAGGACAAGAACTCAAGTAGAAACCTGGAGGCAGGAACTCAAGGAAAGACCATGGAGAAATGGTACTTACTGGCTGGCTCCTCATGGTTTGCTTAGCTTGCTTTCTCTCTCTCTCTCTCTTCCTCTCTCTCAAGATTTATTTATTTATTTTATGTATATGACTACACGGTGATGTATTCGGACACACCAGAAGAGGGCATCAGATTTTACTATAGATGGTTGTGAGCCACCATGTGGTTGCTGGGAATTGAACTCAGGAAAGAAGAGCCAGTGCTCTCTAGCCGCTGAGCCATTTCTCCAGCCCAGCTTGCCCAGCCCAGGTGCTCTCTAGGACCACCTGCTCAGAAATGGCACCACCCACAGTGGGCTGGGCCCACCCACATCAATCATTGATCTAGAAAATGCAGGTTGCTTATCATAGAGGTGTCTTTTAATCCCAGCACTTGGGAGGCAGAGGCAGGTGGATTTCTGAGTTTGAGGCCAACCTGGTCTATAGATTGAGCTCTAAGACAGCCAGGGCTACACAGAGAAACCCTGTCTCAGAAAAAGAAAGGATGCAAAGGAAAGAAAGAAAGAAAGAAAGAAAGAAAGAAAGAAAAGCTGCTATTGCAGATGACCATCGTTCAATTCCTAGCACTCACATGGCATCTTACAACTGTCTGCAACATCAGTGCCAGGAGATCTGATACCCTCTTCTGACCTTCATAGTGCATATGTAGACACATGTAGGCAAAACACTCATACACATAAATAATTGTAGGCTTGTGTGCTGGAGCCTTTCCACAGGGATCTGGCCCGGCCTAGTGCATGGGTTCAGGCAAAGGGGAAAGAATGAGAGCAGGGATGGCAGTCGCCTCCACCTCAGTCTCCGCAGTTGCCGTCCCGGTTGCTCCAAGATGCTGCACCCGCTGCCCTGCGCTGAGCCAGGTCCGGGCAGAGCCCACGAGAGGCCGACTAGCCAGTGAGGAGTGCGGGAAGCTTCTGGTGGCCTTTGAGGAGAGCAGACCTCTTCCCAAGCAGCAGTGTTACAGCTCTTATGATAGAAGCTCTCAGACACGGAGTAGTTCTCACACCTTTATTCCTTCTGGATAGGATCCCTCATATACAGTTTGGGATGGTCTAATATACAGTTTGGGATGGATCAGGGTCTGACAACAGGTACTTCCATTGGTTTGGTCTGAGAGTTTAGGGATACCTTATCTGTATGTGGGAGGACTTGGTGTGCTGCTCCTACGTGACAGACCTCTCTACAGGGAGCTGTGGGGGTTGTAGCTACTTGACAGGAGCCAAGCCCCCACCCCACCCCCATCCCTGGGAGCACTGGCAAAATGCCTGCCTTCTGTCCTTTGCAGGGCTAGCCCCCACTGGGTTGCCTGGGGTTTTAAGCCTGTGCTCGACCAGGGGCCAGGATGCCTGTCACAGTGCACCGCCCCACAAATAATAAATAATAAAATAAATCTTTAAAAAAACATAAGGAAAAGCTGGGCAGTGGTGGAGCACGCCTTTAATCCCAGCACTTGGGAGGCAGAGGCAGGTGGATTTCTGAGTTCTAGGCCAGCCTGGTCTACAAAGTGAGTTCCAGGACAGCCAGAGCTATACAGAGAAACCCTGTCTCGAAAAACCAAAAACCAAAAACAAACAAACAAAAGAGAGAGAGAGAGAGAGAGAGAGAGAGAGAGAAGTGTCACACAGAAGTGCCTCCTGGCCTATCTGACGGAGGTGAGACCTCAGTTAACATTCTCTCTTTCCAGTTGACTCTAGCTTCTGTCAAGTTAGAAAGAACAAAAACTAACCAGCACACAGATGTGTTGGCACATATTTGTAATTCCAGCACTTGGAAAGAAGAAGCAGGCAGTCTCTGTGAGTTAAGGCTAGCCTGGTCTATACAGCCAGTTCCAGGTGAATCAGGGCTACAAAGTGAGACCCTGTCTCAAAAAAAAAAAGATAGTGGCCAGGTAATGGTGGCACACACCTTTAATCCCAGCACTGGGAGGCAGAGGTAGATGAATCTCTGTTCAAGGCCAACACAGTCTACAGAGTGAGTTTCAGAACAGCCAGGGCTATGTACATATCTCAAAAACCACACACACACACACACACACACACACACACACACACACAAACACACGAATACACAGTAATAATAATGACAATTAGGTAGGGAACAGTTGAGGAAACCCAACATCAACCTCTGGTCCACATTCCCAGCAGACACATGTACATACAACACAAACACATACATACACAAAAAAGAAAGGCTTTTTAGAGGGTTATCAAAGATGGCATCCCAGAGAAGCTGATGTTGGGCTGTGCCTGAGGAAGTAGGGGCTGGCTTGTCAGGCAAAAGGCAAAGGTAGAGTCCCTGAGTAAAGTGGGTTTGGTCTGGAGGGAGGGAATCTTAACCACAGTGTCCTGTGATGGTAGGTATTTCAGTCTTGAATCTCAGGTAAGTCCTATGAGTCAGCACTGTCTGCCAGGAGTGCTGTGGTCGTCAGGATAACACAGGAGCCTTTTCTGCCCTGCTCTCATAGCCTGAGCTTGGCTTACTAAGAGGGCAGTGGGGACAGGAATGGCAGGGCGGGATTTCAGCAGTCTTGACCCACCCATCCCCTTTCAGATTCCACCCCATCCGGCAGTTTGCAGTACTCCCTGACCACATGATGATGTTGCAGGAATGGGCAGGGCTCCTGGCCCACCTGGGATTGGAGAGGGAGGGTCTAAGAACAGAAAATAGCAATGATAGCAGCAAGCACCTCTTAGGGAACCTTAGCCTTATGTCAGATTAGGCCCTGATACTGAATGTTCCTCAAATACCATCTCACAGGGCTCCCTTGGACCATTTGGGAGAAGTCAGGCTGTAACACACACACACACACACACACACCCCTCCCTCTGCCACCACAAGGTCTGTGCTTCTAACTAAGGCTCTGTTTTCTGACAGGCTTCCAGTCTGCCCTGGGGCCCTGAGAGAAGAATCTTGCTGTTCCTGTCTGCCAGGTTTGCTGCTAACACAGGTCCAGGCAGGCCCTGGCCTCCCAGTTGGTGGCTGCGGATGGCTCAGTGAAAGAATCAGGTTTTGCTGGCTCCAGAGCAGAGCTGAGTCAGGACTTTTCCCAGGGTTTCCAGGGTTGGGCCTGGCCCTTCACTCAGCACCTAGCCCAGACCCAGAGAAAGCTGCCCAGCCCTGGGCGCCCTAGATCCCACTCCTTACTTCACTTGCTACCACTCTGGGTCTTCCTCTCCAGACATACTGGCCTGCCAGCTGAACCCTGCCAGCCCTTCTGCATACAGCTTTCAGTTTCTGTTTCTCTCACTGAGGCACACTTGTGAGCTCACTCCATAAGTCTGTGCTCAGACACTTCTCAGCAAGGCCTTCTCTGACTCCGAGAACTGAGTCATCACTCAGCCCCTTTCCCCTTTGCCCTACCTTGGCTCTCTCTTCTCCTTAGTAAGCCCTACACATGTAGCTTTTACGAGACAGGTTCCCACGTAGCCCAGGCTAGCCACATACTCTCTATATAGTAGGCAAGGCTGGCCTTGAACACCTGTTCCTCCTCCTTCCACCACCCAAGCACCAGGATTACAGGTCTATGCTACTGCACCAAGACTCTCTACACATTTTTTAACCAGAGGCCCCGACATGTCAGAGTTTGGATTTTTAGCTGCTTGCTGAATTTCTTTTTCTTCATCACCAATAATGGTACCTGGCTTAGAACAACTCTGATCAATAAATAGTTGTTACGTACATGACTACAAAGGCCCTGGAATAATGCCCACTACACTCAATGGGGCCCCAGAAGAGGACAGAAGGGCTGATATAAGAAATAGAGGCCTAAAAAAAAAACAAACAAAAACAAAACAAAACAAAACAAAACAAAAAGCCGGGCAGTGGTGGCACAGGTCTTTAGTCCCAGCACTCGGGAGGCAGAGGCAGGCGGATTTCTGAGTTCGAGGCCAGCCTGATCTACAGAGTGAGTTCCAGGACAGCCAGGGCTATACAGAGAAACCCTGTCTCGAAAAACCAAACAGAAAAAAAAGAAAAAAGAAATAGAGTGATACAGTCACATGGGCAGCCCTGCCTTCGTGCAGGACCAGAGTGACATCTGAAGGCTATTTTTGTCCCTGGTGCCTGCACTTTGACTCCAGCTGTAACCTCTGGCAGGGTGGGGTTTAACCTTGTGCTTACTGAGTAAGTGTTCTACCTTTAAGTGTAGGCCAGGAGGCACCTCAGTTGGGTATTGTTCTTCAGTAGCCATCAACTTTGTTTTTGTTTTGTTTGGTTGGTTTGTTGGTTTTGCTTTTTTGAGACAGAGCCTCTCTATGTAGTTCTGGTTGTCCTGGAACTAGCTATGTAGCCCAGGCTGGTCTAGAACTCAGAGAGATCTGCCTGTCTCTGCCCTCTGCCTCCTGGATGCTGGGATTAAGTGCATTTACCATCATGCCTGGCAGAGTCTTTAATCTTATGATAAAAAGAGGGTTTCAGACGGAGATACCTCAGCTGGTAGAATGCTTGCTTGCCACTCATGAAGCTTTAGGTTCAGTTACAGCACTTCACAAACTAGGCGTGGTGGTAAATTCCTGTTAGGTTAGCATTTGGGAGACAGAGACAGAACAGAGGTCGAAGGCTACGTAGTGAATTCAGATTTGAACAGCCTGGGATTCATGAGACACTGGCCATAAAGAAAACATAAAGGCCCATCCTTGGGGATTCAGAACCAGATCTGAACCTGTCTCCCTTGTCACTCTGTCTCTCCGGGTGTCTTCCCATGTAGATCAAGCTGGTCTGGAGCTTTCAATTTCCCAGTCCCAGTCTTCCCCTTAAGTGCTGAGATCACAGGTATAATCTGGTATGCCCCCACGCCCAGCCCAGAATTTATTCTGACTCTCCATTTCCATTTTTACCATTGTATGTATACAGGTGTTTTGCTAGCATGTATGTTTGTGCACTGTGTGCACGCAGGTGCCTATGTAAGTCAGAAGAGGACTTTGAATCCCCTGGAACTGGAGTTGTAAATGTTTATGAGTCACCATGCTGGGAACTGAACTTGGGTCCTCTGCAAGAGCAATACATTCTCTTAACCACTGAGCCGTCTCTCTGGCTCTCAATTTCCTTTTTTTTTTTCTTTTTGTTTTTTTTTTTTGTTTTTTTGAGACAGGGTTTCTCTGTGTAGCCCTGGCTGTCCTGGAACTCACTCTGTAGACCAGGCTGGCCTCAAACTCAGAAATCCGCCTGCCTCTGCCTCCGGAGTGCTGGGACTAAAGACCTGTGCCACCACGGCCCGGCTTCTCAATTTCCTTTTTAAAAGGAAACCATAAAAAGCTCGTTGAGAGACTGTAAGCAACTCTTTGGTAAAGGTCCTGGCCCATCAAACAACCCAATGAATATGGACTGCAGCGGTCTGCTTACTTAGCCACTATCCCCATCTGGGGTGTGTCATCAGAGAGCTTTTTTGTTCACTGATTCAACAAGTATTTACCAAACATGTGTTCTGTGCAGGCAGATCTGTCTTCAGAAGCAGACGCCATGTAAGGTATGCCACAGCCAGTGGCCCTGTGGCATGTGCTCTCCTTTCCTGCGGCCCCACCCTGTCAAGCCAGGCTGCAAATGCCAGCCTCAGCTGTGGTTTGGGAGAATGGTGCCCTCTGCTGGGAGGCAGAGGGAACGTTCCTTTGGGATAACTCCAGTAACTGATCGTTGGGTATGTCCCTTAGCAGTCTGGGAATTTCTGAGAATTCTTCCAATGAAAGTTCACCTTCTACCGAGGATCCGTGTATATGGATGTGTATGGGATGCTGTTGCTGCTCTCAACCTCCCACATCAGTAGGGCTAACGGTCACCTTACACAGCCTTCCCATGCTGGGCATCCTTCTGAGAACTTTCCAGATGAAGACTTGTTTACTCACCCCATTTTCTTTTCTTTTCTTTTCTTTTTTTTTTTTGAGACAGGGTTTCTCTGGCCCTGGCTGTCCTGGAACTCACTCTGTAGACCAGACTGGCCTCGAACTCAGAAATCCGCCTGCCTCTGCCTCCCAAGTGCTGGGATTAAAGGCATGCACCACCACTGCCTGGCTACTCACCCCATTTTCAAACGGGAAAAAATGAGGCACAGAGATCAAGAGCCCAGGCGATTTGCCCAAGGCCTCATCCAGTAGTGCAGGATCTGAATTTGGCTTCTGAACCATGCTTCCTTTTAGAAAAACTGGATAGGAAGACCAGCAGTGGCAGCACTTGGGAGTCAGAGGCAAGCAGAACTCTGAGTTCAAGGCCAACCTGGTCTACAGTGTGAGTTCCAGGACAGCCAGGGCTACACAGAGAATCCCTGTCTCAAACAAAACAAAACAAAACAAAAGTTGGAGGTGGAAGGAAGGCTCTACCTTCAGTTTGTGGGAAGGTGACCCATGGAGTTCCCCAGTGAGCAAAACTAGACACATACTGGATGGGCTGCTGGTGGGACTTTCCAGGGGGTTGGGCTGCCTCAACTGTCAGTGGTGGCCTGTCACCTCGCTGACCTCACAGACAGTCCCTGCCCTGACGGGACCCTTTCTCAAGCCATTCAATGACTGGGCATGTAGAATTACCTCCACCCTAATGGAGGGGAAAACCCCCACAAAACACTGCTTAGGTTGGCAACAAAGTAAAAAGGCCTGCTACCACGATGACCTCACTTGGGGTAAGGGGTGTTTGTAAGGAGAGTGGGAGGAGGGGGCTGAGGAGACAGGGCTCGGAGAATGGAAGATCTTTTCTCACAGGAAGGCTGGGGGGGAGGTGCTGGGGGGGAGTTGGAGTTGGGGTGGGTTTGTTTTGAAACAGTCTCACCAGGAAGCTCCAGGCTGGCTTTGAACTCTCAACTTTCTCTAGTATTGGGATCTTTGGTTCATGTATCCTTAAAGATCCACTTTTTCTTTTCTTTTGGGCTTTTTAGAAGCCTGAGACAGATTTGAGGAGTAGACCCGAGAGGTCTCAACACCAACTAACCATTCCAGGTTGGGCCTTCCACTCCAGAGAGTCCTGATCTCAGCCAGAACTATATCCTCAGCTCTCATCGGCAGACCCGGAGGCAGCTTTGAAGACTCTACAAAGCAGATGCCCTGGACTGTTTGGTGTTATCTTCACAGAAGGTGGTGAGGGCAGATGATACCGAATTGAGTTTGATGGAGACAACAGAGGGGCCCCCACGCTGTTATGCAAACATGTGACACAAAACATGAGCACAACACACAGGGTAAACATTGGAGGACACGGGCAGCGCAGCTGACAAACTACAAAATGTAAAAGATCAAATACCCAGGCAGTCCTCATTAGCATGGCAGACTATCAGTTGTGTGTGTGTGTGCATGTGTGTGCAATTATCACTCACCAGGAATACTTAGAGATGGTGACCTACACTCTGAAAATATTTTGTTTTTTAAAAAACTGCATTAATTATCTTAGTTTGTGTATTCATGTGTGTGTGTGGGGGGGGGGGTCGGAACAACTTTAGGAAGTCAGGTCTCTGGGTTCCAGATCAGCAAGCGCCCTCACTTGCTGAGCCATCTCACCAGCCCCTGGTTTCTTGCTATAAAACCTAATGACCACAGGTCCAAAGTCTCATTTTGCAGATGGGAAGCATATTCACAGCACACACCCTAACCGGGCCTGTCCTTCCCAGATACTCAGGCCAGTGACTGTTTCCCCATCCTCAAAGGAGCCTAGATTCATTCACAGAGGTCAGGCTTGGCTGTGAAAAGCAATTTCTCCCCTGACACCCTCCACGAATCCCAGGAGAGAAACCGGTGAACAGTGGCTGTTTGGTTTTTGTGCGGCTGCAGGTAGGATTTCCCTGCTTCATTCAGCCTCTGAGAGGGGAGTCAAAGATAAGGGGCAGCAGGTGTGACTGGCTAGGACTTCCTTTTTTTTTTTTTTTTTTGGTTTTTCAAGACAGGGTTTCTCTGTGTAGCCCTGGCTGTCCTGGAACTCACTCTGTAGACCAGGCTGGCCTCAAACTCAGAAATCTGCCTGCCTCTGCCTCCCAAGTGCTGGGATTAAAGGCGTGTGCCACCACTGCCTGGCTCATCCTATCCTTCCATACCTGCTTATTAACAAGAACAGCAGGGGAACCAGAGTCTCAAAAGAAGAAGCAGAAACAGCCTTGGTTTGAGGTACAAACAGATCAACCATAGGTAAGAAACCCACATAATTCCCTTAAATATTTTTTATTATATCTTTATTAGTTAGTACACATATGCATGGATATGCAGGCCATTGGCACACATGTGGGGCTCCAGGACAACCTGGGAGTTATCTACCATGTGGGTCTCAGTGAGCACACGTGGCTGGCACCTTCAACTGCTGAGCCATCTCACTTGGTCCCAAAATTCCCTTTAGATTTCATCAGGGGACATTAGTTGTCAATCTTTTTTTTTTTTTTTTTTTGGTTTTTCGAGACAGGGCTTCTCTGTATAGCCCTGGCTGTCCCAGAACTCACTTTGTAGACCAGGCTGGCCTTGAACTCAGAAATCCGCCTGTCTGTGCCTCCCAAGTGCTGGGATTAAAGGCGTGCGCCACCACTCACTGCCTGGCTTTAGTTGTCAGTCTTGACATCAAATCTAAGCATACACCTCAATCACCTGGGGTCTATATAACCCAACTACAGCCTCCACCCCCAGCATGCTGCTCATCAGATGACAGCTGGGGCTTCAAGGTCTAGGATGGATTAGAAGTACAGCTGCTTTAAAGATTTAACCACTCCTAGAGCTGGAGAGATAGTCCCAGAAGTTAAGAGCACTTGAAATTCCCACAGAAGACCTGGGATTTATTTAGCTCCCAGGGACATGACAATACAGAGGTTCCTCTGTGCAGAAGCAATCTTAGGTTTGACTAGAAATTGAATTTATTGATGCAGATTCCCATGGGAAATCACCCAATTCTATTCTAAGAACCCAAGAGTCAAGATACTCCAGCTAACTTATCGTGGTTTTTGTTAAACTACCTGCTTGTGGAAAACCTCCCGTTTCCAGCTAACCACTTATCTTAGCTTCTGTTAAACTACCTGCTTGCTCAAAAGCATTCCCTGCAGCTGCCAAGCAAGACACCAGATGTGGTTTTTTGCCTTTAAAGCTCCTTGTTCTAAAACCTCAGGGCTACACTTTCGTCCTGGACCCAAGTGTAGTCCTGGCCAGCTGGAATGAAGAATTTCAGTTGGCTACAGATTATGTCTGAGTGGTCTTCTTTGGTGGGCTCTCCATAACACCAGCACTCACATGGCAGCTCCCGACAGTCTTGTTCTTTAACTCCAGTTCTAGAGGAGTTGATACTCTTTTGTGACCTCTCTGGGTAACACACGGACAGTGTACTCACATACGTGCAAGCAAGACATTCGTATGCATAAAAATAAACCTTAGAAAAGAATTATCCACTCTTAGTCAAGTGTGAGTTCTAACACCTGTAATTCCAGCATTAGGAGGCTAGGGCAGAACAATCTTGAGTTTGAAGCCAGTGGGTTAGGAAGACACTCTCTCCAAAAAGAAACAAAACAAACAAACAAATGCATACACACCACTGTCAGGGGAAGAAACATCCATTGTAACCTCAGTGATTTCTTTAGCCCCATTCACTCTTCTCACTCACATTTTTGAAAAGGACATTTTTGTCTATGGCCACACTTAATATACTCTGTATCTTCTAAAAAGAACAATTTTGTGGGGCTGGAGAGAGATGGCTAAATGCTAAAGAATGCTGACTTCTCTTCAGGAGGACCTGGGTTCAACTTCCAGCACCTACAGGGCAACTTGAAACTCTATAACCGGAGGTCGGGGAGCCAACACTACACCACTTTTTTCCGTTGTCTCCTTGGGCAAAAGGGGCACCAAGTACATATGTGGTACAGAGACACCCATGCAGGGACAACACCCATATACATAAAACAATAGAAAAGAATAATTTTGGACTTCACTTCAAAGACATCATTCTGACTTAGGCTCTCTTGCCCGGGCAGGGTCAAGCACATTCTAATTTATTTTAGTATAACTAACACCCTTAGGTGAATTATCAAATTCAAATTTCCCCTTTTGCTTGATTTTTTTTTTTTTTTATATCATTTAAAAAAAAGAAAAAAAAAAAAAAAAAAACAAAAAAAACTAAACAATAAAGCAAAAACAAAAACCCCCAAAACCCAACCCTCACAAAGAAGTCACTGTCACTCTAATACAGGAAAACCTCCTCAGAGGATGTGAGGCCAAATTAAAGACTTCATCAAAGCTAAGTACTACTGACTTTCTAAGTTCTGAGTGAGTGGCAGCCCTTACCACGTGGCAGGTTTATCAATTTTTTTCAATCATAAATCCGTTTGTTTGAGACATGATCTCACAACAAAGCTCTGGCTAGCTTGGAAAGTATTTTTGTTTTCTGAGACAAGAGTCTTGATAGGTAACCCAGGCTGACTCCAATGTGAGCTCTCCTGCCTCTGCAGAGTGCTAAGATTACAGACACACACCACCCAGGAGCCTTCCCGCCAGCCCCCACCCCCAGGCGCTGACCTCACTTGTATGTAGCTCCGAACTGATCTCACCTCCCAAATCCTGTAATTATGGGCTTGGAGCACTCAATTCCAGGGAAGGAAGTTAACTGGTTCTCTCATAGCTCTTAAGCTGCGGGTGGGGATGGGGGGGGGGGTCTGTATCTCACCTCCCGTGGGTCACTGCATCATTTCCGCCTTTCTGGCCTGAGATCAGCTGAGCCTGCAAGGGCATGCAAGTGAGTCCTGAGCTTATCTACCACAAGGGGAAGTTGGAGAGAAGCGAGATCGAGAGCGGTCGTAAAAAGTCTAAAACCCACCAGACCCAGCGCTTCTCATAAGGCATGGTATGAGAACTAGGTTAAGTCTTTTGTTTTAAATTCACTCCCCTAGCACCTCTGGGAAAAAGTTCATTTTAATAAAAAATTCTAGTACATTTACACGATTGTCATCACTCTTCATCTACAGCACACAACAAGGAAAATAAAAAAATACAAGACAACTTAGATATACTCAGTAAAAAAAAAAAAGTGATTCATTCCAATGTGAGACCTCAAGGCCTGGAGATCAGAGAAATGTACCAGGGTCAGCGCCCTGTAGCTTTCTCTTCTGGAGGGCCTGAGGGGACACCGATGTCTGCACCCTGCCCCACTCCTAGCCTCTTTTTGAGAGGCTGCATAAAGAAAAAAAGGGTCTTTTTTTGTTTTGTTTTTCGAGACAGGGTTTCTCTGTGTAGCCCTGGCTGTCCTGGAACTCACTCTGTAGACCAGGCTGGCCCCAATTCAGAAATCCACCTCTGCCTCCCAAGTGCTGGGATTAAAGGCGTGTGCCACCACTGCCTGGATGGGGGGAGGGGGGCTTAGTTAGAGCCTCTTTCTAAAGAGAGGGAGCCATTTGAGTGGGGAAAGTCACCAAGGGCATCGGAGCAAGTTCGGCCTTGAGAGGGCAGAGCTGAGAGCTGTGTGGCAGGCGGGAGACCTTAGACATTCCGCTCTCAGAGGGGTTCAACCTTGGCTGGGGGGGGGAAATCACTGTTGAAGTCAGAGTCACATCCTTCCATCTGAAAGGCTCACAGTCCAGCCTTCATGTCAGATGCAGCGTGCTACGCAGGCAGCTTCCTGGCGAGCTTTAGAGTCCTGGCTGGAGTGGGAGCTAGGCTCCCTTGAGATGCTGTTGTCTGCAGTTCTTGCCTGGACAGCTTGGCAGGGTCAGCCTAGTCATCCTCACCGCCACCATACATGTCTGCCAGTTTCTTGAATCGACTTCCCCACTCATTAAGGTAGTTGTAGTCCTGATCCTGGTCCTGGTCGGAGGAGGTGAGGGAACTCAGGGAAGCAGCATCAGAGCCGCTGCCCTCGTAGTCAAACACAAGCAGGGAGTCGTAGGGCGGGGCAGTAGGGTCCGTGTTGGCAGCCTTCAGGTTCTAGGGAAGTAGAGAGCAGCAGTCAGCACTGATTGGATGGAGACCCTTGCCAGCTGCCAGGGTTCTGGCAAATCAATACACCTGCTGAGTCTCTATACCTACCCCCTACCCCTACACAGACCCACCCCCTACCCCCACATGGACATTTTCCTCCCTAGACACATACATGTAATTATTTTTTTTCTTTTCTTTTTTTTTCCTGAGACAGGGTTTCTCTGTGTAGCCCTGGCTGTCCTGGAACTCACTCTGTAGACCAGGCTGGCCTCGAACTCAGAAATCCGCCTGCCTTTGCCTTCCAAGTGCAGGGATTAAAGGCATGTGCCACTACTGACCAGCTACATGTAATTATTTTTAAAAGTTATTATTTTGTTTTTTTTTTGAGATAGGGTCTCCCTATGAAGCCCTGGCTGTTCTGGAACTTACTCTGTAGGTCAGGCTGGTGTTGAACTCAAAGATCTGCCTGCTTCTGTCTATTAAATTCTGGGACTAAAGGCATGTACTACTATACTGAACTTTAAAAAAATTATGATGATGATGATGATGAGGAGGAGGAGGAGGAGGAGGAGGAGGAGGAGGAGGAGGAGGAACTGGGGTTTGAGACAGGGTTTCTCTTTATAGCCTTGGCTGCCCTGGGACTCGCTCTGTAGACCAGGCTGGCTTCAAACTCACAGGGATCCACCTGCCTCTGCCTTCTAAGTGCTGGAATTAATGGTGTGTGCCACCGAGCCTGGTCTAAAAATTATTTTTATTTTTAAAAGGTTTATTTATTTTATACGCATTGGGGTTTTGTCTGCATGTATGTCTATGCACCATGTGTATGCAGTGCCTGCAGAGGCCAGAATAGGGCAGTGGATACCCCAGAATTGGAGTAACAGAGGGCTGTCAGTCTCCATGTGGGTTTTTAGACTCAAACCCCAGTCCTCTAGAAGAGCAGCAGATACTCTTAACTGTTGAGTCATATCTCCAGCCCCACATACACCAATAGAAAACAAAATAAAAACTTAAAAACATGTCCTCTGACCCTCACAGACACTAAAAACATAAACAATACATAAAAACATAAAAAAAAAAAAATCAAGAGGCCAGGAATAGTATCATAAGCCTTTAACTGCAGTACTTGGAAGGCAGAGGCAGGAGAATCTTTGTGAGTTTTAGGTCAACCTAATCTACATAGAGAGTCCTGGTCCAGAATATCCAGGCCTACACAGAGAAACCCTATCTCAAGCAAGCAAGAAAGCAAGCAAAGCAGAGGCTGGATCAATGGCTCAGCAGCTAAGAGCACTGGATACTCTTCCAGAGGACAGAGTTTCAAGCAACAACACCCACTTGGGGGCTCACGAGTGTCTGCATCTCCTATCCCAGGGAATCCAACATCCTTTTACGGCTCTGAGGGCACTGGACATATGTTGTCTACAAACATGAATGTAGGCAAAACACCCATATACACAAAATAATAAAACAATTTAAAAACAAACAAGCTACAAAACCCAACACACACACAACACAGAGAGAGAGAGAGAGAGAGAGAGAGAGAGAGAGAGAGAACCCCCAAAATCAAACCTAAGTTTCCTGACTGCCTCCGGAGTATTTTCCTAGTAACTCAGTGTTTAAGTAAATGATGAAATTTGGAGTTTATGGAAGAAAGAGAAATCCTCATACCCAGAGAGTATGCAGCGATCACGTAGTTGGAGGGCAGAGCGGGGATTACAACTCACAGTCAATATAGAAAGCCCACGTTTGTTCTCCCATGCTTGTGCCTGACCCAGGGCTGCTCTGCTTGGTAAACCTGTGGTGCCTCACCTCGATGATGAAGTTGCCGATTTCATCTGGGTTGGCAGGTCGGGGACGGTACATGGGGGTGGGGATGAAGGTTGGTGCTACATCGTTTCGGAGAACCACTTCAGGCCTGGCCTCCAGTCCCCGGTGGAGTTGGGTGATGTCATAGTCCTTTATGAGAACAAATGGGACCACTGGGTTGAGAATGTGCCCCAATCTCCACCCCTCTGATGCTCTGCAGGAGGCCAGAGATCCCAGAAATCCTTCATTTCTACTGTTTGCTCTTCTTCCAAATTAAGGACAGACTTGAGAGCCACTTAGCTGAGGCAGAGAGACTAAGGCACTAGACACCTTCCTAGGAGAGGGAGCTGGTGGCCAGTCCTGCACGAGGACTGATGGGCCTGCCAGGGCTGGTCAACATGAGGTTGTTGGGTGACCCAAACATTCCCATCACGGGTCTTAGGGGCACCGTATCTACCTTCCAAACCCTCCAGTGACTCACCTGGTCCTCTTCACCACCACCCTCTTCTCCATAATAGAAGACATTGTCACGAGTGTCATCCTCTGGGAGCAGAAGGGGCTCTTTGACCTTCCTCTTCTTTCTCACCAACAGAAGGAGTGCCAGCAAAAGGACTGAAAGAATGGAGAAAGGTAAGCACTTCCCAACCGTGAGGCTAGCCAGGCCCCCAGAACCCCAGAGCTTAGGGCATTCATTTATTTATGAATTCTTCAGAGAGGGTCTCATGTAGTCCAGATCAGTCTCACTGTCTAGCTGAGGCTAGTCTTGAACTCCTGATCCCTCTGTTTGATGGCTATTCCTGGTTGACGACATTTGGAATTAACTAAAACCCAAGCAGCTGGGTACACCTGTGAGGGATTTTGTCTTAATTAAATCACTTGAAGTAGGAAGACCCACTTTTTCTTTTTCTTTCTCCATCCGGCCCCACCCACTCACTCTGACCCAAAAATTAATTAATTAATTAATTAATTATATGTGAGTACACTGTAGCTGTCTTCAGACACAACAGAAGAGGGCATTGCATCCCATTACAGATGGTTGTGAGCCACCATGTGGTTTCTGGGATTTGAACTCAGGACCTCTGGGAGAGCAGTCAGTGCTCTTAACCACTGAGCCATCTCTCCAGCCACAGGAAGACCCACTTTTAATCCAGACCTTTAATCTGGGTCATACCTTCTGCTGGTAGCCTAATAAATCCTATACATAGGTATATATGTATGTCTATGTATGTGTGTGTATATATTCATTCATACAGTATGTTCTGTTCCTCTAGAGAACCCTGCTAATATACCCTGCCTCCAAGACCTCCCAAATGCTAGGATCACAGGACCACACTGCCATATCCAGCTCCACTTACGATTTAGAGCCCTCCAGTCTCTGTCTTTTGTGCACATTTATAGCTTTACCTTTAGGCCGCCACCTAATGTCCTCCTGGAAGCAGCACTCCCACCTAAACCTATAGCATTTACTACATCAGACTTTCCACGCTGACGGTGTTAAGGGGACAGATGCCCCCACAAGTCATTGTTACCTTCCATGAGATTCTTAGTCATTCGATGTCCTATGGACTTAAAGGTTAATTTAATGTTGATTCACTGTAGTAACTGATCTAGTTGAAAATGCTAGATTGAATTTTAAGGGAAGGACAGTCTTCGAGTTACACAGTTGGAAAGGCTGGCAAAGCATCTGCCTGGGAAGAACTGGCCAGCTAAAGTGCTCTCCTCAGCTGTCACATCCTGCTTACATTCTCTGCTGCAACAGTTACTGTTTGGGGTGGTGGCTGCTGTTGTTATTGGTGGTTGTGATCGACAGAACCACTGTCTAGATAAGACAAGCTTTCTTTGAGAGGTCATGGCTTCTTGGGATGCACAGAGAGGTATGGACCAGATGTGACTTTCCTTTTCTTTCCCTCCCCAGCCTGAGGGTCTGGGGGAAGTTGGATTTCTCACAAGTCCAAGGCTTGTGTATCTGCTATCAGCTCTCTGTGCTGCCCAGGCCATTCTCCCAGGGTAGCCAGGACCAGTTTTGTTCTGCATCCTCGGCCCCCTCTCCTCACCTCCTGGGGGCTACACACTGACTGGGGAGCAGTGTGTTGAGTAGTTAAGGCTCATCCCTGTCCTATACCTGGTGACTATGAGCACGTGAAACACAAGCCAAAAAGCCAGAAAAGGCACCCGTGATCAATTCTATCTTTTCAGCAAAGAGATCTGGGGCTTGTATGTGTATGCATGTGTTGTCTGAGACAAGGTTTCACTCTGTAGTCTAGACAGACATGAAGTTTGTGATCCCCCGGCCTCATTTTCCCTAGTGGTGGGATTACAGGTATAAGCTACCATTATCTAGCTCAGATTATTACTATTACTTATTATCATTTTAGAGGCAGGATCTCACTATGTAGCCCAAGCTGGCCTCAAATTTGTGGCAACACTCCTGTTTCTGCTCCCTGAGTGCTGGGATTACAGACGTGTACCACCATGTCCAGCTGTTAAGAATTACTTATTCATTTATTTATTGTTATTATTTTACTATTTTTAGATAGTTTTGAGTCAGAGTCTCTCTGTGTAACAGCCCTGTCTGTCCTGGAACTCTCACTTTGGGGACCAGGCTGGCCTCAAACTCAAAGATTGCCCTGCCTCTGTCTCCAGAGTGCAGAGATTGAAGGTGTGGGCTGCCAGGATCAGCTATTATTTATTTATTTAATTTTCACTTTTTACTGTTAGGTTAGCACACGGAGTAAGGGGTTTCATCACATCGATCGGCTTCACACATGTGCTACTGTACTTTGTCCTCATTTTTTCCAGGCCCCACCGCCCACTTATGTTGGCCTCTCTTCCCCTACACAGCGAGCACCCCTTTGGTTATTACATGAAATTCATTCCCTTTTTTCTACTTCCTCCCCTTCTAACTCCGCTCTAGTCACACGACCCGCAAACACTCCTGTATAAACACACACATACATGCACATACATAAATATATTTACACACAGAATTCTAAGTCTGGGTACCACATGTGAGAGAAAGCCTATGGTAATGTCTCTCTGGCTTACTTCACTTAGCATAATGATTTCCAGTTGTATCTGCTTTCCTGCCAATGTCATGAAAGAAATTTGTTTTTAACTAAACACTCTGCCTATTGGTCCAGCGATTTTTACATTGTGTTGTGTCTTAAAAGCCGTTGAGGGTTTGTTAGAACACAGGTAACTAGGTCTTACTCCTAAGTTTCTGGATCAGACAGTTTTTTAAAAAGCAGGCCTACACTGCAAGGGACAGCCAGCTGGAGTTACAAGAGGGGACCTGAAACTGGGATTCTCTCTTTCTAACAAATTCCTAGACTGCTCAGAACCACTGCTTAGGCCTCAAAATGCCATGACAGGAAGACATTAGCCTGGCATATATTAGAAGTTCTAGAAGCATCTACTGACTAAATGATACTCTTAGAACTTAGAGTTTAAGAATGAGTTGGGGAGGAGACCGATAGCTCAGTGGTTAGCAGCTCTGGCTGCTCAGGCTCTCTTCCCAGCATCCACATGGCAGCTCAGAGCCTCTGTAACTCCAGTTCCGGGTGATCTGACCTCGCCATGGTTTGCACAGGCATACACCCAGTGCACATACATGCATGCAGGCAAAACACACATACGCATAAAACTAAAAAGGAGAAAGGATGGATGAACAATACTGGATGCCCTCTTAGTTTCAGAAGTTCTGAGAATAATCAGGTCTCTCATCTACCCAGCAGAACACGGAGGCATGTGGTACTCACTCAGCAGAGCCAGGATAGCACCCAGGACAGGGAGGATGAAACCACCCTTCCAGGGTCTGGGACAGTCGTTCAACACTTGGCCATGGCAGTCACACACAGTGGCCCTGATCATGGTTAGCTGTTCCCTGTTGCCGTGGTCAGACAAAGAAAGGTGCAAGTCATATGTGTCTTGCTTCAGGTACTTCTTCAGGGACAAGGCCACGGTGTCTCCTGGAGAGACAGGTAATTTATTAGCTTAGGGGTGTCATCCGGTTGAGCACTGAACACAAGATTGTAGAAGTTTGAGAACAGCCTCAGCACCCAAAGAACAAAAGGCAGGCTTAGTCTAAGTGTGGCACTGTGATGGAGTACCTGCTCAGCACCCACAAGGCCCTGGGTTCAATTCCCAAAACAGAAAAGCAAAACAAACAGAAGCTCTCTAAAACCCTGGCAAAGCAAAACGTTGCCGCCATGAGGAGGATTATTAGGTAGACAAAAATAATTTTTTTTTTTATTTTTTAAGTATCTTTTCTTTTTCAAAATTATCATCTTATTGTTTTTGTTGCTGGTGTGTGTGTGTGTGTGTGTGTGTGAATGTGTGCACGTGTGTGCTATGATGCACATGTGAGGATCAGAAGACAAGCCTTCTAGGAATCAGTTTTCTCCTTCCCACCTCTGTATCTACTGAGAAGTGTTGCTAGCCCACAAAAATTAATTCATATCACTCTCCCCTCTAAATGTGTATGGGTATTTTGCCTGCATGTATGTTTGCATGTCTGTGCACACACCATGTGTGTGCCTGGTACCCTTAGATGCCAGAAGAATGTGGTGTAGGATCACCTGGAACTGTGGTTACAGATGGTTGTGAGCCACCATGTGGTTGCTGGAAATTGAAACCCGTCCTCTGGAAAAGCAGCCAGTGCTCTTAACCACTGGGTTATCTCTCCAGCCCCAGTTCATTATTTTTAAATGAATTAAGCTTTTACAAGACAGAGTTTTACTCTGTAGTCTGGGTTGGTTTCAAACTCATGGCAATTCACTTCCCTTGGTCTTCTGAGTGCTGGGATCACAGGTGTGAGCTGCTGTGCTTGGCTGTCATTTTATTAAAAACAAGCAAGAAAGTGGTGACAGTATTAGTAAAATGTGAGGCTCTGTAAGTCATGTGATATTGGACCAATATTCTTGGTATCAGCAGCAGCTAGACTATTCTTTGCCTTAAAAGAATACATTATAAGCTTGGCAGTGGTGGCACAAACCTTTGATCCTAGACCTGAGAAGGCAGACACAGGTGGATTTCTGAGTTCTAGGTCAGCCTGATGTCCAGAATGAGTTTCAGGACAGACAAGGCTACACAGAGAAACCCTGTCTTGAAAAACAAACAAACAAACAAACAAACAAACAACAACAAAGGCTGGAGAGATGGCTCAGAGGTTAAGAGCACTGATTGCTCTTCCAGAGGTCCTGAGTTCAATTCCCAGCAACCACATGGTGGCTCACAACCATTTGTAATGGGATCTGATACCCTCTTCTGGTGTGTCTGAAGATAGCTACAGTGTACTCACATACATAAAATAAATAAATCTTAAAAGAAAAAAAGAGCCAGGCAGCGGTGGCGCACACCTTCAATCCCAGCACTTGGGAGGCAGAGGCAGGTGGGTTTCTGAGTTCGAGGACAGCCTGGCCTACATACAGAGTGAGTTCTAGGACAGCCAGGGCTACACAAAGAAACCCCGTCTCAAAAAACAAAACAAAAAAAACAAAACAAAAACAAAAAAAACAAAAAAAGAAAGAAAATACATTATTCTAAGAAGTAGCTAATAATTTGTTTATCTTTAAACAAATATTTATTTTATTTTATGTGTATGAATGTTCTGCCTACATGTATGTGTGTATGTGTACAATGTGTGTGCCCCATGGATGTCAAAAAAGATGTCAGATCCTTTGACACAGGAGTTACAAATGGTTGTGAGCTACCATGTGGGTGCTAGGAATCGAACCTGGCTTCTCTGCAAAAGCAATGGGTGTTTTTTGTTTTTGTTTTTTAATTTTTAAATTTTATGTTTACAAGTGTTTTACCTGCATGTACATCTGTGCACCACGTGTGTACTAGTGCTGTGGAGACCAGAAGAGAACATCTGATCCCCTGGAACTGGATTTGTAAGTGGTTGTGAGCCACCATGTGGGTGCTGAGAACTGAACCCAGGTCCTCTGGAAGGTCAGCCAGTGCTCTTAACCACTGAGAAACCTCTCCTGCCCTGGTTCTCTATGTTTTACTTGCATTTTTATTGTGGATGTTGCTGTTTGCGTGTTCTTTTGAGAGAGGGTCTCATTATTTAGCCCTAAATCTCACTAAGTGGATCAGGCTGGTTTTGAACCCACAGAAACCTTTATTTTTTTTTGCTTCCTGAGTGTTGGGATTAAGTGCAATCATGTAGGGCTCCCGAGGAATTTCAAAGACATATGATGCTGGAGAAGACTGCTTGGTGGCCATTTTTGAGACCATTAATTCTGTGACCCACAGATGCCAGAACAGGATGTATTTGGGTCCCTATTATGGAGGTGACACCCACCCAGCTGAACTGACAGCTCCTGCTACCACCAGAGTTACCTTTTTCACTGACTTCCGCCATCCAGTAGATATCTGAATCATGTGTTAGTTGGGCCTGGAAAGGGGAGGAGTTGGGGGACAGGTCCTTGTCTGTGATGTTCAGCACTTGAGGTACGGGGCTTTGGTTACAGATGATGATCTGGCGGGGTTCAGGGATTGGGCCATGGTCGTTGATGTCAGTAAGTGTTAGCAGGAGGGTCCCAGTGCCCGTGGTGGGAGGGTTTCCTGTTTACAATTACATATATAATCTCATTTCAGCATCTGCTCTTGCTTGGCGAATGAACCAATGTTAAGTTCCCCTAACACCTACTCAATCAGCTTCTAAGTGGCTCCTGGGTACCACCCAGCTATCCCCCTCTAAAGTTCCTTCATGCAGTAACGTCAGTGTAGATCAAACTGGTAATGGCAAATACACGGCATGCATACCCTCATTCTAGTCTGTGACCACAGCAGACATTCCTAACAAATCACAGTGCAGTTGCAGCTACTACATTCAGACAGCCATTATAATCAATCACAGAGTAAAAAAACCTACTGGCTACCTCAAGTTAGTACAGTCATCTACTGATCAGCTTCAGGGAACCAGATAAACCTGCCTCAAAGCACTGGTTCACTAAATGTCAAGCATATGGTAGAACAGTATAATCTCCCCTGGTTATGGTACAATACCACTAATCACTTATGGTATTCCCAGCAGTTCTTGTCAATCAATCATCAGTAGAAACTGACAGGCCAATTGAGAGTTTAGTGAAGTAAAAATGGGTTGAAAAGGGAGTCCTCAGCACCTTGCCTATCTCTTGGGATTTAGAAAATTAGGATCATAACAGTCAGGCCTTTAAATCCAGACTGGTTTGTCATTTCTCCCTACCACCATCCCCTGCTAAGGAGGGAATACACTGGGTACCACAGGCATGAAAGTTCTCACCATTGTCTATGGCCAAAATCATGACTTCATAGACATTGTTTTTCACAAACTGCTCATCTTCACGATCTAAGATGCCTGCAGCAGTTATCTGACCACTGTCTGGGTCCATAGCAAGCCAGTTGGCTGGGTCTCTCAAGATGGTGTAGCTGGAAAGAAGGTTGAGAAGAGTGACAGATAGCATCTGTAGAATTCTATTATCATCTAGAGCCTCCTTGGACCAACTGCAGAACCTTTAGCCTTGAGTATGGCAGGCAGGAAGGGTTTGGTGCAAAAATGGTGGTAACAGTGTGGAATGAACTTTATGACGAATGAACAAGCCACCCAAGTGTACCTATGTACTTGACTGACCTGGTGCCCAGTACCCAGGTACCTGATCTTCTGTTCCTCCTTGTCTGGGTCCTGTGCAGTATAGACGCAGACCAGTTCCCCAATAGAGATGCCTTCCTGGGCCTCAATGACCTTGGAAGGTGGAACAAACACAGGGGCCTCATTGACGTCTTCCACGTGGACCACCACAGTAGCAGTGGCAGTCGGGAGCTTCACTGCAAAGGGAGCCTCGTTGGTCACTTCTATGTACATGGTGTGTTGGTTCTGAGACTCAAAATCCAAACCCTAGGAGAGAAGAATAATCTGAGGCAGTATTTTGTGAGGTGGTTTATGGGCATCAGAAGGATCACAGTAAAGGGATCAAGGCTCTGACAGCTGCCTCCTCCCTCTCCCTAACCCCCCAAATCCTGTTTCCTAAGAGAATATCTACTGGGGTCTCTCAGACCACCCCAAAGGCTTAGTGAGGCCTAGCAGATTAGTACCCAATGGGTTGGTGATGTTCCCTAAGAGAAGTTTGAGAGCCTGGGTTAACTGTGACTAGGGTGCCTCTGGGTAGGATGCTGTATTGCCCCAGTGCTATAGACAAAGGACCCCTCTGTATCCCTTGTGATACTGATGCTTCCATGGTCACTGCAATGAGAAACCTGTTTGTAATTAGAGCCGAGAACATGTTTAATACATAAACCAAGCTTTGGTGTGGTTTTAATATAGACTGAGTTTTCAAGGAAGGCAACTCCTGAAAGGGCCTTGTGATTTAATTTGCTCAGGCTGGTTTCAGTTGTTTATTCACGGTTCTGAATACCAGTAGAGATAATGCGTCACCAGGCCAACACACGGGATCCACTGCGCTTGGAACGCTCTACAAATAAATGCAAGCATCTGACCATTTCACCGTGCTTTCTGGTGTAGCCATGCTCAAAAACATCTCACATGTCAAAATATTTAGAAACCTTTCCTTCTATAATATTCCCCCCCCCCTTTCCCCCCTTGATCAGGGTTTCTCTGTTTAATAGCCCTGGCTGTCCCAGAACTCACTTTGTAGATCAGGCTGGCCTTGAACTCAGAGATCCTCCAGCCTCTGCCCCCTGAGTGCTGGGACTAAAGGCCCGGCTCTATTTATTTATTTAGATAGAGTCTTACTATATAATCCTGGCTGGCCTGGTACTCTTTGTTTCTTTGTTTGTTTTTTGAGACAGGGTCTCTCTGTGTAGCTCTGGCTATCCTAGTAGTCCCTCGGTAGACGAGGCTGGTCTTGAAGTAAGATATCCTCCTGCCTCTGCCTCCTAGATGCTACTGCACCTGGCTGAGATAGTTTTAATAACTACTCACACTGAGTCATTCTCTACTGTGACCTAGAAAGCTAATGAAAGCAAAGACAGAGCAGGCCCTTTTCCTTTTTTCTTTAAGAAAAGGTCTACACATACACATACACACACACACACACACACACACGCACACACACACACACATACACACAAGCTGGTCTCAAACTCATTATATCTTCCTGCCTCTGCCTTCTGATGCTAATAAGCAAGTATGGCACAATGCCCAATGCCCAACTCAGGCCCATATTAATCTTTGGTGCTGAAACCTGGGATTAAACCAGAGACCTTTTAAAAAGGCCCATATTTTTGAACCATCAATTATTGTTACTAATTTTTCTTGTTGAACTAGTCTCACTGTACAGTTCAGGTTGGCCTTGAACTCACATGGTAAGTCATGTTAGCCTTGAGTGAACAAGCATCTTAAATGCTGGAATTTCAGACATGTGACATTACATTCATGAGCTTGTATCTCAAAGGATCAATTTTATTCAAGTGTTTATTCATTTAGGGTTTTTTGTTTGTTTTGTTTTTAGCTTAGGCTGGTCTCAGATCCCAAGTGTGGGATCATAGGTGTGAACCACCATGCCCTGCTCCCAGAGACTTTCTGACCCAATCTTGCCTTGTATCCTGATAAAAACAAGGCCATAAAAGAAAAAAGCCTTGTGCTTGATCTCCTATACCACCATACCAACACAACCCGCAGGAACACCCCCACTCACCCCTGCAAAAACCAAAATCCTTAGTGAGTCTGTTTCAAAAGCCCAAATAAGGGATTCTCAGCACAAGAGCAAGGGGCCAGTACCAGGAGCCACTGTCTTGGTGCAGTCCCCAGTGAATGGCCCAAGGGAAGTGGCCTGAGGCAGGAGGGATCACTTTGTCCTAGACACCCAAACAGACTTACCTTCTTGGTTGTCAGGATGCCTTGGTTGGTCTCTGGGTCAGTGGTGATGGTGAAATGGTCCCCAACGTCACCTCCCACGATGTGGTAGGTGGCACGCCATGCTGGTGAGTTGGGGGCATCCAGGTCAGTCACTGTCAGCCTCTGTACCTCATGGCCCGCTGCATTCTCAGGCACCCAAGCCTCATACTGTGGAGAAAGAGGGAAGGGACACAGCGAGATCAGAGCAGAGAGATGAGTCATCCCTCCCGGCAGGCCACACCAAGCTCCAGCAGCTGTGACGCCTCTGTCACTGTTGCGAAGCCCCATGGCCTGTTCATATGTCTGGACCATTGACCCATAAAGATTTCCAGGACACAAACAGGAACAGAAAGACAATCCCAACCAAAAGCACAGCTCTGGGGACAAGGCCACACATTCCAGACCTACTTTCCTTCTCTAGGGGGGCCTAAGGCTCAGGATTTTTCCTAGTCTGGGTGCACAAACCCCTGCTGTGTATAGCCACCCACCTGGCAGAGAGCAGAGGTTCCAAGAAAGATGGCATCAAGGACAGGTACCTCATTGTGCTGTGGGGACTGGCCAGGAAGTTTGGGGGCAGGTAACAGACTGGGGAATCGTGTTTTGTTTCTTTTTTAAAGTTTTAGTTTTCTCTTTCTTTCTTTCTTTCTTTCTCTCTTTCTCTCTTTCTTTTTTAAAGATAGTCTCATGTAGCCCAGGTTGGACCTGAATTTGACATGGAGTAGAAGATGACCCTGAATTCCTGATTCTCCTGCCTTTACCTCCCAAACGTTGTAAATACAGGCATGTGTTTGCAGGGGCGAGAGGCCAACTTCAGGTACTGTTCCTGACACAGCCAGGGAGCCCCAGGAATCTCATTTCTACCTCCCCAACAATGGAGTTACGAGTGTGAGTCACCACACATGGTTTTTTACTCAGGTCCCAGGCTTGCACAGAAAGCATTTCACAGTCAGAACAATGTCCCTAGGCTAATTTTTAAGGAGGCCTAGATAACATTCCAAAACTAGATCTGTAAACAAAACACATGCAGGGGGTACATGTCACTTTAACTGATTTGAGAGTTTTTTCTTTTAAATTTTTATACTGCATGCATATATGGGACATGGGTGTGGGTGCCATGATAGTTAAGTTTGTGAAAGTCAAAGGGCAAGGTCAGTTCCCTCCTTCCACCATGTGAGTCCTGGGGATCAAACTCAGGCCATCTGGGTTCTTGCCCACTCTCCAGTCCTGTCATTGAGCTTTTTGCCCCAGGAGCTTTGTAAGTACTTATGGGTGGGAACAGATATGAGGTAGGTACTTTCCACACCAAGCCCCTGTACCACCTCTAGACTGGAAAAAACTACACAGATCATTTCGCCAAAATTTCAGAACAGTGTATCCGTATTTATCATTATCTCCATTTCACAGATTAAGAAACTGGGCACAGAGAGGCTAGGCAGCTTGCTTACTTAGTCAGCAAGTGACAGAACTAGGACTTGGTAGGAACATGGGTTGGTTTCAGAGAAGCAGCCAACCTCAGTCCTTTATGTGATGATGCACGCAGGAAGGAAGGGGCATTACCTTCTGTGGCTCAAACTCTGGAGCGTTATCATTGGCATCAAGGATTTGCACTATGGCCACTGCCGTTGTGGTAGAGCCCTCTCCATCCATGTCTGTGGCCTGGACGGTCAGTGTGTACTCAGGGACTTTCTGGGAGAGAAAGGAGCAAAGAGTTCACTGTAAGTCAGATGTGAGAGGCCACTCACCTGGGTTACAAGAAACTGCCTCGGGGTATAGAGGTGGGAGCAGCAATTGTTTCTCAATTCCTTGGCTCAACCCTTACCCACTTCCAGGGATGGGCAATTATGTATGACTGGGGGAGGGGCACAGTAGATAGCTCATTAGTCTTCCTGGGCTATCCTGGGGAAGCCCAGGCTCTGCCCAACCTTCAGGAACTTGGAGCAAGGATTTAGACAAATATATTAATTAGGAAACAGAAGGTAATTCCAATATCCAGGGAGCTAGTTCCACTTTGTGGCGCACAAGGGACAAATCCAGGCAACAAGCAAACTAAATGAACCGTTCGGACAGGAAATGAGAAAAGCTCCAAAGCCTGCATTTTACAGCTGCCTCCTCACCCCCAGGGGATCCAGCCAGCAGGCTGGGCAGCAGGCCACTACCCCACAGGAGGTGTGGGACAGCAGAAGTAAATGCTACTGCAGCAGCCATGCCAATCCAGGTGACCTGGGTCTCCACTGCCCTGCCTTGACCCTGGGGCAGCCACAGGAGCTTCCACTCGGGAGTCAGGCCTCCCTGAGTAGTATCTTCCCGAGGACTACTCACCTCTCGGTCCAGGCCACTGGAAATGACGCTAATGGTCCCAGTGCTTTTATGGATGGTGAACATGAGGTCATGTGGCTCCTTCGGCTCTTGGCTATGGATGGAATAAGCCACCACCCCGTTGTAAGTATTGATGGCATCGTCCTCATCGGTGGCTGTCACCTGCATCACAGAAGTGCCTGCCGGGGAGAGGGGACCACTGAGCATCCTTCCCTCTCAGCCCAGAGCTAGCCTTGCCTACTCTGGAACCCTGTGAAATTCTGCCCTGTACACCAAAGGGTCTCTCTCCTCTGCTGGGTGGCAGCCTGCTTCCCAGAACCCACTTGCCATCCTTTCTTTGGATCCTCAGTTTAGGCTGGTTACAGACCCTGGGGACAAACACTATCTCCCATTCCTCCAGCAATGGGGTGACCATAACAGTGACTTCTGCTACTGAGTAGGGAGACTCTTCTGTCTTAAAATAAATAATAAATAACAATGTTGTTCTACACACACACACACACTAAATGTAATGGCTCCAGCAGCCACAAGAGTTAACTGTGGGAACTGAGGCCGAAACAGTAGAGTAACAAGACAGGATCTTTGCCTTTTAACTGAAGCCCCACTGGCACTTGGATCAACTGCTTCTAAGCTTTCTGAGTATAAGCAAAGGAAAAAGCAAAGTTTCATTTTGTTCAGACTGTTTAAGCTAGCCTGGTCTACATAGTAAGTTCTAGACCATCCAAGGCTATACAATTAGGCCATGTTTCAAACAAACAAGCTCACCACACAACAATAGACTTAAAAAGCTGGGCATGGTGGTGCACACCTGTAATCTCAGCCATGGGAGTGGGGGCATGTGATTTTCTGTGAGTCCAAGGCCAGCCTGATCTACATGGTGAGTTCCAGACTAGCCAGAGCTATACAGTGAGACCAACATTTGTTTTATCAGTGTTAGTGTAGGCTTGTACTTAGGAGGCTAAGGCAGAAGGACCACAAGTTTGGGGCTAGCCTGGGCTACATGGAGAGCTCTTGTTTCCAAAACATTAAAACAAATAAGTAAAAATCAAAATTTTAATGGTGGGAATTTCTGTTATTGGCAATCTCTGGTCAACTCATTTCTGAAACTCTCAGCCAAAAGCCAAGAGGTAGGCAGTCCATATCACTCCAAACAAGAAGAGGATCCCTTCTGTCTCCTGGCACCTGTTGCTGAGTTTAGGAATATGAATCTATTCCCTCATCTTCTATTCATCTCTTCCCTAGGGACAGCAACCTATTTGTGTTTTCTGAAATTCATACTCTAACCCCCCCACCCCCCCAGCTGCTTGCCCCGTGGCTACAGATATTCCGGCTAGGTGCTCCACAGTATGTAAGGAATATACATATGATATGTGTGTGCTCCCTCCTTCCCCTCCCTCCCTCCCTCTTTCTCTCTTGTGTGATGCTGGTGCCCAGAGCCTGTCATACATGCAGCACGTGTGCTACCCCTGAGCTACACCCTCAGTGGCATGTGCTATTTCTAATCTTCATAATATTTCAAGGTTGATATTCCCATTTGGATTGAAGCTCAGAGGTCATGCCTATGGTCACAGGCAGTGAAGAGACAAAGTCCAGATTCAAGTCTGAGTCTTTGCAGCTCCTAAGTCTGGCTGAGCCCAGAGCAGAAGGTTTCACATGTGAATGCCAGAGCTCTGCTATAGCACAGGCTTGACCAGGACTCATGGGGTGGGTTGCATGGGGAATACGTTGAGGGGATCTGCTACACAGCCATGAAGGTCTCTAATAGCCTCTTCCCACCCTTCTTACCGGGCATTACCCCCTCCAGAACACTCCCTCTGAAGGTATCTTGAATGAACTTGGGCTTGTTGTCATTCTGGTCTGTCACAATGATGGATATGTTCATGGGTTCCTCTACAGAGGCACCATTCTCGGATACAGCATGGCCAAAAAGCTGTGGGCACAGAGGTCTGGGGTCAGCTGGTGTTCCCACCCCCCAGGCCTTGAGCCTGCCTCAGCAAACATATCTACAATGGGTGCTAAAAGGCT
Organism: Rhynchomys soricoides; assembly: GCA_019843965.1. NCBI lineage: Eukaryota > Metazoa > Chordata > Mammalia > Rodentia > Muridae > Rhynchomys > Rhynchomys soricoides. Next base: position 1,405,679 of record JADRCH010000230.1, on the reverse strand, counting down.
ACTTGCCTCGTACTTGACAATCTTCTCCCTGTCCAGGGGCATATTCAACAGCAGCCAGCCTGTCTCCTTCTCTATGGTGAAGATTCCCTCAGGGGGACTGTCTGCTCCAGGCCCTGTGATGCTGTAGAAAATCCTGGTGCCTCTGTCCTTATTAGATTTGAGCTGGAAACAAAGGAAAATGACAGTTGACAGAGAGACAGATGCCTCACCTGGTGGCCAGGAGCCTTCTGGAGACCCCACCCAGTAGCAAGAAGCCTTTGGACAAAAGGCCTTTGTTCTTAGGCCTTTGGACAATAAATCCTGCAGACCCTAGAGTTACTCAGTCATACAGTCATACCTGATTCAGTCTCTGAGGGAAAGGACCCTTGCCATTCTCGGGGACCGATATTGGTGGCATCACCCACTCTCTCTTTCGTCTCCGTAAGATTCGTGTAGGTGGAGAGCTCATCACATCCTTCCCTCCCTGCAAGCAGGAGTGTGAACAGTAAGTTAGCTTTTGCATGGAAGAGGAAAGAAGTCAGGTGTGGTAACACACACCCAGCTCTCAGGAGAGGCAGGAGGATCAGGAATTCAAGGTCATCCTCCACTACAAAGCAATTTGAGGCCAGCCTACACCACATAAGAAAAAAATATTATTAAAAAAAATAATAGTAATAACAATTGTTTATTTAATTTTGTATGTTTGTTTCTGAAACAGGGTTTCTCTGTGTAATAGTTCTGGCTGTCCTGGAACTGGCTTTGTAGACCATACTGATCCTGAACTCAGATCCATCTGCCTCTGCCTCCTAAATGCTGAGATTAAAGGTACATGCCACCATATCCAATAACAACTGTAATATTAACAATAAAGAAAAACAAAACAAAAAAAACAAAAAAACAAAAAAAAAGAGGAGGAAAAGGCCAATTTTTTGTTTGTACATATACAAGGAATAATTTATCTTTATGTGTGCCTTTTCAAGAGGAATGGGCAGGCGATGAGCAGATGGAGACAGAGATTGTTACATGGTTTTAATTTGTTTTTCAAGACAGGGTTTCTCTGTGTAGTCCTGGCTGTCCTGGAACTCACTCTGTAGACCAGGCTGGCCTCGAACTCAGAAATCCACCTGCCTCTGCCTCCCGAGGGCTGAGATTAAAGGCGTGCGCCACCACTGCCCAGCGGTTTTAAATATTTTTAAGTTTTGAACATATGACTATTCAAAAAATTAAAAGACACCAGGAAGCTAGTCATCGTAGCAGACGCCTTTGATCCTAGCATTCAGGAGGCAGAGGCAGTCGGATCTCTGTTGAGCTGGAGGCCATCCTGGTCTATATAGTGAGCTCTAAGATAGCCAGAGATACAGAGAGAAGGGGGAAAGACATCAGGAAGTATGACTAAATGCCTCAGGTCTACGGTTCTGGAAGCCCACAGGACTGGCAATCCTGTGTTGAAATGAACCAAACTGGAAGGGAGTGAGAGCCTGAGCAAGCTGGCTGATGGCAGGCAGCCTCTCCCCTCCTCTCTGCCCTATGGACTGTCTCTCTAGCACCTGCTATTGGTTAAGATTCAGTCACTAGCTCTGGTTGGCTGGGGTTAAGGGTTAATTTGGTTCCTATTGCTATAGTAACAAAGACTCTGGCCAGCAGTAATCTGAACATAGCACGTTCCTTTTGCCCTGAAGACAGACGTGACAATTTACCTGGACTGTCCCCCTATTCGGCGTAATGATTTCTCCATTGTCTGTGCTGTGCATCTCGAGTCCAGCCAATGCTACTGAGAGGAAGATAAGAGAGGGGGGATTAGAAAGCAGTCCCCGACTAGATCAAGAACCACCTGGAGGCACCAGGGGCTTGGCTTACTTCTGCTGGCCAGCTGGTGGTTATGAGAATCAGGTGGCACTTTTACATGCAGTCTTATTTTCATTTGTATGTGTATGAGTGTATACCACATGTATGCAGGTACCTAGGAAGGTCAGAAGAATCAGATGCCCTGGAGCTGGAATTACAGGTGGTTGTGAGCCACCTGACATGAGTCTTGGGAACTGAACCCAGGTCTTCTGGAAGAGCAGTACCGTGTTCTCAACTGCTGAGCCATCATTCCGGCCCCAACATTTAAATTTGGGAGAGGGAGGATGACCTCACCATGGCTTTGTGTGTTCATCAGGCTGGAGAACCACAGTTGTGGGCAGGTAGTTTTGTTGAGTTACAGTGTTCTGGAGGCTATGTGCACACAGCAAGCAACCTATCACCAATGATGTGACACTGTTACCCACAGACAATTTGTCCAAATTCTGGTAATTGATGTTGACAATAGTTCTGAATTCTGCCTGCAAAGCTATTTCCCTCTACCCCCCAAAGAGATTGATTTATTTTTATTTTACACATATGAGTGTTGAGGGTTTTTATTTTTGCCTGCTTGTATGTCTGCGCACCACGGGCATGTAGTATCCAAAGAAGCCAGGAGAGGGCATTGGAATCCCCTGGTACTGAAGTGACAGGTGCTTCTGAGTCACCTTGTGGATGGTGGGAAATCAAACCTGGGTCCTCTGGAAGAACAGCCAGTGCTCTTAACCACTGAGCAGTTGTAGCTACTAACTACAAGTCACTAGCATCTGCCCAAGCTTGCTCTTAGCCCCACCCCACCTCATTTACTCTGTGTTGCTGGGACCAAGCCCAGGGCTTTTGCAAATGTGAGACTGGTGCTTTAGTAAGGAGCTGCACTCCCAGAGGGAGGATGTGGAGAAACCAGATGCCTCATGCATGGCTGGTGGGGAGAGCAAGTGAATAGCCACTGTGGAAAGTCTGGCAGTGGTGTTGGATACAGGGTCAGCAGGTAAGAGTACTGGCTACTCTTTCAGAGGTCTGGGTTCGAGTCCAAGCACCCACATCATATAACTCTAGTTCCAGATCTCACACTTTCTTCTGGCTTCCATGAACACTAAGTATGCATGTGGTACACAGACATTCATGCAGACAAAACACCCATATGCATTAAATAATAAATAAATTTGAAAAAAAGATGTAAAATGTATTCGCAAGGCTGGGCATGTAGCTTAGTGGGAGAATGTTGTTTAATACATACAAGTCCTGAATTCAATTCCCACTACTTTAAAAAAATAAAAAAAAAAAAGGTGCATGTTAAGATGTTCACAGCATACAGGGATGGAAATGGAGAGGAGCCTGAGAAAATGAAGGTCCAGCGACAGGCCCAAAGAGGGATCCAGCTCAAGGGGAGGTCCCAAGGCCTGACACTATTACCGAGGCTATGGAGCACTCACAACAAGGGACCTAGCATGACTGCACTCCAGAAGACCCAACAAGTAGCTGAAAGAGTCAGATGCAGATATTTACACCCAGCCAATGGTCAGAAGCTGCTGACCCCTGTGGCTGAATTAGGGAAAAGCTGAAAGAAGCTGAGGAGGAGGGCAACCCTGTAGGAGGACCAGCAGTCTCAATTAACCTGGACCCCCGAGATCTCTCAGACACTGGACCACCAACCAGGCAACATATACCAGCTTTTATTAGGCACCTAACACAGATACAGCAGAGGACTGCAGGGTCCGTGTTCAATCAGAGATGACGCACCTAACCCTCATCAGACTGGAGGACCCAGGGAGTGGGAAGGTCAGATGGGGTGGGGGGTGGGGACATCCTTATGGGGACAGGGTGGTGGGGAAGAGGCATGGGATGTGGAATAGTCCAAGGGTGGATGGGGGCGGGAGGGGGAATAAAATCTGGAGTGTAAAAAACTAATCAATTAATTAAAAAAAAAAAAAAAAGATGTTCCCAGCAACACTACTCATCAACTGGAAATGGCAGGAGTCCACGAAAGCAGCAGGGACAGAAACACTGTGGCATCGTCCCATTTGGAACAACTCAACCACAAGGACATGCAACCAGGGTGGATTCAAGAAGCAGAAGCCGAGAAGCAAAGCCAGATACAAGGCAGGATGCACGCTTGCTGGGGAAGAAAGACAATCCCCCAGTAACAGCCAAAGCTTGTAGTCTAGACAGACCCTGTAATAAAAGACAGAGTAAGAGGAGACAAATGAACTCATTAACGCATTCAGTATGTGTCACATAGGCAAAGCCTCAGTGGACAGCATCGGAAAAAAGATGTGGTTTCGAACTTTACCCGTCTCCATCCACAATGAACAGCGTAGTTCAGAGATGTGACAAGACAAAGGGAAGCCATTACAGAGGCAGGAAACTGTGGATGGAAATCCAGGGAGCAAACTAATGCTGTGAGATTTCTTTACTGATAAGAGCTGGTCTCCAGAAAGGAACGTTTATAGCCTGACCTAGGAGGGCAGAAAGAGCCCTCTCCCTTTCTGTATGCTCACATCTTTATTTTCAGTGCTAAGCATCATCGGGTCTTAAACATGCTGAGTATATACCCCTCACTTTATTTTATTATTTATTTTTTTAAGGCAAGGTCTTCCTAGAAAGCCTTTGTAGACCAGGCTGGCCTTGACCTCAGAGAGTCATGGTGCACGCACCACTGGGCCTGGTTCTTTTGGTTCTTCCTAACTGCACTTTGCTCAAAACTATAACCACAACGCACTTTCTGGCAACACATTTTGGTTGCCTGTAGTATGACTCTGCCGTGTGAAGCTAGAAAACGGCTTATGGAGGTGGATGAAGTCAGCGGAAGGGGCAGCAGGGCTTAACAACCGTAACAAGCCACCTGCAGCCCACAGGAATCCAGTGCCAGCTTCCAGGAGCCCTGGGCCCCTGGGCCCCAGAGCACACACATCCAGGAAGAATCCTCCTAGAAGGCTGGAGTGTGCATGTGGGAAGGCGAAGATTGCTTAGAGACAGCCCTGCCTCCTTGACGATATCCTCTCCGGGGAGGCCTGGGCTGACACACGTGGCTTGGGCCAGCAAGGGAAGAAAGGGCCCTGGACTTGATTCCATTCCAGAGGGTCCCAGGAGCCACGGGATCCATGGAGTGGCCTTGTCTTTATTCTACTGCACACGTCTGCAGGTTCATCTGAGGAACTTAGCTTTGCCTTAATCCTAGAAAACCAGGAATGATTGATAAAGACTAAATCAGCTTTTGCACAGAAAATATTATATACATATAATATATACACATATTGTATAATTATATATACAATATATAATATTTTCTGTACTTAAGCTGATTTTTTATATATATATATATCTATGGAGCACACACTCCCTGGGCTGTCTATCTAGCTGTGCAAAGTGATACTTGTAGAGTTTTAAAATTATACAGGGACGCTCCTGTGCTATGAAACAAAGCGAGCAGAATTTGAAATGACATACAGTATGCATGCAACTGTGGACCGGGAAAACAGCTTGAAGAAAATGACCCTTTCCACGGCTGCAAGTTACCTTTAACCCTTTTAACCTCTTGGCCATGGCTGTCTGCTAACCATTTATTTTCAGTCTCTGTTTTTGGTGTTCTTTTTGGCTCTCTGTGTGTGCATGTGGTGTTTTCTTCAGTTGCTCTCCACCTACTGAAGCAGTCTCTCACTGAGCTCAGAGCCCACGGAGAGCTAGTTAGTCAGCTTGCTCTGGGGATCCTGTGTCTCTGTATCCAGAGTGCTGGAATTTCACTATGCCCACCTGGCTGTTTGTTATTTCACTATGATTACACTTGTGTGTCTGTTGACATGTGCACCTCATAGCATACCATGCTGGTTCTCTGCTTCCACCATGTGGCTTTTACCTGAGGTCCCCCCTCCTAGCTTTTATGTGTGTCAAGCGTCAGAACTCCTGGCCTAATCCTTTACTGGCAAGTGTTTTAGTGACTGAGCCATCTCTCCAGCCCTCTGCATTGAGACAAGGTCTTGCTATGTAGCTCAGGCAAGCTTGACTTCACATTTCTCCTGCTTTCGTCTCCCAAGACTCTAGGATTTCAAGTGTGTTGACCATGCCTGACTCCTGTATTATCTTGGACTCTTGCCCCACCCCAATCTCTACATTGAAGTTCTCCGGCTTCTTGTACATGACAATGTGACTATATATGAAGAAAAGGTCTTAAAAGAGGTCACTGTCCCTGATCCCATTGTTGCTAGTGTCTAGGAGAGGTATTTTAGACACAGTATAGGCTACATGATGGCCCTGGAGGAGTTAGTCATCACAAAGCCAAAGAGAAGCACCCCATGAGACCAAGCCTTCCTTGATTTCCAGCCCTAACCCTCTAGAATTGTGTCAATTCCTGTCCTGGCCAACCAGCCACGGGACTTTGTCCTAGGGTCTTAACAGCTACGCTCCAGTCTCAATGGTCAGGAATTCTTCTCATTCTTCTGCATTACCATTACCAGCCAACATTAACTTTAGTTTGCTTTTTAGTTTCTTTATTTTCAGGCGGGGTCTCTTTTAGTCTAGGCTAGCTCTGAACCTCTGACCCTCCCACAGCTGTCTCCCAAGTACCTGGATTATAGACATGTGCCATCATGCCCAGCTCATAGCTCCCTATTTCATCTTCATGAAGAAACTTATGAGAAGCATTTTAATGGCCATTTTTTAGTCTGGGGAGCTGAGGGGTTAACAAGTTCATTGAAGTCACATAGGCAATGAAAATCCAAGTCGTTCTCAGACCAGTCTGAACCCTGAGTCATTTGCATAACCACCCAACACTGGCCTTTCCCACCTCTCTGGTGGCTTCTGCTTACCACCATTCATCTACAGAAATAACAGAGATTCTTTCTAAAGTCAGTTTTTGCTTATTTTTTTACCTTATGTGTATGGCTGTTTTGGGGGCGTGTATGTTTGTACACCACATGCATGCAGTACCAAAGGTGCCCAGAGGAAGGAGCCAGATCCCCTGGAATTGGAGCTATGGGTGGTTGTGAGCTGCTCTGTGTGGGTCCATGGGACCTTGACAAGAGCAGTATATGTTCTTAACTACTGAGCCATCTCTCTAGCCTCCTATATTTCTATTTTTAAAATCTGTTGTGAGCATCAATGTCTTTTTCCCTGGCTGTCTTGGAACTTGTGCTGTAGACCAGGCTGGCCTTGAACTCAGACATCTGCTTCTGCTTTCCAAGTGCTGGGATTATGGCCTGGGATAAGCATCAGTGTCTTGACGAAGAACTTAGATTAATTTATTAGAAGCTTAGAGTTGGAACAACAACATTAGACTTCACAGAACTACCACAAATGCCACACAAATCAAAACCCCAAAACATGACTCTGCCAGCCACAAACAGCATCATTGAGTGAGTATTCACTACCAGGAAACCAGAACTCCAAGGCCACACGACTTGCTTAAATCCAGTCTGCTAAAGAGTAGAATTAGAATCAGAACCCAGGCACAGTCAGAAGTCTAAAGCTATATTCTTCACCAAGTCGTTCAATTCAAAAGCTGCCTTGGTGTGATGCAACCTGAGTGTTACCTGGGACACCATAACACAGGGAGGAACAAAAGTGTTTATTCACAAGTATGCCTAAATCCCCGCAGGGTGCTCTGGGCTATCCAAGCCAATCAACAGTTCCTGAGTGACAGCAGAAGTGCAGAGACAACCTAAATGCACTCAGTGAGGGACTGACTCCTGTGACATTATCATCCACACAATGGACGTCCAGCCAGACATCACAGAAAGCTATGGAAAGGTGGATTTGATTCCCCAGCTCTCAAAAAATAAACAAACTATCCATGATAGATGTTCTCATTCTGCTAGCTATTTGAGAAGTTCCTAGGACACATTATTAACACATTTTAAAGGCAGAGAGTGATGTGGTTTCCTAATAATATGTTCACATTTGTGCTTTATTATTTGACCTTTTTTTTTTTTTTTTTTTGGTGGCAATGAAGATTGGCCAGAACTCACGCTAGGCAAAAATGTTGTCACTGAGGTACACTCCTAGTCCCTATCTGTACTGTCTTTGAGGGCTGGAGAAGTGGCTCAGTGGTTACAAGCACTTCCTGATCAGTCACAGGAATGGAGTCAGATGCCAGTGTCTAATGTCAGGCGGCTCACAAACATCTGTAACTCCAGCTTCCAGGGACCTGATGCCCTCTTTTGGCTTCTGTGGGCACTCCCCCCTTAAAAAAATGGAAAAACAACAGGAAGTTGGAAAAAAAATCTCTGAAAAGCAATTAAAAAAAAAATAGGCTTCTGTGCTTGCTTCGGCAGCACATATAATAAAATTGGAATGATACAGAGAAGATTAGCATGGCCCCTGCACAAGGACAACACACAAATTTATGAAGCGTTCCATATTTTTGCATTAGAACAAAGGATGCTGGGTAAATAAATTGCCTCATTCATAAAAAACAAAAAACCAAAACAAACAAACAAACAAAAAAACCAACCAAACAAAACTAGGCTTCTGGGAAGAGACCCCTGCAGCTGGGACAAAGATAAGACTTTTTGTCACAAACCCTTCTGGATTCTCATGGCATTGACTGTATCAGTTGCTTGAAACACTTAAAACCAGCCAGTCCCGATATCATATGCCTGTAATCCCAGCATGTGCAAGGAGGAAGCACAAGAATCATAAGCTCAGTGTCTTTGCTGGCTATAGTGCGAAGCTGTCCTTGGCTATATGCAGTCCTATCTCAAATCAACAAACAAAAACTTCATAGTCACTTTCCTGTCCCTGTTCCTGAACTGAGAGATAGCCTCCAGCCAGCACAGGTGTGTCAGTGACTTCATTCTCTATAGCAGCCCTCTCCAGCAGTTCTATCCTTCCAGGTTACCCAGCAGAGAACTAATGACTCCCCCCATACTCAGAAGCCTTAAGCCCCCCAAAGTCTAAAATCTGCCCTACCCACAAGGAGCCAGTAACTCTGAAAAACCTCTTCCTATTATCTACAAAACTCTACCCTCAAGGAGTGTACAGCTCACCCTGCTGCCCTGTCTCCTGCATTTGTCCTCTAGTGCATGGTGCTAGATGTTAGCATCTCAGTATCTAGGCTGTCCATCTATTCTCAGAGGAAAGAGTGCCTCTGAGACAACAATCAAGCAGCCAGTAGCCACGTATTATGGATGTCTCAGCCTCCCCCGCAGACTGCATATTCCTGGTGCATCAGCTCCAACTCCTATTCAACAGGAAGCAGAACACAATCAAGGAGCAGGAATCCAGGCAGGCAGAGACATGCTTCAAACACCCACTCTGCTTGAGACACTCAGTTAAAAGTGTTTTCCTTCCTAGTCCTGGGAAGGACTATCGTCTGCAAGGTAGGTATTATAGCTTCCAACCAACGACTCAGTGAACAAGAGGCTGTAGGGGTACAGGGATGGAGAGTGTCTTGAACTGCCCCCCCACCAGGAAGCAGCATCAGAGAGAAAGCCCCAACTACATAGCCACATAGAGGTCCAGAAGACTTGGGTTGAGATCTATGTAATTATCAACTGTATGCTTAGGCAAAAGCATACATTCTTGAGCATGTGGAAGTTCTGTCTACTCATTTAAAAACTGGCAACACTAATGTGTACCTTGTCCAAGATAAGCCTTTGATAAAAGTATCATCAATCTATGTATACACAATACATACAGAGGTATCTATATCAAGTCCTAGATTCCATCCCCCAACTTGTGTGTTGTGTATACAGGTGTCACGTACACGTATGGTGCATGCATGTGTGGGAATGTTCATAAACATACATGTGGAAGCCAAATCAGTAATCAGATGTCTTCTCTATTTCTCTCTACCCTCAGGATCAGCCAATCTCAACCCTCAGTGCTGGTTGGGTTATAGGCACACACAACCATGCCGGACTTTTACGTGGGGGTTCAAACTCAGGTCCTCATGCCTGCAGAGTAAGCACTCTCACCCACTGAGCCATCTCTCTGGTCCCCTCTTTTTCTTTTTTGAGATAAGGTTTGCTATGCAGCTCTGGTTGCCCTTGAACTCACTACATAGGCTTGGCTGGCCTCAAACTTGTCATTTTCCTGCCTCGGCCTGCCATGTACTAGGATAAGAGGTGTGTGCAACCATAACCAGCTGGTCTTTTTTATTATTTTTTAATTTTAAAAAAGAGAACATTGTGTACAAGTGCATGCAGTACCTGCACACACGTGAAGAGGGTGCAAGATACTCTGAAACTGCAGTTACCAAGAGTTGTGAGCATCACACAGGTGTCCAGAACTGAGCCTGAGTCCTCTGAAGAACAGCCAGTGCTCATAACCTCTGTACCATCTCTCCTGTACTCACCCTCTCCACAGCTAGTCTTTTCAAAACCACAGAAAACCCACCTCCCAACCTAAAAAAGGGTTAACCTGTGACCATGATTTACCTGAAGAATGAAGTACAGAGAAGTATATGCCCAGTGCCCAAGAACACAGAGGAAAATTGGCTCAGTCTGCTGCTGGAAAGGGCTGCTTGTGGAGGGGTCTCTGTGATTAACTGGGGGAGGCAAGGCTGGACATTCAGACACACTGACCTTTCTAGGGAAATTTGCTGGGGCATCTGTGAGAACATGAGTCACTTTCTTTGTAAATTAGGCATCACAGAGAAACTGCTGACAGGTTAAGCCTTAGGGCAGATCACTACAGCTTCCTTGCAGATGCTTCCTGGAACCAGTGGCTTTGTGCCATGGTCTCAGGGTGCAGCTGATCTCAAACCAGGTCTCACCATCACTCATCCTGCCTGGGCCTCACCTTCCTCAATGAAAGATGCCCGTTTCTGGCTGTGGTAGGTTGCTAGGTCATGCATCTTAGCTAACTCACAGGGGCATGGATGGGCTTGTGTCACTATCTTTCTGAGGTAAATTGATGAGCACCAGCGAGCCCATGACGAAACAGTTTTAAAACCTTAAAGAGGCCTCGAGGATGTGGTTCTGACTTCCACTCCCGCCCCAGGCCTCAGGCATTTGACTGCAGTAGCCTGTTTTCCCCACAGAGGGAAATGAACTTGAACCTGAGTCCTCTGAAGAAGGAAGATGTGTCTGCTGGATCCAGGGAAGTAAATGAACAGCTTGCAGATGGGACAGTTTCTATAGACAGTCATGTAACAAGCACAATCAAAAAGGTAGGAGTCCCGTGTTTCTGCCATAGATAGGAGACACTCAATGGAACCTGGGGTCCCTGGCTTAGGTTCAAAACTCCCCTTTAAAAGTCATTCCGTGAAGGCTGGACTCAGATCTTAAAACTGATACCACTGTATAAAACTTGGGCAAGAAGAGTTCAGTCTTTGGGGTACTATAGCTGGGGAGGAAGTTTCTATGGAAACTGATGGATACTGTGCTGGAGGTGTCTGATTTCCCTTAGGTCAGAGATGCCCAGACCCCTCCCCCCCCCAACCCGGAGGAAACACCGTTAAAAGGGGAGGATTTGACCTTCATCACAACACCAAGGTGCTACATAGCTCCAATGTCCTAGTCTGTCTGATGTTCTGGCAAAACAAAACGACTCATCTCTCTGAGGAACAAAGACCCTCAGTGATCAGCCCTGGCCAACTTAGCTGATGTCAGACAGCTGACTAGAAGACAAGGGAAATACCTGTTTCATCAGAGTGTGGCCACAGGGCATCCAAGTGAGTGCCAAGAGAAATGCCTTCAAAGTCTCCATTCTAGTTTGTCTTGGACGTACCTTATAAAGTGAACAAGCTTCTGAATGAGAGGTAGGATAAGACAGCTAGAGGGAAAAGCACGTGGAACTGACAGGAAAGATCCTGGGACTTTCCTATGTAACCCTGCATACAGAAGAAAAAAACGACCCACTGAGACAGACTAATTAAAGGCCAAGTGCTGTGGACTGCTACTGGGCGACCAAGCGCTGCTGTACACTACTAGGACAAGCAACAATGGAAACTGGCATTTTCTATCACTTAGGAATCCATAAATAAGCCCTTTAACCCAGGTGTGATGTCAGAAACCATCTCGGGTGTGGTTAAAAACCAGGTCTGTGAGGATCCTCAAATCTGCTGCTTAAATGGGAGAAAAATAAAGGACTCAGTAACCTTTCAATGAATGCTTAATTAGGCTGTATTACAGGCACTCAAAAGTCTACTCTACAGCCTCAACTACTATAAAAGAAACCCCCAAGGGAAAACAGCGCTCTACAAAGCAGAGAAAAGGTCGCAAAGAGCCATTTATAGTACTCATCCAACAATTATACAATATTAATAGTTTCACACGGCACAAATAAGAAGAGATGGAGCCGAGCCCTGGAACCAAGGCGGCTCCAGAGCTTCGAACCCTAACCATCAGACATCTTCCAAACAAAGGGGTACCAAGATGGCCGGCTGTGGTGGCACATTCTTGTATATACTAACACCGAAGGCTAAGGCAAGGGGGAAGGAGGGAGCAAGACGGGAACTGAGCAGACTAATGGAGAGAGGCTGTAAGGCAGAAAAGCATGCTGGGAATGTACCTCCGCTATGTAGGCTGGGATCCCCAGTGCTTTTGATTGACTCAGAAGCTGCCCCAGGGCATGCTGGGAGGTCCATGCCCACACTAGCTTCACTGAAGTTAGTCTCTAGCACGCTTGGGGGTTCGGGTGCTTCCTCTCCAGAACTTTTATAGTGGACAAGCAGGAAGTCCAGCATGAGGCCCTGACACTGTCTTGTGTGTGTGTGTCTCGCTCCCGCAGGATGTACGACCTCTGGGGAGTGAGGTTAAGTGGCAGATCACCCACATTTCTGCAGGATTTACAGAGGACCTGATCTTGCAGAGAGCCCGATACAATCTGAGGCCCTCAGCCTGGAGCCCCTTCCCAGCTTCCATAGTCTTAAAAGTTGGAGGAGAAACTGGGAAAGCTAGCTTTGGGCCCTGACTGATGTGAGACACGTGGATGGGAAGAAAGGAGATGAATCTGGGAAATCCGCTTTTAAAAAAGTTGTGGTGGTGCAAGCCTGAAATCTTAGGACTGGAAAAACCAAGATAGGAGGATTGTACAAGTTCAAGGCCAGCCGGGGGAACATAGCGGGATCAAGGCTAACTTGAACTATAGTATAGAAACCCTGTCTTCATAACAACACACACAAAGACAAGCAGGTAAGTCATTCAGAATAGAAATGTGAAGTGTTAAAAGTGGCAACTGCTAGGAGGAAGTCCAAATACAATTATTACAATTTGGGAATCTATAACCATAGATTATAGATATCATATGTTCGAGCATGATGCGAGTGTACTGGGGAGGGAGTGTATGGCATCGAGCCAGCTCTGTCTACCTTCCTGTGTGTCCTGGAGTCTAAACGGAGGACACCAGGTTTGCACAGCAAGTACCTGTATTTTCTGAGCCATCTTGCAAGCTCTAAAATACCATTTTTAAAATGGCATTATTATTATTTTTTGAGTCAGAGTCTCCGTATCCCAGGATAGCTTCAGACTCACTATATAACCAAGGATATCCTTGCACTTCTGTTCTGCTGCTGAGTGCCAGGGACAAAAGGCCACTTTCTCAATTTTTATATTTCACAGTCTGTTCCTTTTGATATGCTCAGTGTCAGCACAATGACCCAAATGTCCAGAGCAAGTGTCACAAACAAGCACAGCTGATAAAACCATCAGTAAACTTTTAAAAACACCCATACTCGACAGGCAGTGGTGGCGCAGGCCTTTAATCCCAGCACTCGGGAGGCAGAGGCAGGCAGATTTCTGAGTTCGAGGCCAGCATGGTCTACAGAGTGAGTTCCAGGACAACCAGGGCTATATAGAGAAACCCTGTCTCGAAAAAAAACAAAACAAACAAACAAAAAAACCAAAACAAAAACCCATACTTTAAAGATGTGCATATCCTTTATCTTAGCACTAAGGAGGCAGAGGCAGGTAGATCTCTGTGAGTTCAATGTTAGCCTGGTCTTCATAGTAAGTTCCAGGTTAACAACAGTAACACACACTAAAATAAAATAAAATAAAATTCAAACAAACAGCCAAAACCCTGGAAATGGAAAAACACATCTTCTGCTGCTGACCTCCATACATTCTACTGAGTCAGTTTCTGAGCACTCATCTTGTGAAGGCGTCTGCACTTGCATGCATGTAGTGCACATAAACTCATGTAGGCATCCTGTTGTGTAGCAGTCTCCTGGATCAAAGCATTCCATGCTGCAGGGGAGCTCCTTGAGCAGGAAGGTAAACAACTCAAGATACCTTCAGGAAGTACCTGAAACTGAACAGATTCACTAGGCCCCTCCCTGCCAAAGTAAGGAGAAAAGAAAGCCCAGCTACCTGGAAGCAGTTTAGACCAGAGCCCCTTGGAAAGGACACTCTCTAAACTGTTGAGCTGTCTGCAGCTCCAGTTCCCAGCTTTGTGAGCTGTCATACATGCTTGTCATACTGCCAGGCAAATAGATCTTTAAAAAAAAATGTAGAGCCGGGCAATGGTGGCACACGCCTTTAATCCCAGCACTCGGGAGGCAGAGGCAGGGGAATTTCTGAGTTCGAGGCCAGCCTGGTCTACAGAGTGAGTTCCAGGACAGCCAGGGCTATACAGAGAAACCCTGTCTCGAAAAACAAACAAACAAACAAAAGATGTAGAAAGTCACACAATTGCCAAGCTGCAGAGACTGTGGGAATATAAAGCCCCAGCTGTCCAGAGCCATACACACAGTTCACTATGGAAACACGTCTCAAATCCTAGGCGTTATGAATTATCTGAGGCTTTCTGGAATGCACTCTTTACATCAGTACGGCTGTGCCCTGTGAAAGACCGTCTACCACAGCACTATCTTGGATTAAGAAAGAATTTATAAATCTCTTCAAGGGAAAAATAAGATCAGAAGTGAATGTCTGCTTTAAAAATGGAAACCAACATTTACTGGGAAAATGTAAGAGAGAAAATGTGTTTTCTTTCTTGTTCTGTTGGAACCACACTTTTGAGCTCTGAGCAGTCTCGGGAAATAATGCCGGCATGAATACATCTGGCAATTTACTTCTCCGTCACACAGCTTTATACTGTCTTGATTTTTGGTGATTTTGAATGCTTTTGAAAACACTCACTGAGCCATAAGAAAAAAAAATGTTACTATGAGAACTAATGATTTTTAAATAGTGCAGACGCCCTTATCTTGGGCTTGCAGCAGAGTCTGGCCATAAAAAGCTCATCTTGTCTGGACAGGGTTAAGATGCACACACAGCTCACTCCATCATCTTTTGGCCGGCCGGCTGTCTTTCCTAATAAGGCGACTCCTGATAGATTTCTAAAACTCCAAACACTTCACAATTTTGGTGCTAACTCCTTCCCACCACCACATCTGTAAAAGATAAAAACAGAGAGCAGGCTCAAATAAATCATGTCCTGTCCACCACTGGAAGACTCCAGAGTGGTTAAAATCATGATAGATGCGAATTTCACAATCTGGAAAGATGCCTGCTTCTCTAAGCTAACAAAGCAAGCTGTACAGTAACATGTAGGTGTGACACAGTCCAGTTGTTTAAAATTCCTGTATGTGTGCTCATGTCTTTGTACGGAAAAAGATCTACAACAGGGCCATCAAGATGGCTTAGCCGGTACATGAGCTTGCTGCCCAGACTGAGGGCCCAAGTTCAATCCCTGGTGCCCACATTGCAGAAAGATTTCAAAACCCTGACTCCACCAAGTTGTCCACACACACAAATAAATATTTTTTAAAAAATTAAAAAGGTCTACAAAATAGGAATATATTAAGCCACTGTGTTTGCCCATAGCGAGTAGTAAGTATCCTGGAAAGAAGACTATCCTGTATTTATTGCTGCTACTGACAGGGAGTCAGGCTGCTAAGCCTAAACTCTGTGTCTGCTGAGATCAGTGTGGCCTGGGGAGTGGGGAGTTACTTAACTGACTTTAGTTCCCTCACCTGTAACACAAAAGATCCGAGTTTGGTTTCCACCACCCATACCAGGTAGCTCCCAACTATCCCTAACGGTAGGTAGCTCGACAGTGATCCACGGGATCTAAAGGCTCTGGCCTCTGTGATGCCCACACTTTCATGCATGTGCCCATATACAGACACAAATACATAATTATAAATAAAATAAATCTTCAAACAACCACTCAGTCCTCTATCAATGATATAAATTAACATATACAGGGGCAGGGTGATTAAAAGATAAAAGACTCCCCAGAGAATTTTGATTATCAGCCAGACTTACGAATTACTAGCTCAGAGGCTGAAGGCAAGGATGAAACAGTGGGCGTAGGGCTAAGTCCAAGCTGGGGAAAATGTAAGAAAATTCTGGAATGGAATAAAGACCATTAAAAAAAAAAAAAAAAAACAAGGAAAAAATGGTTTGGGAGTTAGCTGGGAAACTGGGCTGAGGGACTCCACAGGGAGAGGGGCAGGGTGTGGGCCTGGTGTCCTGTTCTGGCTTGTATGTAGGAAGCAAGCAGCAGTTTACCTCATGCCTGAAGGAACAAGATAGGGCTTGTCCTGGGAAGGTAGCTCAGCCAGCAGCCAGACTGAAGCCAAGGATGTGCCAAGGGGCACGGTACCTTTAGCAGACCCTCCAACTGTCTAATTGTCTAAGCACAGTCTTATCTCCTCAAAATCCTAGGGAATGGGAGGCGTTCTGAGCCTCCAGGTCTAGAGCTGGGACTTAGAAGAGCTTGCCCCAGGTCACACAGTTTGGGGTGAGCATCAAGACAGTTCCCCTTTCCTTTAAGTGCTCAGGTGTATAGTATGTCTGTCTATCCCTTCTGCCCAGTTTAACAAGAGTCTAAAGGAATTTGCGGATGGGGCACATGAACTTCCTATAGAGAGCAGGTTGGTATTAACTCATGGTCCTCTCAACTTGGCTTCCAAGCACTGGGATTAGACCTGTGCTACATGTACAGTTTAGATGGGAGGTCCTATTTCCCTCTAAAATGACCAAGGTCAGTGGGTCAGTGAGTAAAGATGCCTGCCTCCAAGCCTGACAGCTTGACTTGGATGCCCAGGATCCACAGAGTGGAAGGAGAGAACCAACTCCTAAAGCTGTCTTCTGACTCCAAGTGCCTGGTATGGCACATGTGCATGCATACACAACAAAAGACAGACCAGGAGAGGGGCGATGGTCCTCAGACCAGGAAAGGGGCTAAGGTCCTCAAGTCTGAGAAAGGAGTGAGTTCCCGGACAGCCAGGGCTACACAGAGAAACCCTGTCTCGAAAAAAACAAAATCAAACAAAAAATCTGAGAAAGGAAGCCAGGCTTGGAAGAATATTCTACCACCTACGAGGCTGAGGCAGGAACTCTGCCTCAAGAGTTAAAAGAATCTTTTTAGAAATATGTACCTGCGCCCCTATACACATAATTCTAGGGAATTAAAGACTTGCTAATCATGTCTTCTACCATGGATCTAGCTATACCTCTTAGGCAGTCTTTTTTATGTATTTATTGAAACAAAGTCTTGCTATGTAGAGCAGGCTGCCTTGCCCCCACAGTCTTCCTGCCTCAGACTCTTGAGTACTAGAATTACAGGCATGCACTATCATGCCCAGCTTTCAGGCTCCTTCTATTCTCCCGTCTCCACCTTCCAAGTACTAGGATCCCTGGCATGTGCCACAACGCCTAGCCCTTAAGCACTCTCAAACGGGCAAAGATGGAATTCTCAGGTTAAAAGATGGGGGGGAAGGGGGGAAGGCCTGGGGTTACATCTCCTCAGCCTAGAGTTCTCCGTTCAAGTCCCAAGGGGAAGCAGCCCCCTAAATCCCCTCACTGAATGAAGTTCCTTCACCAACTGGCTGTGTGGCTTCTCTGTGGCTAGTAAGTGATGAAGCCAAAGCGGTAAAGTCAGAGAACCGGTCAGAGAGAAAGGAAGTTGCTCACTGGGCTTGCTTTCCAAGGATGAGGTATTTCTGAGCAGCTCAGCAGGACCAGGGTAACTGCAGCCTGCAGCCTGCATAGCTATGGTAGTTTCTAGACCACAGATTTTGATGCTTCTGTTTTGGAATTTGGTAGTGGAGGAGACAAGAGGGGGGGTGGGTTCTTTCAAGCTCCACTATCCAGGGCCAGGGGTGGGAGGTGAGGGTTGAGAAGAGGCAGAAGATAAACAACCAGTAGCAGTGTTGGCTAAGAATGTCAGTCTGAGCCAGGTCAGGCGGGTATCTGAACTCCACCCCCCATCCTCAGGAGAAGCCAGAGCTGTTGGATACAAGTGTTCGCCCCCACTACTCCAGTTCCTGGTGATTAACAGAAGCCAGGGAGGAAACAGGAATTCAAGCTCCTGAGTCAGAAGTTAACTATTTCCAATCTCCCCCCAGCTTGTCTGGGGCCAGAAGACTCTGCAATTGCTTTCCCTCAACTACCTGGATTCCCACATGGTTAGTACTGTATACTTAGGGAGGGTCAAAGCTGGATTCACAACTTTCTAGTAGATGACACTGGGTAAGTCACAAAATTACTAAGGTAGGTTTTCCAGCTAATGTACAAAATGACTAAGGTAGGTAGTCCAGCAAAATGGAGCCGATTCCACCCGCCCATGGGGCTTCTGGAGGATTAAAGGGGCTTATTTCATCAAGTAAGAAGTGTGGTTCTGGAATGCAGTAAGCTCTCAAGAAGTGGGTCCAGGGGCTGGCAAGCAGAGATGGTGGACAAAGGTGCTTGCCACCAAACCTGACAAACCAAGTTTGATCCCTGGATCCCACACAGTGGAGAGAACTTGGCAAGTTGCTCTCTGACAGCCACTCATGCGTCTATGCACACAAATACAAGACAAATAAATAAATAAACATCATCATCATCATCATCATTGGGGCTGGAGAGATGGCTCAGTGGTGAAGAACACTGACTGCTCTTCTGAAGGTCCTGAGTTCAAATCCCAGCAACCACATGGTGGCTCACAGCCATCCTTAATGAGATCTGATGCCCTCTTCTGGGGTGTCTGAAGACAGAAACAGTGTACTTACATATAATAAATAAATAATCTTTAAAATAATAACAATGGTAAATAAATGTAATAAAAATAAAAGAGACGTCATTTTGGCTGATAGCTTTTGAACCTTTTCTTGCCAGTTTCTCGGCTCAACTCAATGAAGTGAGGGGTAAGGGTCAATGCAAGACTTGTCTTCTGGTCTGAGGAAAGGAGGGGGTGGGGGCAGGGGGGAGGTCAGCATCTTGGCTCAGAGGAGGACTTCCGTGAGGCTATGACCGTGGCCAAGCATCTGACCTGCCTTTCCCTAACGTCACCTTGCTATCTTTGCTCAGGCTCAGACAGTCCTAAACAGCTCATGATTGCTCTCCCATCTTACATTCTACGGCCCAGCCATATGGAACGTACTAAAAACCCTAGAACCCATGCTGTTCACCTGCAGGATCATCCCCTGCTGTCTTTCCTGCCCAGCACTCTAGCTATTTCTCTGTCTCTAGCTAAGATATCATTTCCTATGGTTTTCCTTCTAAGCTCAGTCTCGATTCCCACTCCACCTCAACACTTATGCTGGTGGCCTACAAAGCTCGGGGCTTATGTACATTTGTTCACTCATGTATCCCCGGCACCTAGAATGGTACCTGGTACCTGTAACCACAGCACTAAGGAGGCTAAGAAAAGATAATCATGACTCTGAGGCTAGCCTCGACTACATAGTGAGATCCTGCCTAAAGTGGGGAAGGGAGTGGGGTGGGGTGGGTGTTGAACTGAGGATTAGCAATTGTACTTGCCTGGTAATTGACCTGTGTGCTTTTCTATCTTTGGGAGCTCACAAGAAGCTATGAGCTAAGTCATGCTCACTGTGAATATCTTACACCAGGTACATGTCCAGGCACTTGTGAGCTGAATGATCATTTTGCCTTGGCTTTAGATCTCAGACACTTACCTGCTTCTGTGGTGAGGGGGGAACTCAATCTGACCATGAGGCAAAAGGAGAGAGCTGCTGCCCTCTTGCCCTGGCCAGGATAAAAATCTCTGCCTAGAAAGCCACAGCTTTGTGGTGGTTTAAATGAAAATTCCCATAGGCTCATATTTGAATGTCTGGTATATCTTTTTTCTTTAACACAAGGTTCCACTGTGTAGCTCATGCTGGCCTTGAACTCAAGATCCTCCTGCCTTTGCCTTCTGTGCGCATGCATCGCCGTTGCCAGTTTATATGAATGTCCCCGCATGATTCCTATTGCATTTTTATTTACTTAGTGTACGTGCATGTGAGCATTACAGCATATGCACATGTAGAGAAGAGGTCAGGTGACAACTTACAGGAGTCAATCCTTGCTTTCTACCGTGTGGGTTCCAGAGACTGAACTCAGGTTTGGCGGTGTCTTTTATCTGCTGAGCCCATTTGTCTTTTGAGACAAGGTCTTAGAGATCCATTAGTATCCAACTACTGGGATTACAGGAAGAGTAAGGCACACCTC
Organism: Rhynchomys soricoides; assembly: GCA_019843965.1. NCBI lineage: Eukaryota > Metazoa > Chordata > Mammalia > Rodentia > Muridae > Rhynchomys > Rhynchomys soricoides. The sequence continues at coordinate 1,385,535 of JADRCH010000230.1, read as the reverse complement.
ACTATGATTCCTATAGAATTCTAATGTAGGCAAAGTAGTCTACAGGATCAGAAGCCAGAACAGTAGTTACCTGGAGAGAAGGGTGCTGGGAGGCAAGGGGCATCTAAGTCATTGGTGATGCCAATGGTCTGTGTGCTGGTACCCAGGCATCTTAAGCTGGCAATGTGTCAATAAGACAGTTACTTTGGTACTTATCCCATTTTTTCTTAAAATTACATTTATTTAGTTAGTTATGGCAGGGAAGTAGGGGAAGGCACGTGACCTGGTGTGCGTGTGTGGAGATCAGAGGGTAACCTGCAGAAGTGGTTATCTCCTTCCACCATGTGGGTCCAGGGATCAAATTCAGGTCACTGGGCTCAGTAACAAGGGCCTTAACGTGCTGCCATCTTGCCAGCCCTCAACATTATGTTATTCTTCAACATCAAGTCTCTGGGTAGATGCCTCACTGATCTTGGCAGGGGAGGTCCTCCCCCCCACCCCATCTCCCAAATGTTCTTTAAAAAACCTTTAGCTTCTGGCCCTAGTTATTCACTGTCTATCCTAAGATGCCTTCCTGATACAGCAGAGGTGAGAACACCCATTCTGGGTAACCTAGGAACAGAGTGTTGGTGACGAGAGGTTTGAGACCGGCTCCCCAGACACAATGGGTGGTGATATAGAGCAGAGTCTTCAGCAGCCAGCCCTCCCCTCTGCTGGGAGGAAGGCAGCTGGCTGGGCTCCAAACCCCAGTTCCCTACCATTCATTCCTCTGAGGCAGATTTATGGGGCACTATGGAATCAATTCTCTTGGGCTATGGAGGCAGCCAACCAGGTTCTACATCCTGGACTTACTGCTGACTGCCCCAGTGACAACACTTTACATTGAAGGGGGAGGTACTAGCACCTGCTTTGCAAGGGATTAAAATATAGCTCACACCAGACTGTAAACTTCCCAAAAGTGGGGAGGAGACTTTGTTTAGTTCACTGCTTTAGATGCCCCTGAAACACACAGACATCAATTACACATTTACTGAAAGAATAAAGCAACTCCAAACTAAGGGTGGTTTTTATACCAAAAGCTGAGCTAAACACAACCATCTTGAAACTTAAGTCAGGCTCAGCCAAGCTCACTAATGAACTCAGAGCTGCCTGTACAGAGCTACCATTAGCTTTCAAATTTACTACCCAAAGGCTTCCTAAGAGTTGGCTGACAGAGTGACGGAGTCAATGGTGTCCTGAGTGTCTTTGTCCAGTGTCTAGAAGCCACTTCTCTCAGTTGGGTAAGTGATGGGTAAGTGCAGGGATGATCTTTTTTTGCACATTGGGTAAAGACTGGCTTTGTTTTATTCAAATGCTGATTCTTTCTGAACCGAAGAAGGCCGAGGTCTGATCACAGGATGGATTTGGGTATTGTTAAGCTCTTCTGCCTCATTGTTTTGTAAACATCTTCATCACCTTCTGACTGGTTAATTAAAGAGCTGAACAGCCAATAGCTGGCTGTAGAGTTAAGGTGGGACTTCTGGGCAGAAAGAGAGGGTCTCAAATGGGAAGCAGAGGCAAAATCCAGCTCTACATAGCCAGCCAGGACAAGACTAAGACAGACAGGTGCCTGGGGGGAACGTAGGCTAAACCAGCATTGCCAGGTTAGAATGGCTGAGATTCAGCCCACCTACAGTGCCCAAAGCTTATAATAAATATAGTCAGTCTCTGTGTCCTTATTTGGGTAACGCCCAGGGCTACAGGGAAGGTGGGTGTGGTCCATCACTTCTAATATCTCTCTACTCATATCTCACAAGTTCCCACAGACCTATTAGAACCCTTAGTGACTGTGTCCCCCTGTGGAGAAATGTTTTTGGAAAATGTTACAATGAAAACATCTGACTATCTAGGCATGGTGGTGCTCACCTTTATCCACAGTACTCAGGAGGCAGAGGCAGGCAGATCTCTGTGAGTTCATGGCCAGCCTGGTCTAAATAGTGAATTCTAGGCCAGGCAAGGTTACATAGCAAGACTCTGCCTTAAACAAACGAATGAATGAATGACTAAGTGCTCACAGGAGTAGGGATTGTGACTGGTGGGCTGTGAGACCCAAGACCCAGCATTCCGGTTCTTCCTTCCACACAACATGGGAGTCAAAAATTACATTCAAATCCTAGCCAGGCACTGCACAATGATGGTGGTAAAATCACAGCCACTGGAGTTTCTTTTGTAAAATGGGTTGACAAGCTGGGTGTGGGAGGCAGAAGCAGGCAGATCTCTTATGAGTTCAAGGCCAGCCTGATCTACATAGTTCCAGGCTAGCCAGGGTTACATAATGAGACCCTATCTTTAAAAAGGGGGTTGGGAGTAGGGGTAAAAAAAGGGGGGGGGGCTGACCTTCAAAGGGAGTCTTGATTTTTTCCAACAGACTTACTGGGTGTGGGCACTGGGCAAGCACCAGGAAGTAAAAGTTCTATCTGGGAGCCTCAAAGATACTTGTGAACTGTTGAATAAACTAAAACCAGGAAGCCGAGCCTTTGTTTCTCCATCTTTAAAACTTCTGGCCGAGTTTGGCTATGGGGTGTCTCAGGTTCCACCTCTGAGATCAGGACCTCAGAGTATTTAATATTCACCTTACCAGCTTCAAGGGAATGTTAAGAGCAGAGCAAGCTCAGAGTTGTACAAGAGCTTTGAAGAGAAAGGCACACACACACACAAACAAGGCCTTAATTATCCCAGATCATCTCTTTGAGCTCAACTTCATAGCCGCTTGTAATATGGGAAGTGTTGTTTGTTTGGCCAAACTTGGGGTTTGTATGTACCTGCAGGATAAGCCTTTCAACCTTGTCAGACCCAGAGACACTGACGTTCTAGAATGGGGAGTTAGGGTGGAAATGTAGCAGCCGTTGACGACCATGAGGAAAAATCCCGGGGAATGAGACCTGCAGATTTTTGTTGTTAGGGGAAGTTTCATTTATTTAAGTTTTTAAAGTTTAGTTTTACAGTGATAAGTATTAAACCCAAGGCCTTATTCTGCCACTGAGCTATAGCCACAGCTGCATTAATGTATGTTTAAGAGACTGGCGCTTGGGCTGGCGAGACAGCTCAGTGGTTAAGAGCACTAGTTGCTCTTGCAGAGGACCTCGGTTCAGTTCCCAGCACTTGCATCAGGAGGCTTACAACCTCTATACCTTCAGTACCAGAGAACTGGAGCCCTTTTCTGGCCTCTGCAGGCACACATGTGGTGCACATATATACATGCAGGGACTCACAAATCACACACACACACATACACACACTCATATACACTTGGGCTAGTGAGCTGAGCAAGCCTGAAACCTTGAGTTCAATATCAGGAAACCACAGAGGAAGAGAAAATAGACTTCTGAATGCACTCTGGCCACAAATAATAAATATTGTTGGGTGTTTTTTTGTTCATTTTGTTTTTTGATAAAGGGTCTCACTATGTTGCCCTGGCTGGCCTAGGAGATCATCTGCCTATGTCTCCTGATGGGATTAAAGGCATGTATCACCACATCAAACTAAGTAATTTCTTAAAAAAAAAAAGAGCTAGGATTTTGCTATAGTCTCCATGTTGGACTGTATTTCTGGGGCCAAGAGATCCTGTCTCAGTCTCTGAAGTAGCTGGGATTATAAGCACACCATCTAGCTTGGAAAGTCTCAATTTACTAGCACTAAGTGGACCGGAAACTTGCTTTCACTTAAGACCAAAGTGACTTCCCATTTTCTGGGAAGCCAGTAGTGTTTGTTGGGGAAAAAAATCACAGCGTGCCAAGCACGTTAGCCCACTCTGATTTATTAACCAGGTACATCTTGGCCTACGCCTACCATTTTCACAATCATAAACCAGACATCGGAGAAAGCAGAATTTCCTTAGAAATTCGTGTATCACCAGGAAGCTCAGGCCAACTCAACCATGTAATCAAAACCCTGATCAGCAACCTCAAGCCAAGTGAAGTGGCGGCTAATCTGATACTTTTTGCTTCAGTAAGGAAGATAAACCCTCACAACTCAAAGCCATACCTGGTCTCCAATACAGCAGAGGATGTGGAGGTGGGGGCAGGGGGCGGGGGCGGGGAGGTGGATTTGGCAGAGATCTGGTCAGCCATAGAGCTTCCTCTGGGAGCCAGAACTGGATTTGGGGCCCTGGCCAAGTTAACATTTTTACAGGTTGGCTCAGTTGCAGTTTGTTAGCCCGCCAGTAATAAACCCATGTGCAAGAATTTAAAAGTTTATGAGGCATGGCCTCTTAATGCCTGGGCTCTGGCTCCCTACAGCCAAGCCTTTAAGGAACCTAGCCTAGCCTGGGTGTTAATTGTTTTGTCAATCTGCAGAGTTATTTGAGAAAAGTCTTTTTTTTTTTTTTTTTTTTTTTAAAAAGGCGTTCTACAGACACAAGGTCTCACTTTTCTTTTGGAGAAACAAAGGAGAGTCATTCTGCCTCTCAGCGTGGACACCCCCATATTCAAGCTGTGGACATGTGTACCTGGGATGCGAAGCACTAGAAAATGCTAGGTGGCAAATGTTTTTTGGAAGTCAGCTAAAACTACAGATCCCCTCCCAAGTTCTCTGGAACTTTACTCAAGGATCCTGGTTTAACAACTTGGGTTTAATCTACCAAGAAAAACCCACTGTCCTCTCTAGTCATGAGCCCAACAACCAGCTGATAGATGCCCGAGTCTCATGACACACTGGTTCTCAGGACCAAAATGACCCTCCACTTTCAAGTTTTTGAACTTGAGTGGAGAAAATCGCAACAAAAAGATCAAAATGTGCTTTGATCGCTCCCTCACTCTCGGGCTTGGGACACAGATTGCCCTTCCCCTTCCCCCGCGGCTCAAACATCCTATTACGAAGACGCTTGGAGTGACGGACCTAGTGTCCCAAGTGCGTGATGCCCTCCGCCCAGGTGTGCCAGGCCATTCCCAGGCAGGCAGCAGGGGCGCAGGCCCTCCGGGAATGGCAGGGTTAAGAGTGCATTCCAGCGGCCCGGGAAGAAGGGGGGCAGGGAGGGCAGCCTGGAGAAGAGAAACAGACCCGGTCTGTCTGTCGGAGACACAAAGCACGGTTCACAAAGGGGGCCAGAGAAGGGGCGAAGGGGGCTGCTCCGGGCACGGTTCATCCCCACACCTGCGCGGGGGTTGCAGGAAGAATGTGCTTTGCGCATTCCTCCGCTGCGGCCGGGGCGGGAGAGTTTTCCACGTCGGGGCTGGGTGAGGGGCTCAGCCAGGAGGCACCAAGAGGTCAAGATAAGCAACAGCAGCAGCAGCGAGGCGCAGAGGAGCTGGACGTTAGTTAGTAGGCGCACCGTTGCGCAGCCCTCTCGTGCCCATCCCAGCCCGGGAGCCACTTTCTGAGCCTCTCCAGGTTGTGTGAGGTGGCTCCAGACATCCCAACTCTGGTCTAGACAACCCTCCGATGGGCCTCAGTAAGGCGAACCACATGCGGTCTTCCACACTGTGATTCCATCCAGGCTGGCTCCGGGAGGGGTCTTACCTTTCTCCAGCGTTTGGCTCGGCTCCAGGTCAGTTCCTCCCACCTCCAAGGTCACTCCAGTCTCTCCGATGAAGCCCGCCCGGTAGGGCTCGGAGACCACGCTGCAAACCTGAGTGGGAGGGCAGAAGAGTTAATAGAGGAGGCTGAGTCACAGGCGTGCCTGATTCTGTACATCCATCCTTGGGAGTCCTCGGTGGACCTCCAGGATAACCTTGGCCCCAAGGAGCACAGCCCTGAGAGTCCCCCGACGCCCGCAGCGTGAGAACCCCACCCGCCCTCCAGGGAGCAATCTGGGTTAGGACCATTGGCAAAGCACTGTGGTACCTGGAGCAGGAGGAGCAGGAAGGCGAGAGGCCCATTAAGGAGTTCCATGACTGAAGGGAGGTGAGGAGGCCGCCGCGACGGTAGGGACACGCTCCGCTAAGCTCCGGGTGCAGCTTTGAGCACCGCGGCTCCTTGGAGCCCGCGGGAGGAGGCCAGGTGCGCTCAGGTAGCTGCTGATTGGTCCAACGTCACAGGGTCCCGCCCCCTCGCAGGTGGGGTCGAGGCGAGCCTGCCGAAGGCGCTCTGAAAGCCCCGAACTGTCCTCCCTGCTCTTCTGGAACTACTTCTGAAAGGTACCCCGTGGCTCTCGCAGTTTTTGGCTTCGATGGAAAATAGTCTAACAAAACAAAACCCCCAATCCACTCCACCTCAGCCTCTGCAGCACGGGAAGACAAATATTCCATTGCTGGCAGCTACAACGGAAAAAAAGTGGAGACGCATCTGAAACCCAACCAAAAAAAAAAAAAAAAAAAAAAAAAAGAGGCTCCCCATTCATGCTGCCGGAGGCGCTGTGTTCAAAGCTTTGATGGAGGCAGGGCGTGTCTTTACACCAGCTACAGCGGGGTCTGCCCTCTGCCACTTTCTCTACCTTCCACTCTAGCCCAGTGGGAGTACTGGGGTTTTAAAAGTGGCATCGAGGTCTCAAAGGACTGCAGTACGCGATCTGATCTACGTTTGGGAGAATAGTTACTTCCGTTTGCAGCTGAACAAATGGAAGGAAGTTAGTACAGAAAGCCCCAGAGTTTGGAAGCCATAGTAACTTCAAAGGGCTTGAGGTAGGGAACAAGTTATTTGTTATTAACCCCTTTATTTTCGGCACCCCCCAATATAAATATTTTCTTCCCCCAAATATAAATGTTTCCTTAATTTTATATTAAATGCAAACAATGGAGGGGCTTTTTTGGTCTTATTTATTATTGTTATATGTGTGAATGGCCCACTGCACACATGTGGAGGTCAGAGGATGACTGTGGAGTTGGTTCTTTCCTTCCATCTTTAAATGGGATCTGGGATTCAACTCAGGTCGTCAGGATTGTGCTTTACCTGCTAAGCCATCTCCTTTGCCCGTTTGTTTGTTTGTTTGTGTTTTTTATGGGTTTTGGTTTTTTTTGTTTTGTTTTGAGGCAGGCTTTTACGTTGTAGTCTCAGGCTGGCCTTGAATTCAATGCAAACCTTCTGTCTCAGTCTTCTAACTGCTGAGATTAAAGACAATGACCCACAATGACCAGCTTAATAATGATGATTTAAAAAAAGAAAAGTATAATGAATCTCAGGATGGCCTTGAACTTCCGATCCTCCTGCCTCTACCTTCCTAGGACTAAGATTGTACAGACTTGCACCCCATGCCTGGTTCAGGTAGTTAATGGGAATTGAACCCTGTGCTTCATGCATGCTAGACAGTCTATCACCTGAGTTACAACCCCAATCTGAATCATGGCAATTTTAAATGTAGCTTTTATTGCCCTGAAATATACATAATAGAAAACCTAGCTACTGTGTAGCACTTGTCCCTCGGAAGCCGGCTCTCCTGGTGAGCTAGAGGGTGTTCCTCTATGTTGCTCTTTCAACTGTATTAGACAAGAGTGAGTGACTGTCCTCCTTAGGAACACGAGGCACACAGGTCCCTGGACAGGTGCAGGCTCCAAGTCCCCACTCCACATGTACTTTCCCTGTAAAGGCAGCCCTCCCCCATCCCCTGTGCCGCCTCTCTGCAATGCTGAGATTGAACACAAGGCTTGCACACCTGTCAGGCAAGTGCTCGCTGCTGAGCTGCAGGCCTGGGTGAGCTGAGCTTTCTGAACCAATGTATCTTTCCCGAGTGTTCCCCATCTTCCATTGCTCTCCAGAGAACCCCAGGATGCTGCTGCTTCTCCATCTAGCTCAGCTTTAAAGGTTTATTTAGAGAGATTTTGTTTTGTTTGCCTTTAAGTATTAACCTGAACCTACCTGTCCTTCCTACCCAAATCTCTGGTTGAGCAGTGGAACTTATGATGTAATCGGGCAAGCATTGGCTCTACTTGCTTTACTGGGTGAGATTTAGACTCAGGTCCCACCTCTGACTGAGACATAACCCTTACCTATTCATCTGTCACTGGAACTATTTTGATACCTACCCTCGAAGTACTGTACTAGAACCAGGAGAGGGGTGTGCCTTTAATCCCAGCACAGGATGTGGAGGCAAGATGATTGCTGCAAGTTCAAGGACAGCCTACACTATATAGTGAGCCTTTGTTTCAAATAAAGGTGGGTAGACTAGAGGAGACGGCTCAGTGGATAATGTGCCTTGGTAAGTCCCAAGTTCAAGTCCCCAGATTCCATGTAATGTGGAAAGCAGTAGCCCATCTGTAAGGATCTCCAATGGAGCGGTGGGAGGAGGGCAGAAGGAAGCCAGCGGGCCAGCTAGCCTGGTTTTATACAATGTCAAACAGCAGAGACCTAATCTCAAACAAGGTGAAAGATAGGACTGTCTCAGAAGTTGTCCTCCGGCCGTGCACGTGGCCTTTACTCATACTCATGAACAAACATCAGTCTCTGTCTCTCTCTGTCTCTCACACTCTCTCTCACACACACACAAAGACACACACATACACACACACAGAGGGAGAGAGAAAACTCGGCTGTATTAGAATTAAACGAAGATGTGTACTTGAGGATTAAACAGATTAAACGTGTTAAAAACGCTGAACTCAGTAGATGGCACTGAGCATGGGCCCAGTGTTGTCGGTATTAGGGCTCTAGGATGTGGCTCATTTAGCTTTCTAGGGAACTGGATAGCGCTCCCAGTTTCACAACTAAGAGAATGAGCAGTGTCAGAATCCTTCAATTTCACCGCTGCGGGTAGCCGGCATCTGCCACCTCTGGAGTCTTCAGTGATCCACGCAGTCCAAGCAACTGTGGTAGGAGGTGGCAACTTGCAGAAAAAGCCCAAGGCAGCTTAGTGGTCCAGCTCTTCTGCTGGTGATGCTTGCCATATCCTAGGTGCCCGCCCGAGCTGCTCAACGCTCTAACCTAGAGGGGACCGGGGGGGGGGGGGGGGAACTCGGCCTATCTTCATCCCCAAAGTTCCCTCAGCGCCTGCCCGGAGCCAGACGAAACCATTAGGCAGACAGTTAAACACAAACGAGCCTCAGGATACAGGCCCTAATTAAGTAAACACTCGGCTGGAGAGCTGTGGAGCGCGCTCATTTCCGCCTCCTTCCAGGGCACTCAGCATTCCGGCGGGGGGCCGGGAGCAGAGCGGAGAAAACGATACTCAGCTCTTCGGGCGAGCCAGGACCACGACGCTGCCTTCTGCGCAGCTTCCCCAGCTGGTCATTCATCAATTCGTTCATTTAACTAAATGAATCTCAGTCTTGAGTTTCAGTTAAATTTCCCCGATAGCCTGATCAGGAGTTCAATGTCAGCATGGGAGATACACACACACACATATATGTATATGTGTGTGTGTGTATATATATCTATGTGTGTGTGTGTGTGTGTGTGTGTATTTCCCCCAAACTTTTTGTCTTGGAAAAACAAAACAAAACAGATGCCCAGAATTTGTTTCCTTGGCCCACAGCCAATGAATACCTGGTGTAGGTGACAGCCCAGCATCCTTCCTTCCAAACAGACAACCCCTAAGATGCAATTGCATCAGAGTTCCCCTGAGCATCTGGCTGATGCTCTCTTTGGGACTAGGTCTGTGCTCACACCACCGTTGCCCTTCTTTATCCTGCTTCTCCCGCTTGGTTAACAGTTCCTCCTGGGAGCACTTCTTGATGTGTCATGTTGGGAATGTGACTCTTTATCTTAAGATTGGTTCCTGGAGTTTCATCATGAGCCGAACAAACTTGGGACTGAAGAAAGACCAAGAGCTTCTGTTTGTGGATGCCTGACATGGAGTGATGCATAGGCTGTGGATGTATGCGACACCTCAGAGAATGAATGTGGCTGGGAGATACGCTCTGTCACAAAGGGAACACACAGAGTCTGGCACTTTACAGTTGCCGAGGTTGGACCCTGGGCTTCTGGAGCCTTCACATCTATACTAGTCAGTTTTCTGTCACAATAAGAAAATACTAGAAACACTCAAGTTAGAGAAAGATTTTGTTTGGAGTTTTGGAGGTTACTGCTGAGAGACCCCAAAGTGTCAGGCTTGTGATAGGCAGCATATCATGGCAGAGGTATACTGGAATGCAAAACCCACTTACCTCCTGATAACCTTGGAAACAAAGAATGGAAGAGGAAGGGGCCCTAGGGCCTCAGAACATGTCCCTAATGGAATGGGGAAACATTTGTCTTCAGTGGTGTAGACAGTGGGAAGTTCTGGTAAGTAAATTGCCAGTCAAGCTCATGTAAACAACCCCACCTCAATTCAGACATGTGGAAAACCCGAGACCGGAGTGGGTGGGATTAAGGGGGAATCAAAAATAGTGGGGTGGGGGAATGTAATCAAAATACAGCGGTTAAGATTGCCCCCCAAGCCGGGCAGTGGTGGCACACGTCTTTAATCCCAGCACTCAGGAGGCAGAGGCAGGCGGATTTCTGAGTTCGAGGCCAGCCTAGTCTACAGAGTGAGTTCCAGGACAGCCAGGGCTACACAGAGAAACTCTGTCTCGAAAAACCAAAAA
>JADRCH010000230.1:1346261-1367355 GCA_019843965.1 Rhynchomys soricoides | reverse complement strand
CCACAGACAGTGGGACCCACAGACAGTGGGACCCACAGACAGTGGGAGCTTTGGCTTGCTTTGCTGTACCTCACTATTCTTCACTAATGACATGAATGTAATGGTTCATCTTACATTTCTTTTCTTTTTTTTGCTTTTTCGAGACAAGGTTTCTCTGTGTCACCCTTGCTGTCCTGGAACTCACTCTGCAGACCAGGCTGACCTCGAACTCAGAAATCCACCTGCCTCTGCCTCCCAAGTGCTGGGATTAAAGGCATGCACTACCACTGCCCGGCTTCACCTTACATTTCACTGTTGACTTCTACTAGTGGTGATGCCAGAGAGAAACTAGCTAAGGAACTAACTTCTTGTGAGGTTCCTGTGGCTTCTTGCCGATTCTGAGGCCTTGGGCTGGTTGGGGAGCCTTGCAGCTTCTTCAAGATTAAACTGCAGCTGCTGGTTCAAGCATGGTGTCTGCCTGCAGAGAAGACTGGTCTGCAGCTGCTGATTCATATTTGGTGTTTGCTATGGGACTCAACTGCTGATATCCTGACAATGAAGATTGGACTTGCCCCCAAGAACTATTTCTAAACAGGTCTACTTCTCCCATGTCCTAATAACTTTTCTTCTCTACTACCTCTGGTGGGTGGTAGGCTAGAGGAGAGGTTGAACATTTATTAAAATAGGCTGAAAGAATTTATGCCTACACACATGATCTTGGAATGCAGTGTTCTTGGAAACTGAAGACAATATTGAATATCTTGGAGCTGGAGTTACCAGTGGTTGTGAGCCACAAGCTCTTGACTACTGAGCTATCTCATGCTCTTACAGGCAGCCTACTCTCCCATAACTAACTCACTCCTGATGTAGGATGATAATTCCTGAAGGTTCCACCCTCATGACCCGACCATTTTTCATTAGCTCCCACCTCCTAACAAGGCTACAATGGGAACCAAGGTTTTAACACATGAATTTGGGAGATATATTCAAACCACACCAAAGTCCAAACATTATGAACAACTTCATATACACAATAGAATGAAGGGACATGCTCTGTTCTTCTCCTTCAGGTGCAAGCTATACCCTTGCCGAGGGAAGAGCTACCTGGCCAGTTCTTTCTCATACAGAGAAATTAGTAAGTTCACTTGTCTGCAGGTGGAGCTTCCATTTTTCCAATAACAGCTTTATTAGTGCAGGTGTAATTTGGTTCCCACCTACCGATTCCTTTGTCTTCCCGTTGGTTTAGAAGTCAGCTTTCAGTCTGGGTGTTGAGTACTCACTGCCCCATCAAACGTCCCCATCAGGAATATCCTCCTTAAAGACTTACAGTAAGGCAGGTTCCTGCATGCGTTACAGAAGGGCCACATTCTGAGGCAGCATGGGAAGAGGCAGTGTAAGACACTATTGTGGGAGAGTGTTTGAGTTTATGAAAGGATGTACACAGTGTGCTGTTAACTACAAAGAGCAATGTGCCGGCAGCCGGCTAGAGGTGTGAGTAACTAGACAGATGTGATAAAGTAAATATACAGAAATGTCACTTGGAGAATCCAGGCAGTAGTATGGTTACTTCCGGTACAATTCCTTTATTCTTTTTGTGTATTTTAACACACATACTCTCTGTCTCTCTGTCTCTGTTACCCCCCCCCACACACACACACACTCATGCTCGAGTACACATGTTCATTTCCTAGTGCTATAGGGATGCACCATCACACCTATTTTTTTAAACATGGGTTCTAACGATCAAACATACATCCTCATACATGTAAGGCTTGCACCTACTGACTGATATATTCTCTTAGCCCTTGAAAACAATTTTGTATGTATTTATACATGTATCTGAGTGTGAGTACGGTGCATCTTGTGTGCACATATGCAGGTGTGTTGGGGGATGGTTTTGTGCACTGTGCTGATTTCTGTGCCCACACATCTGGTTGCAGTCCGGATGTTGGCACGGTCAAGCATCTCTGGTCTCATCTTCCATAAAAATTGTTTTCCATCATCTCCGATTGGTTAATAAAGAGCTCATCAGCCTATAGCTGGGCAGAAGAGAATAGGGCAGGACTTCTGATCACAGTCAGGGGGTCCCAAAGGAGATGAGAGAGAGAGAGAGAGAGAGAGAGAGAGAGAGAGAATGAGAATATATGAAGAGAAAGTGTAGAGAGACCAGGAAGATTCGCCATGAGATCACAATGAGAAAGCAACCATGAGGACATACGTGGACCAGAGTGAACTATGGCAAGACCAGAAAGCAAGTAACAGGACCTTTGGCCGGGTAGCAGCAGCCTAGTCCAGTTAACGTAGATCACAATCTGCCCAGGTATTAGTGCTTGCAGCTTGTTAATAAAACTACCAGGTCATTGTGTTGTTTATTTGAGAGCTAAAGTAGGCTAGAGCAGTTATTTGTGTATAGAGGGGGGCAGAGAACTCCCCCCCCCATGAATTCTTTACCCAGGTGAGTGCATGGTCAGTGGAGGATGACAGGTGTTCGCTCTACCACTCTCTGTTCTATTCACTTGGCCGTGGTCTCTCACTGAACCTGGAGCTAGGCTGGCTGCTGGTGACCAACAAGCCCGGGTCATCCTCCTGTCTCCATCCTCAACAGTGCCTGGATTACAGATCTGTGCACAGCCACACCCAGCTTTTAATGTATGTGCTGGGATGTGAACTCAGATTCTCAATCTTGGGCAGAAACTGCTCTTACTCACCAGACTATCTCCTCAGTTTTCTTTGTTTCGTTTTTAATAAAACATTTGGACCTAATTGTTTTGCTGGATGTGGTACTCTGTACCCTGAGCACGTGGGAAGCAGAAGCAGGGGGGTTATGACTTTGAGGCCAGCTTGGGCTACACAGCTAGGCTCTGTCTTGAAAAATGTAAATAAACAAATAGTTTAATTAAAGTAATATCTAAACCAGGTGTGTGGGAATCCTACAGAGGCAGAGGCAGAAATAGTTCACCTTCAAGGCCAGCCAAGTAACAGAATAAGAGTATCTCAAGCAAACCATAACACCCCCCCCCCCAAAAAAAACCCTAATAATAATCTAGCTGGGTTTCAGGGCTGGAAAAGTGACTCAGCAGCTAATATTGCTTCTCGAAAGGCTCTGGGATCAGTTATCAGCACCCACATGGAGGCTCCCAACTAGATGCCTCTTTAGCTCCAGTTCTAGGGGATCAGACTCTTTCTTCTGGCCTCTGCAGGCACATGTGTGGTACACAGATATGCCATCCAAGTAAAACACTCACACACATACCAAAAAATTAAACAAGTCTTAAAAAATCATATCAAAGCCTGGTGGCATGCTCCTGTAAAGAGGCTGAAACAGGAAGGCTAAAAGTCTAAGGCCTGCCAAGGCTACAGACAGAGCTTGAGTTCAGCCTGTGCAACTTGGTAAAACCTTGTGCTATTGTGTAGCAGCAACAGCCATAATAAGCTAGTACTCTAGAGGCTAAGACAGGAAGATCAGGAGTTCAAGGACAGCCTCATTAACATAGCTAGTTTTAAGCTATCTTGGGTTATTATCTGAGACCCTGTCTCAAAAACTCTAAACATTCAGGGCATGGATGGAGTCACATGCTGTTAATTCTGAAAACTGTGAGGAGAAAGACCAAATCAGTGATTGTCTAATTAAAACAAGCTTTATTTAATACTAGCAAGGAAGGTGGACACTGGCTAGGTCCATACCTGGGATTCCCAAAGAATGACACTGAACTAGGCTTTATAGATGTCCGGAACCTGTAGAACCAAGTGTTTATAAAGGTAAGCCCCAGTCAGGAGCAAACATACACTACATCCCGAAGCACTTCCTGATACAGACCTTCTGCCTACCTGTAATCAGGCACATCCTGTGCAGTGGAGGCAGCCAACCTTGTTTACTGAAGTGAAAGCACAAGGCCTGTTACCTTACAAGAACAGCAGCCCCCAGCAGGCCAGGAAGTGATCTGCCCTTAGGCAAGTGGGACTTACAGGTCAGAAGCATGTTTGTTTTATAGATATCTTTTTTTTTAAATTTTATGTATATGAGTACACTGTTGCTGTCTTCAGATACATCAGAATAGGACACGGGATCCCATTACAGATGGTTGTGAGCTCTGTTTTATAGATCTCTTAAGCACAGTAATTTAAACTTATAACTTCATCCCTCACAATGCCTACAGTTCTAGCCTCGGAAGGTAGAGGCAGGAGGTTCAAGAGTTCCATATGTGGAGCTGGGGAGATGGCTCAGTGGTTCAGAGCACTGACTGTTCTTCCAGAGGATCTGGGTTCAATTCCCAACACCCACATGACAGCTTACAACCTTCTGTAACTTCAGTTCCAGGGGATCCGATGGCTTCTTCTGGCACCCAAAAGCACTAAGCATGTATATCTGTGCAGACAAAGAACTCATACACATAAAAAAATAAAAGGAAATAAATTTGTGTATAGATATTTATCCATCTGATAGAGATAGATGGATGGATGGATGGTTGGATGGATGGATGGATGGATGGATAGACAGATAGATAGATAGGTTAGAGAGATGGCTTAACTATGAAAAGCCCTGACTGCTCTTCCAGAGGAGCTGGGTTTGGTTCTCAGCCTCTACATGGTACTAGCCACTTTCTGTGATTCCAGTTCTAGGGGATCCAACATCATCTTCTGGCCTTTGCATGTACGAGGCACACACATGGTTCATGGTTCACATACATACATGAAGGCAAACATTCATACACATAAAATAAAATAAATTTAAACAAGATGATGAAGACAAAGAAGATGAAGAAGAAAGGAGAGAGAGAGAGAGAGAGAGAGAGCCAGGTGGCAGGTGGTGCTGGTGCATGCATCCCAGATAGAGGCAAGCAGATCTATGTGAGTTCTATGAGGCCAGCCTGATCTACAGAGTGAATTCCAGGACAGACAGGACTACACAGAGAAACCCTGTCTTGTAAAACAAAAACAACAAATAACTTTAAAAAAAGGCCTGATGGGTCCTGGCAATGACAAGGTGTGTAGCAGTTACGGAATGAATAGATACAAAGCCCCGTTTCTTTTTCTTTCAGGACACGGTTTTGCTACACGTTCCAAGTGGCTTCAAACTCTGTATCCCTTACTGTACTTGAAGTCTCCGTTCTCCTGCCTCAGCTCTCCAAGTATTGGGATCCCAAGTGGCCAGTATCACAGCAGTATCACATTCTACTGGAAACCATCTCTCTCTCTCTCTCTCTCTCTCTCTCTCTCTCTCCTTCCTTCCTTTCTCTCTGGTTGTTATTGTTTGTTTGTTTGTTTTTTCCTTTTTCAGATGGGGTTTCTCTGTATAGTCCTGGCTGTCCTGAAATTCAGTCTGTAGACCTAGCTGGCCTCTAACTCACAAACGTCCACATGCCTCTGCCTCTGGAGCATTGGGATTAAAGGCATGCACCACCACCACCCGGCTGGAAACCACATTTCTAAGTGGTATAAACATGAGTAATTATGTCTTCCTCTTTCATTTTCTTTTTAGCATATCTGTATATTTTTCCTAATTTTGTTTGTTTATATTTTTTTTAAAAAAAACCTCTGGCTGGGCAGTGGTGGCACACACCTTTAATTCCAGCACTCAGGAGGCAGAGGCAGGTGAAAAGTTCAAGGCCAGCCTGGTCTGCAAAGTGAATTCCAGGACAACCAGGACTACACAAAAAAAACCTGTCTCAAAAGTAAGTAAGAAACTGTTGGACCAGCAAGATGGCTCAGTCAGTGAAGGCTTTTGCCACCAAGCCTGATTACTCAAGTTTAGTTTCCAGGACTCACAAGGTGGAGGGAGAGAACCAGCTCCCCTAAGCTGTTCTCTGATCCAGTGCATCCATACACATTCACAACCTATCAATGTAAAAATTAAAATATTTAAAAATTTTGTCATTTGTGAGTTTTAAAAAAATAGTTTTTTGTTTCTTCGTTTGAAATCAGAGATGAGGTTTTAAGATTTGCCGGTAAAGCATCTGTTGGTCAAAGCCAGAAAGGACAACCTCCAGGGACGGGGACAAACAGAAGACCCGCAGAACAACTTTGCAGGATGCTAACAGTCTCTTGACTCCCATTGCCCCCTGTGCCCCACTAATCTGCATTTTGTAGCGCTTGTAGGAGGCTGGCTTTCACACCCTCATACACAATAGTTAGGACACCAAAGCCACCCCCTTGATAAAAGGGCGACAGCAAGACAAAAACATCTCCAATAAAGTCTTTAAAAATTTAAAGGCCTGATAAAGCCCTCCATTTCACATCTGCTAGGGAAGGAAATCGCTTCTGGCAATCAACGGTGGTTGCCCACCTGTACAAACACCTACCCCAGCTATCTGCAGCCTGAGGGCTGAGTCTCCTTAGAGCTGGCGGAAGCCAGGCCTAGTCACGTGGGCGACACTAATGAGTTGATGTTCTGGAAACGTTTTGGGGATCAAAGCCTGAGATCTAAGGCCTTGACAAGAATGTAGGCGCCTGAGGGCATAGGTGGTCGGAGATGCCAGAGGCTGAGAGAGCTCATAACCAGGTGCCACATGCTCACCTGGCTCCACCATCCTGCCTGGAGACAGCGAGATTTAAAGCTGGTGCAGGGTAGGTCTCCAGGCTGATGCTGCAGAAAAGGAAGGATTCAGGAACTGGTGGTGGTGTGTGTGTGTACGCGCGCACGTTGAGTCACACACACACACACACACACACACACACACATACACACACACGATGTTGATGTCTTCCTTAGACATTTTCCACTTTATTTTTTAAGACAGTCCCTCATTGTACCCGGAACTCACAGATTCAGCTAGCCAGCAAGCTCTGGGGATCCACGGGTTTCAGTGTTTTCCTTTCCCACTTTTGGGGTTATAAGTGCATGTGCCCTGCAACCCACTTTTATGTAAGTACTGAGTGAAATGTTTTGTAATGCGGTGGCATGATGCGGTGGGAGGGGGTGATATGTTTATAAAAAGATAGAGACAGAGAGTATGTTCTATGGGGGGGGGGGCATGCTGAGGCATCCCTTCCCCCTGAGGGACCAGCCACACAATGGTATAGTATAGAATAGAGTTTATTCAGGGCATGGGGAGGGGAGGGGAGAGGGTAATAGAGGCAGAGAAAGGCAGAGAGAGTAGAGAAGTAGAGGCCTGCTATGAACACGTGGGGAGAGGGGGAAGGGAATGGGGAAGGGGAGAAACAAGAAGGAAGCAAGAAAACAAGAGAGCAAGAGAGGGAGGAGGGACAAGCAGCCCCCTTTATAGTAGGTCAGGCCTACCTGGCTGTTGCCAGGTAACTGTGGGGAGGAGTTTAGACAGAATGCTAACAGGGGGTGCCTTAGCGGGCCCATGCAGATGCAGCCCCCACCCCCACCCCAACCCCACACACCAGGTACCAGCCACACAACGGGTCCAGTATAAAATGAAGTTTACTTGAGGCAAGAGAAGGGGGTGTGAAGGGAGTAGAGGCAGAGAAAGAGAGGGGACAGAGAAGGACAGAGAGAGAGAGAGAGAGACAGACAGACAGACTGACAGACAGACACGGGAAGAGGCCGGCCAGGAGCACGAGGAGGGGGAGAAGGGGGAGGGGAAGGAGGGGGAGAATTCTTAATCTTGGTTTGAAGTCAGCCAGGATACTGAGTTCCAGGAAGCTAGGAGGAGGGTCTTAAAGCCCAACCCCACAGTGGCGCACTTTCTCCAACAAGGCCACACCTACTCCAACAAGGCCACACCTCCAAATAGTGCCACTCCCTGGGCCAAGCATATACAAACTATCACTCTTGGCAAGTGCACTATCACTGAGCTATACCCCCCACCTCAAGACCAGATTTTTGTTGTTTTTAACATTTGCTCTGCTTGTTTTTTTGAGGCAGGTTAATATAGCCCTGTTTGGCCTCAAAGCCACTGAATTCCGCCTGTCTCTGCCTCTTGAGTGCTAAGATTTCAGACAGACACCACCACATCTGCCTTCGCAGCAACTTTTAAAGTACAGTGGAAATTTGGTCAAATCGAATTGATCTGTTTCTTCTTTGACTAGTCATGCTCTTGGTGTCCTGCCTAAGAGACCTGCAAAATCCACGTCAGGAATTCTCGGAATTTCATAGTTTTACCTCTCTTATTTAGGTGTTTGACCCGTTTAGAATTCTTCTTCTTCTTTTAAATATGGTATAAGAATCTAAATGTTAGTATTTACATGCAGATATCCAGTTGTCGTGACAACATCTTTTCTTTCCCCATTGGATGAACTGGCAGCCTTGTTCAGAATCAGTTGTCCATCACTAACACACCAAATAATGAGCACATCCTCACCCTGTTCCAATCTGGGGAGCAGTTCTCTTGTTTTTACCATCAACTATGTTGCTTGATAAGTCTTAAGATACTTGTAACGTTATGTAATGGGATGATTATTATACTGGAGTATATGATACACAAACGCAAATTTAAAGGGCAATGGGAATTTCCATGTGATTTTGGTTCATTAATGTCTAATTATAAATGAGCACTGAGTATCTATGGCTTTAGTTTTAGTGTCTATTTCTTTCCCTTCAGGCATTGAGGTCATCCTATTTTCTCCTTTAACCAGATAATGTGGAGTAGTGCACAAACAGATTGAATTCCTGTGCAAACCAACTGCGCTTTTAAAAAAAGATTTATTTATTTAATGTCTGTGAGTACACTGTTGTTGTCTTCAGACACACCAGAAGAGGGCATCAGATCCCATTACAGATGGTTGTGAGCCACCATGTGGTTGGCTGGGAATTGAACTCAGGACTTCTGGAAGAGCAGTCAGTGCTCTTAACCACTGAGCCATCTCTCCAGCCTTGGACTTTTTTTTTTTTAAACCGAGTTTCTTTCCTAGCCTCCTGACTCAGTTTGTGCTTTGGAGGGGTGATAATATCATTTCTTGTCTGGGCTCCATATCAAAACTCCAGTTTTGTTGGGCATAGTGCCTCAAGCCTTTAATCACATAATCCCAGCCCTTGGGAGGCAGAGGCAGGTGAATCTCTGAAAGTTCAAAGGAAATCTGGTCTAGTGTGTGTGTGCGTATCACACTTTTATTCATATAGAGAGATGAGATTAATATCTAGAGATATATACATGCACATAGACATAGGGGCATTCTTGTGCACGAGCACATACACACACACACAGTTTTATCATTTCTTTTGCTTTTGTTCTTTCTTTCTTTCTTTTTTCTTTTTTTTTTTTTTTTTGGTTTTTCGAGATAGGGTTTCTCTGTGTAGCCTTGGCTGTCCTGGAACTCACTCTGTAGATCAGACTGGCCTCGAACTCAGAAATCCACCTGCCTCTGCCTCCCAAGGGCTGGGATTAAAGGCGTGCGCCACCACTGCCCTGCCAGTTTTATCATTTCATAGTACAATTCCTTCTCATGTTCCAGAAGACATCGCTCAGAAGTCTGTGTGTTCTAGTTGATGGTGCCAGCTGCCATTTCCTGACCCTCCCCCACCTCTAGAATGCTATGCTAAGCATTCTACAAACAGTAGTTCCCTTGATCCACTCATCACTTTACATGGTGACTATTACTCTCTGAATTCTATACCCGTGGAACTGAGGCACAAAGAGACTAAAGGGTCAGTGGCCACGGCACAGAGCTGAGGCCAAAGTCAGCCTTGTTCTACTGCAGAATGCTCGTAACTAATACTTTTCCTGCTTTGGGAATCTCACCCTGCCTGCTCCAGTGTGACATCTTCAAAATGGATTGTGAGCTCCCATGACGAATGTTGAGTACAGACAGTACCGTGTGACTGGTGTGTGACTGCACACTGCCAAGTGCCATTGGCTGGAGTCATTTGTGGTTTGATTGGTCTCGGTGTCTGCCCTGATCCACGCTCACATGAGCAGAGTGCAGTGGAAGCTCCCTCAGGGAAATTGTAGAATGTCCTCTTTATTTTCAAGCTTTTGTTAAAAAAAAATTTCAATAACAACTTTATTTAAGATTTGGCCCATAATTCTTCAATTGAAAGTATGTGATTTGGTGGTTTTTTGGCTTCATAGATTTGTACAGCCATCGCTACAATCTATTTTAGAAGATTTTCACTATCCTCTAAAGAGATCCTGTCTCTGTAGGCTAACCTCATCTCTTTCCAAACCCCCTGGACAGCATCACCCACTTGTCTAACTTCTGTACCTACAGAGTTGCCTATTTCATCTATTTTGAAAAAACAGAATCATAAAGTCGTTGTTGTTTGTTCTTTGACACAGGATGGCATACAGCCCTTGAACTCACTATGCAGCTACCGATGACCTTGAGCTATTGACCTCTTGCCTCTGTCTCCCAAGGGCTGGAATTGTATGGCCCCCTCCCTCCCCTCCTGGCTACAATAGTCTTCTTTGACTTTTTTTTCTACTTTGAATTGTGATTTTGTTGCTTTGTTTGAGAGAAAGTCTCACTCTATAGCCCAAATTGACCTCAAACTCAGCCTCCTGAGTTCTGTGTCTACCACTGTGCCCAGCTTGAATGATGGTTTTGGGATTTATCCATGAAGTGCCATGTGTGAGCATTTCATTTCTTTATATGCCAAGTAATGTGCCATTGTATGGACATACCACATACAGACTGTCCACTCACCAGGTGATGGACATTTGGGTTATTTTTATGTTTTGGCTGTAATGATTAATGCTAAAATGAATGTAGTACAAGTTCTCTCTGTCTCTCCCTGTCTCTGTCTCTCCCTGTCTCTGTCTCTCTCTGTGTAGATGTGTAGGTTGTGTGCCTTTTATCTCCATGTTTTATTTTCATACAATACATACGCATTACCCATTCCTATGTCCAAAGAGAAGACATTTCTGGCCCTTGTAGCTCTTCTCAGTGATTCCTGAGTTAGCTTTCTCTGTTCCCACCACAGGCTTCCCTGCCTCAGCAATGTGGACCCAGAGCAATTGCTTAGCACACAAGGCTTGAAGTGGCCTTCCCTTCCTTCTTTTAATCTAGTACATGCTATGGGCTCTAACTCCGATGTTCTTCCAGCATCTTCTGGCCCAAGCTTCCCCTGGCTTTCCTATGAGAGGGCAATGGCCTCCTCCCTGGCCTCCCCACTTCTGCCTCCATCTCCACAGTCTGTGCCCCACTGTAGGCAGATCACATGGTTAAAGGGCCCCAAGGTCAGGAGAGCTGTTCTTGCCTCCCTCCCACAGTTCATCTCCTTCTCCTGTCTCCTGCTTCTGCTCCCCTTGGCGTCGTTGTCAGCCTTCCTACAAGGTCAGAAATTTAAGAAACAACACTGATTTCACATGCTGTGTGTTTTGCTGGCTGCAATTTGTCTGGCCGTCCCAACCTCCCTTTATAGCAGGCTACTGGCAAACCCAGGTTATTTTATTCCAATCTTAATTACTAATACGAGCTCGCAGCTCACATATCACACAGTGCACAATAATTATATTCACACACACACTCATACACACACATACACCATATATATATATATATATAGAGAGAGAGAGAGAGAGAGAGAGAGAGAGGTTACAGAGAGGCTACAAAAGGGTTAAAAAGGCCACAGCAGAGTTCAAAGAGGCTTGACAGAGGCGGAGTCCGGAAGGCTGGCAGAGAGACATAAACAGTCTCTGGGATAAGGATGGTCTTTAGATAAAGAACCAGGTAGGAGCAGCTAAAGTCACTGCTGCAGGGCCAGGCCACAGCCACAGGTCTGAGCTGGGCAGAGCTCAACTGCCAAGGTAAAGTGTGAGACCACGAGAATGTAGAGGCAAAGTACAGGGGACCTGATCCAGATGGACAAATGGGTGGAAGGACAGACAGCAATTGTGCTGGCCCTAAAGTCTAGCTGAAGCCCTGGGATAGGTGGGAGTTGCCTGCCTGTCAGTCCTGATGCATGTGCCAGATGGTCAGATGAGGGGGTGGGGGGTCACCCCTATCACAGTGTTGTCTTCTTCCAGGGCCTAGGAGAGGCCTTGCACCCTTTCCTTTGTCTGGTGTGCTTAGTAAGTTCCACGACCTAGATTTCCTGTTATAATATTAATATATTAATGTGCTCATAGGGTAATTTTAAATAATGACTTGTTTTATTTTATGTGCATGAGTGTTTGCTTGCATGTGTGTATATATACCATGTGTATGGCTGTTGCCTTCAGAGGCCAGAAAAGGTACCAGAGCAGATCCACTGGAACAGGAGTCACAGAAGAGCTACCATGTGGATGCCCAGGCCTGAACTCAGTTAAGACCAATAGCAAGAGTCTTAACCAGTGAGCCGTCTCTCCAGCCCCCTCACCGGGTAAGTCTGTTGAGGTCACCTATTTTACTTTTAGGAATAAGTTACCTATCATCCTGTGCCTCCTGGATATGGCTGGCTGGCTGTGTTTACATGTACAGTGAGGTACAGAGTCAGCCTGTGTTGCCTTTGTACTACTAAAAGTGGAGTCAAATACTGCTTGCAAAATGAAGCCACCTAGGGCAGGGCAAATGGCTTGCAGACCGGCTTAGTAAGCTGCCCAGGCAGGGCCTTTCCCATGCTGACACGCTCCCGGCCCACTACTGGAAAGCTGTACCTCGTCATAGACCACTCTCCAACACTGCCCTGCACCTTGCCCCTTTCAGGTAGTATATACCTTCCATGAGTTTACTACCCCCAACCCCATCCATCTCCGCCCTTACCCCATGTCAAGACAAAAAAGGTACAGATTTTTGTTCCAGAACCAGGCATGGCGGAAGAAGCTCTGGGGTTCTTTCTGTGTGTCCAATACATTTCTGGTATTCATACATTCATTCATCTGTAGATCCTGTTTTCAAGAAACCAACAATTGGAGCTGGAGAGATGGTTCAGTGGTTAAGAGCACTGACTGCTTTCCCAGAGGTCCTGAGTTCAATTCCCAGCAACCCCATGGTGACTCACAACCATCTGTAATGGGATCTGATGCCCTTTTCTGGTGTGTCTGAAGACAGCTACAGTGTACTTATATATACATACATAATATAAATAAATAACTCTTTAAAAAGAAGAAATCAACAATATATAGTTTTGTGGGTCTCTGTCCACCAGAGCCATCAGAGTAATGATCTATCTGTGGGACACAGGAAGGTAGATAGTTCGGTTCAACACAACCAGTAGCCAGTGTTGGTTCGAACTTCAGGAGTCTGACCCTAAGTAGTTTATTTTAGGTATATTTAAGCACAGTAAAATTTGGTGAAAACTTTTCCTGGTGATAATTAACTCAATCCATGTGCATAATAAAGATTAAGACATAACTACACCAAAACTCTTTGTAAATGCATGTCACGTCTTTCATGAAGATGGGTTCTATAGATTGACAAGCCCAAATAAGAGTCTGTGGGAGACTCAGGGGTGGTCTTGGCCTTCCAGATGGCACAAGGTTGGCAGGCTATTAACCACATCAGCTCCTAGCTTTCTGGGCAGGTAACAGTGTATGCATCCTTCCCTTTGAAGGAAACACCTTGTATGTTTACCGTTCTTGGTCCCTAGTGCTTATCTGTGAGAACAAGGACCTCAATGTCTCCATAATACTCAATTTTGAAATGGCTGTCTTGGGCTGTGAGATGGCTCCACTGGTAAAGCTGCCAGTTCTTGAACTCACTTGGCAGAAGGAAAGAACCGATCCCTTAGAAGTTGTCCTCTGACTTCCATATGCTCACTAAGGCGCGCGCACATAAATAAACAAATATTCTGAAAGTGTATGTACCCAAGTTAGTGTTTATTTAGAACATGAAAAGCAATCACCACAAACTACAAAAGTGAACAAACACTGACAGCCAGGTACGGTGTTGTCACTAGTAACCTGGAGCTTGAGAGACTGAAGGCAGCAGGATGGAGTTTTCAAGGCCAGCCTGGCTACACCATTCACTGTGTGACTCTGGGTACCAGCTACTTATCTGAGGTGAAAGGGATGGTTCTTTTTTTTTTTTTTTAAATCTTGGGTCACTCATGTAATAGATCATTTTGGAGTGGACCAGGGTATGATGGTCTTATCTCCCTGTCTGGTAGATGGTGCAGGCTCCTGATGAGGCTTCTCCCTCCTGTGGTTTTACTCTCAGAAAGGTTGGCTTGGGCTTTCTCATACACCAGCAGAAGAGCTTTAAAGACTGAGGGCAGCTGGGAGTGGTGGCACACACAGAGAGACAGGTGGATCTCTGAGTTTGAGGCTAGCCTGGTCTACAGAGCAAGTTCCGGGACAGCCAGAGCTACACAGAGAAATTCTATCTCAAAAGGAAAAAAAAGGGGTGGGGGGGGGTAACGGGGGGTAAGAGTTCTCTTCCCCTTCCCATACCACCATGGACTGAGTGTTTGACTCAGTTTCTTGACATGTCTTCTCACAAGATTTTCAGAATCAAGTGATTTCTAGCCAAGAAATAAAAATTGTCCCAATCCCCACCCCTTGATTTACATGGGAACTGGCAACAAAATCAGGAACAACTCCAGGAGAGGACACTGAAGGAGAACAAAGCTGGGTCTGTAAAGATCTGCATGTGATGGCCTGACTGGTCCTGCTGAATCGTGGTCAACGATCCATCTAACCAGGCAGAGCTGAATGTTATCACCTCTGGAGATTGGGGAATTTTCAATTAGGAATATGACTTGCTTTTTATCTTCTCTGAGTAAATGAGTTGATTGGTTAGTTTAATAACAAATATGTTGGACCCCCTTCTGGACCTCCCTTAAGTCACAGTCTCTCAGATTCTAGGTTTGGAGTGGTTACTTGTAATGGATCACTTCCTGTACCATCGTTATTGTGCTAAGGTGTGTCAGGCTGGCTGATGAAGTGCTATTTCTGAATGTGACTGTGTGAGTGTTCCCAGCAGAGATGAGGAAATCAATCAACTAATCCACAGACTCACTGAGATCACCCACATCAGTATAAGTGAATATCACCCAATCCAACAAGAGGTCAATGGACTAAAGAAAAAATCAGGAAAGGAGCTAGGTATACTAGCACATGCCTTTCTTTCCAGCACTTGTGAATCAGAGGCAGGTGGATCTCTGTGTGTTCTAGTCCAGTCTGGTATGCATAGCTAGTTCCAGGACAGCCAGAGCTACATAATGAGAACCTGTCTTAAACAAAATAAAACAAATAAGCAAAAAACCACCAGAAAGGGAGAATTCCCTCATCTTGAGATGGGACATTTATCTTCTTCTGTGCTCAGATATCACAGGGTCAAATTCTGGGATGTCAGATTTACCCCAGTATCCCTTCCCCTCCCCAACCACTAACCTGACTCAGTTTTAGTAGGGTCTGAATTACACTGCTGGCTTCTCAGTATCACAGGACTCCCAGTTTATCATAGGACTCTCAGCCTTCATGAACCTATGAGGTGATTTCCATAAAGATCCCTTCTTAAATCTTATCAGTTCTATTTCTGAGAGAAGCTGAGCTAATAATACAAGCTTTGAAACTCTCACAAATGCTTCCATATTAGTTGAAGCAAGTCACGAGGCCAGCCCAGATTCAAAAATGTGAGAACAGCATCCTTGATTTGTTTCTGTTTCTCTGACAAAACAAACTTGGGCAAGAATGGAGTTTATTTTGGCTTACAGTTCCCTTTCAGCATACAGTCCACCACGTGGGGAAGTCAAGTCAGGGACCTGAAGCAGCTAGTCATATGCACAGTCAATAACAGAGATGAATGCATGACGCCTGCCTGCCTGCCTGCCTGCCTGCCTGTTTGCACTCAGCTTGCTTTCTTCACTCTTGAACAAATCAGGATCTGCTGCTTAGGGAGGTGCCACCCAGAGTAGGCTGGGTCTTTTCACATCAATTAAGGTAATTAAGATAATCCCCTACAGACATGCCTACAGGACAACTCAATGTAGACAATCCCTCCTTGAGACACTCTTTAAAGCAGCTTTCCCTAACACAGACACATGAGCAGAAGTCTGACGTGAGTCACATGGGCGTCTAACAGACCATCCCACACAGAGGGAAGAACAAGCACACAGCATCATTAACACTGGAAGGCTTTTGGTATGATTTAGGAAAAGCAAGAAGGCAATGAATGGTTTGCTGGGCATGGTGACACACTTTTAATCCCAGCACTGGAGAGGCAGAGGCAGGTGGATATCTGTGAATTCAAGACCTGCCTGGTCTACACAGTGAGTTCCAGGACAGCCAGGGCTACATATCGAGACTCTGTCTAAAAAACCAAAAACCAAAAACCCAAACCAACCAAACAAAAAACCCCCAAAAAACCAAATCAACTAACCAAACAGACAAAAAAACAACACACACACACACACACACACACACACACACACACACACACAGAGGCAACCAAAGCAACAAGATGGATGGACAGAAGCAAAAAGCAAGATTACAGACCCAGGTTGAAGATGGACTTGGCATAAAGATTTTTGCTTAGAGTGAAACTTTTTTGTTAGTTGGTTTTGAGTGGGTTTTGTTTTTGTTTTTAGTTCCAGACAGGAAATGTTTTTGCCAATATTTTATTTATAAACGTTTTCAAAATATAGCAAACAGGTTGGAAGAATTGTACTAAAGCATATGTACTAAAGAATTGTACTAAAAATCCACCACCAGGGTTCTGTAACTCTTATTTATTTATATTTGATTTTTTTTTCTTCCCCCGAGTCAGGGTTTCTCTGTGTAGCCCTGGCTGTCCTGGAACTCGCTCTGTAGACCTGGCTGGCCTCGAACAAAGAAATCGGCCTGCCTCTGCCTCCCGAGTGCTGGGATCAAAGGCGTGCGCCACCACTGCCCCGCCTATATTTTTACTTATGTTTTCCTCTATCCCGATTAAGCTTCGAGGAGTGTTGTTTTGGTTTTTTTGTTTTGTTTTGTTTTGTTGAGATAGAGTCTTATCAAGTTCAGGCTGGCTTCACACTTATGATCCTCCTGCCTCAGCCTCCCAACTACTGGGGTTACAGATGTGCACCATGTACCCTGCACATTTCTGGTGGTTTGTTTGTTTTTAATTGATACATTACAGGCCTATGGAAAGTCGGTGGGAAAATCTCAATGGGTGAAGGAAGCTGATCACGCAGAGAAAGGAGTGGCTCAGGGGAAAGGAAAAGCTAAACAGGTTGGTCTTTAAACAGGAGAGTTCTGGGAATCCAGGTGGGGTAAGGGATAAACTTGAGTAAGTAGGTGCACCTGGGTGTGGAACCCTCTGGAAGTTCTTCTCTGATGACGTCATCAGCTAAGAGTTAGCACAGGAGGGGATGAGTGTACCTAGAAGAGAGAAGGGAAGGTGTGAAAGGCCCTTCTAGGGGAGCAGGAGAGCAGAAGGCCTAAGAAAAGCAGCGGGGCTGCTCAGGCACGCAGCTGAGAGTTTGCTGCAAGGTTGTGCAGGAGCCAAGGGCTGGAGTTCGAGGTGATTTGTCATGGTAAACACAACAGAGAGGCGCAGAAGCTGAACATGGACAGGATAGGTCGCAGAGCTGAAGCCACGCAGAGAAGGAAGCGAGGAAGAAAGCTCAAGAGAGCCGTGGGATCAGGGGGTTTGTCCTCTGCCAAGGAGCCAAAGTGTGACTGGAGTTGGAAAAGTGGAAGCGAGAAATGGAAGATGGAGAGGTGGGGATTATCAAGCTGGAAGCTAGGATTGTGGCTTTCCGGTTAATTGGAATGAGACGGTCAACTCTAGGACCATGATGGGGGAGGCTGAAGTGAAGCAGGATAAAACTCACTGGGGGTGGGATTGGGGGTGGGGTGTCGGGGAACCAAGAGCGGCTTTTGTTTATTTGTTTAGGGTTGGTGCGTCTCTTATTGTGACCCTATTTTACTTATAGGCCATCAAACTACATTTCTGTAAACAGAATACAATTCTAGTGCTGCCCCCTGGAGTTGTGTAGCATAACTCAAGAATTATGGGTAATGCCAGTCAGTGCTTTCATCTATGAATTCTTTTTGTTGTTGTTGTTGTTTTTTTTGTTTTTGTTTTTTTGTTTTTTTCGAGACAGGGTTTCTCTGTGTAGCCCTGGCTGTCCTGGAACTCACTCTGTAGACCAGGCTGGCCTCGCACTCAAAAATCCGCCTGCCTCTGCCTCCCGAGTGCACCACCACTGCCCGGGCATCTATGAATTCTTAATGTGCCTTGTCCACACCTCTCCTGTCTCTTTCCTTTCTCCCTCCCCCCCTCCCCTCCCCCTCCCCCTCTCCCTCCCCCTTTCCCTTTTCCCTCCCCTCTCTCTTTCTTTAACTGGGAACATATGTAGGCTCTGGACATATATTACCTTTATTGTCATAGTTTCCCAAATCCAGACTCCACTATTGACTGACAACCTACTTTGGTCATCTCCCTCCAGGTCTAATGGCTAAGGAGGGACATCTCTAACTGCAATGTTGCAGCCCAGCTCCAGAGCTCTGGGGTTACAAAATTAAATTAATTGCATTCCTAGTGCTTCCCCAATGACAGCTTGCATGAAATTCTCATTTGCCTCCTGCCATCTGCAGATTTAATTATGGATCACGCTGGATAGAGGGATGAGGACACAGTGTGCCTGGTGAGCTGGGTGGCCATTCCTGCATGCTGGCCTTGCGTTCTTGTGGTTTCTAATGTCTTCTCGGGTGAATAATAACCTCCTGCTCATGCCAGGCCTTCGGCTTTTGACCTATGAAGCCTGGAAGCCTGAGATCTCAAATTCAAGAGCAGGCCTTTTAAGCCTGGTCAATCAATCAGAGCCACAGTGAGTATGAGCTGCTGATGCAGAAAGATTCAGTACACAGAGGAACGAAGCACTTGCCAGGAAGTTAGATGACAATTATAAGTGCATGTGAGTGTGTATGCACGAATGTGTCCATCCATCTGTCTGTCTGTCTCTGTGTGTGTTTCTATATTTGATCCCATATGAAAAGTTGCAGTCAAAATTCAGGGGCACAGCCAGGCATGGTGCTGCACACCTTTGATCTCAAAATTTGGGAGGCAGAGACAGGCCAAGGCCAGCCTGGTTTACATAGCAAGTATCCTGTCTTAAAGAAAACAAAAAGAATTCAGGGACATTAAAAGTATTGCATAAAATTTGCCTCCAAAGACTGGAGAGATGGCTCAGCTGTTAAGAGCACTTACTGCTCTTCCAGCGGACCTGAGTTCAATTCCCAGCAACCAAATGGTGGCTCACAACCATCTGTAGTGGGATCTGATGCACTCTCCTGGTGTGTGACTGAAGACAGCGACTGTGTACTCATATACATAAAACAAATAATATTTTAAAATTGCCTTCAAGCAATATAAGGCATATATGAAATAAATCGCATTTAGGTTTAGACTTCAGTCCCATCCCCAAGTCCATAACCATGTACCTATAAATGTTACAAATTTGGCAATAAAATAAAATAAATTCAGAATAATTCCCATCCAAGCATTTTGAATGAAGGATATTCAGTAATACCTACTTCATAAAACTTCACAGTGATTCATTGAAAATGTTCGGTGTATAGTAAATATTAAAGTTGATGTCATTGATTTTTTGGGTTTTTTTTGAGGTTTTTTTTTTTTTTTTTGGTGGTAGAAACCAGAGCCAGGGCCTCTCAAGCCAGGTACGTGCTCCAGAAGCCCTAGGTAGACATAAGATAAGAGTGATTTCTCTCCTGTTGAGGTTTTTGCACCCCTGGTGCACCAAGCCTCTCCTAGAGGCAGCCCCATCATTAGGCATCAGTGTATGACCAACCACTCCCAGAGCCTAGCAGCTTCACCAATTGCTCAGTAGTCTGTGAGCCTGTCTGGTGGTTCTGTGGGTCTGAGCAGGCCCAGCTCATGTCATGTGGGCTCATTCACAGGTCTAGCCACAGACAGCCCCCATGTCTAGAATGGCCACACTCACAATGTTTAGCAGTTGGCTAGCTGTCAGCTGGGATGAGAATGAGTAGACCACGATGCTCCAGCAGTCCAGCCTGGGCTTGTTTTCCTGTCAGTGTCCATAGAGACAGAGCAGAGGTTGCCATATATCACTGCTGCCCCAATCTAGGGATTGAGGAAAAAGACTCCATCTTTTAGGTAGGAGGAGCCACAAGGTCATGTTATAAAGGGCTTATTATGAAGGATGACAATAAAGAGAAGGGTTTTTATATCAACCTACCAGAGCATTTACCTGGGTCTGAGGGGTTCATGGAGCCAGATCAAATGTGATTCAAACTACAATTGTACAGCGTGTGAGGCCTCAGGGGGCTCACTAAGATCTCAAGCTCCAGTTTCCTCACAGGGCCCGAATGGTGGTGGCCATCTTCATTCCTAGTACTTGGGAGGTAGAGGCAGGAGGATCCGGAGTTCAAGGTCATTCTGGCCTGTCACAAGGACCCAACAGGTGGTACTCTGAGGAAGTGGGGCATGTGCTGACTTGCCTGGCACACCCAGCAAATGTTCAACACATAGAGGTAGGAACAATCATGAATCTCAGGGCTCACCTTGGGCTCATGCCTCTGCCTCTCAAGGTTGAGAAAAAGAAGGAAACGGGTCAAGTGGGAGCTGATTTCCATGGCAATTCTTGAAATGACACTTACCAAATAAGAGCTTAATTAGAGATCTTTGGGGAAAAGGAGAGGGGGATGCCGTGGGGAAGGAGGAGAGGGAAGGCTGGAGGAAGACCAAGAGAGAAGAGCTGAACCACTGGAAAAGAGTACCTCATTCCCTAAAACTCTAATGTGTGTGTGTGTGCATGTATGCATCTGTGGTGTATTTACACGTGTGTGCATACTTGTGGTATATGTACATGTGTGTGCATCTGTGATATGTGCACATGTGTGTGCATCTGTGGTGTATGTGCAGGTGTGTTTACACCTGTGGGTATATGTACATGTGTGTGCATCTATGGGGCTGGCTGTTCTTGCAAGAAACCTGGCTTTAGTTCCCAGAACCCACATGGTGACTGACAGCCATCCTTAACTCTGGTTTCAGGGCATACAACACCTCCTTCTGACCTCCCATGGCACTGTGTCCAAGTGGAACGCATACACACATGCAGGCAAACCACTCATACACATAAAATAAAAACCCTTAAAATAAATACGGTGGAGATTGATAAAGGAAGATATCCAATAGTGTGCTCTGACTTTATTGTGTATACATGTATGAGTACATCTGCACATATGTACATGTACACATAGCACAGATCCACAGATGCACACAAACCACAGATGTGAACATACACATGTACATATACCACAGATGCACACACACGCACATACACCACAGATGCACACACACATGCACATATACCACAGATGCA
>JADRCH010000230.1:1316718-1346251 GCA_019843965.1 Rhynchomys soricoides | reverse complement strand
ACCACAGATGTGAACATTCTCATGTACATATACCACAGATGCACACATGCACACAAACCACTCCACATGTACATACACCACAGATGTATACACACATGCGCATATATCACAGATGCACACACCACAGATGCACACACACATGCACACACACCACAGATGCACATACATACGCACACATACCACAGATGCACACACACATGTTCATATACCACAGATGCACACACTCAAGTGCAATCACTAAAGTTGCACACACTCATGTGCATATATCACAGATGCACACACACATGTACATATACCACAAATGCACATACACATGCACATATACCAGATGCACACATACATGCACACACACCACAGATGCATACACACTTGTACATACACCATAGATGCACACACTCAAGTACAATCACTAAAGATGCACACACACATGTGCATATATCACAGATGCATGCACATGTACATATACCACAGATGCACACACACTGCACATACACCTCAGATGCACACACACATGCACATACACCACAGATGCACACACACATACATACACCACAGATGCACACACACATGCACATACAGCACAGATGCACACACACATGTGCATACATCACAGATGCACACACATGCACATACACCACAGATGCACACACTCAAGTACAATTATTAAGATGCACATATACATGCATAGACCACAAGTTCTTTCACTGTACCTGAAGCTAGCTGATTCAGCTAGGACGGTTGTTCAGCTGCTCTCCATGCTTCTGCAATCCCAGCTTCTACAGTGGCATTGGGGATTCAAACTCACAGCCTGTTGCTTGCCTAACAGCCACACTTACCCACTGAATCATTTCTCTAGCCCACTACATTTTTACCTAATTCTGTATTGTCTGCTTACAAAAGTATCCTGTGTTCTCCTTATGGAATATGATGTTTTTAAAGACAGGATCTCTCTCATGTAGCCCAAAATGGCCTCCAGAGGCTACTCTTGAAATTCTGATCCTGCTGCCTCCACCTCCTGGGTGCTCAGTAGACAATACCTGATTCTTTTATGGATTTTGAAAAAATTCAAGAGTATTTTCCTCAAAATGTCATCAATTTGATATGTCAATGATTGATGTTTGTATAAGCCTTTGTGTATGCCCACATCACCCATCTGTGGTTTACACTTATAAAGACTCCATTGTAGACGATGCTATTCTTACTTCACAGGTGAGGAGAGGAATGTAAGTAACTTGATTCTGAGTGTGGTGAGATTTATTTGTTATTCTAGCAGTTGAAAGTCTGAGGCGGGGGATTGTGAGTTCTAGGCCAGCATGGCCTACTTATAATGTTCCAGGACAGCCCAGGTTACTAAATCCTGTCTCAAAACAACAATAACCAAAAACCAGAGTCTTGGGAGATGGCTCAGCTGGTATAGTGGTTTCCCTACAGACATGAGGACCTGGGTCGGATCTTAGCATTCATGGAATATAGGTGGGTGTGGTGGTAAATGGCTGTCCTAGCCACAGTTCCTGTGCGAGGGGGGAAACAGGAATGTCTCTGGAGCTTGCTGGCAGTCTAGTCTTGCTGAATTTGTGAGGCTCAGTGAGAGATCCTGTCTCAAAAAATAAGGTGGAGCTGGGCAGTGGTGACACACATCTTTAATCCCAGCTCTCAGGAGGCAGAGGTAGGCAGATCTCTGTAAGTTCAAGGTTAACCTGGCCCATTTGGCAAATTCCAGGCCAGCCAGGCTACACAGTGAAATTCTATCTCAAATAAAAAGAAAAACAAAAAAGTGAAAATTGAGAGGAAACCATCCAATGTCAACTTCCAGTCTTCACAGGCACACCCCTACCATGTGCCTACATGCACACATACAAACCAATGTGCTGCATTGGGTCATTGAGCGTCTACTCCCATCCAGGCTACAGTGAGCCAGAAGCTTTGCAGGACAACAATTCCTGGGTACAACTGACACTTGGTATATTTATTTCTCCATGTATGTTTCATCATGTATTTCTAAAACTTTTGGATATTTGTACATTTTATGGGGGGGGGGAAACAGATATACCATGGCATTCGTGTGAAGATCATAGGACAGCTTGTGGGAATCAGTTCTCTCTATTCACCCTGTGGGTTCTGGAGATTGAACTTAGATCATCAAGCTTGGTAGTAAACATCTTTACCTACTGGGCCATATTCATGGCCCCTCTACATATATATTTTTTAAAATGAAATATTTAACTATGCATTTGTTATATGTATGCATGTGTGCCTGTGTGGGTTTATGTGCATCACACGTGTGAGGGTCAGAGGAGAGGACTTAGGAGAGTCATTCTCCTTTTCCACCATGTGAGTCTTGGGGATTGAACTCAGTGCACACAGTTGCCGTCAAGTCCCTTAACCCACAGAGCCACTTCACTGCCACCCTCCCCTCTATAATTTGTAATTTTGATAGACTTTCAGACTTATAGAGCAATACAAGAATAATACAAGAAATTCCAAGAAGTCTTTAATCCACATGAACCAATTTGGTCTGACATATTCGTATGATCTTTTCTTCCCTGTAGTATTTACCCAAGTTCTCCACACAGTCTTGTTGGCCTTTTCTGAACAAACTGGATTGTGCTGGGGACACTACACCCCTCAGCTGGTATGGATTTTCTCCCTAGGAATAAAGACCTCTCCGTACACAGCCACAGAACAGAACAGTGAGCTGCCTTAGGACATTTTTTCCCGTCTCATCTGATCTCCAGTCCACATAGCATCCAATCTATTATCTGAGTTTATATATTTTCCTAGTCAGGATCTAACCCAGCATCCTCTGTTGCATTTAGTTGTCATAGCTCATTAGCCTCCTTTACACGGAATAGTTCCCAGTCTCTCTATATTGCTTGACTTTGAGTTTTGGGGGTAGGGCTGGGAATTGAAATTGAACCTGGGGCTAGACAAAAGCCATATACATCCCCACCCACTCTCCCTTTCTTTAGGAAAAAGTCTCAAGCTTGCCTTGAACTCATGCAACCCTCCTGCATCAACCTCCTGAGTTGATTATAGGCATAAGTCATTATGCCTAGCTATCTGCAGAGTCTGTAATGACTTCGTAAATTTTGAAGCTAAGGATGTGTCTGTCTCAGTTGGTAGATTGCTTGCCTAGCCTGCAGGAATCTCTGGGTTCCATCTCTAGCACTACATAAAGCCAGACGTGGGCGTGCACGCCTGTTATCCCAGCACTCAGGAGGTGGAGGCAGGAATGTAAAAGCTCAAGGCACCCCTTGGCTATAGTAAGTTAGAGGTTAGCCTGTCTCCAAAGAGAAAAGAAGATAAGGTTCTCTATATAGTCCATATTATAAACCACGCTTCGGGAGACAACTCCAGAGTGTGGGGCGTCACTGAATAGTGGCTAAAGCCCAGATGGTATAGGTACCTGTCATGATCTGAATTCCAGATCTAAACCAACAAAAACACACAAAGCCCCAGCACTTCAATGGCCAGTCTCTAGAGTGGGCACAATGTGCTGACAGTCACGGGTCCCATGTCATCTTTTGCTGGCATCAAAATGTTACTCGCATATAATACTCAGAGTCAGGGTTGTGTGGCATGCCTGTGATTCCAGCACTCAAGCCAGGCTGGCGGTGCGGGAACAGACTTAAAACTATTCTTGGGACAAAGAAAATGTTCAGTCAGTGTTAGCCACTACAGTCTGTAACTGGAAAAACAAATGTTCTAGTGGTAAAACCTGGCCCCGAAGGGCAATGACTGTTTTGCATCTTTTTTTTTTCTTTCTGATAATTGAGTAGGACTTAAGTCATAGCACAATGATGTGTGTACCAGCTTTAGCTCGGTCTAGACGTTTCTGTGTGATCTTTCAGAATTCCCTTGATGCCTCTGAGCCTCTATCTCTTCATATGGAGAATGGAGGTTACAACTGCATATTAAATAGTGTAAGATTAACATGGGGCTAGAGATGGTTAACAGCACTTGCTCTTCAGAGGACCCGAGTTTGGTTCTCAGTACCAAGGGTTCAAAGAATTCTATCCACCTGTAACTCCAGCTTCAGGAGGATCCAGCGCCCTCTTTTGGCCTCTGTGGGCACTATGCTGACATGATGTGTACTCACACATGCACATAAATAAAAATAAAATTTAAAACAATTTAAAACTGGGTCTCAATTCTGACCTTGCCACTTAACTTCCCCAAAATCCTTGAGTGAATGATTTAGCCCCTCTGAGCAAACCAGGGACAACCACCCTCGTTCATTAGTCCGCGATGAGAAAGAATACGAGGCCATGGCACCTGGGAAACCCCGCAGAAGCTCCGGCACTGGGTCTCTACTGCTGTTATTAACATCATCAATCCTTACCCCGAATTGAACTGTAGGGAAATTATAAATTCCCAGGGCTGTGTGTGATTATTGAGGCTAAGACTTTGTGCTCTTAAATACAGTAATCTGTGGCAGGTCAATATGAAACAACAAACAACAGAGGGGAACTGGGAAAAGGTATAAAGAATCTACATGATGCCAAGTTGGGTCCTCAGTTTCTCAAAGTAGCCTGACTCCTCACCTAAAGAGGTTTTAGAAATACAGGTTCTAATATGCTGGTGGTCTTAGAAATGAAGAATAATCTCAGTGTGCAAAGGTGCACAGGAATAAGGTGCAGGTAGCTTGGCAAGTTCTTTTTGTAAAAAGGTCGAATCACCATCCAAACCGAGCAAGCAAGCATGCGGGACAGGAAGTTCATTTGGCTTTTATTCTGTCTGTGACTTTTCTATCTGTGATCCCTATGTCTAGGGTCTGACCTCCCAATCTTTCATGATCATTAGTTTTAAAAGAATCGGTGTGAAGGAAATGAAGGAAAGAGGTCAAGGGGTCAGTCAGTCTAGGCCATTAAGTTCTGGGGATTCAGAAGCATCTTTGTGTAAACAAGAGGATTACCCAGCAAAGGAGATAAAAAATTTCAAGTTGGGAGGTTAAAGTGAGGGAGATTTATGGACTACTGGCCCTGGGCGGGCTAGCCACCTTTGACAGAAACAGAAAAACAAACACTCCAATGTCTCACAGTCCAAGATGGAGCCCTGGAATCTATTTTGTTTTGTTTTATTTATTTCATGTGTATGAGTGTTTGGCATCTGTATGTGCCCTTGGGGGTCAGAAGGAGACATCAGATACCCTGGAACTGGAGTTATAGGTGATTGTGAGCCACCAGGTAGAGGCGGCATCCTCTGCCAAGCCGCAAGTGCTCCTGTTGCTGAGCCACCACTCCAGCGGTATTACTTCTTCTGAGTTCTCTCACCTGCTATGCATACAGGTGTTTGTGTCTCATGTTATCATTCCTCTTAGCTGTCAAGCTACATGTGGAACTGCTGGGACATCTGGTCTCTCTCTCTCTCTCTAAGATTTATTTAAGTACACTGTAGCTGTCTTCAGACACACCAGGAGAGAGTATCAGATCTCATTATAGATGACTGTGAGCCACCATGTGGTTGCTGGGATTTGAATTCATGACTTCTGGAAGAGCAGTCAGTGCTCTTAACCACTGAGCCATCTCTCCAGCCCCGACATCTGATTTTTTTTTTTTTTTGGTTTTTCGAGACAGGGTTTCTCTGTGTAGCCCTGGCTGTCCTGGAACTCACTCTGTAGACCAGGCTGGCCTCGAACTCAGAAATCTGACTGCCTCTGCCTCCCAAGTGCTGGGATTAAAGGTGTGTGCCACCACTGCCCAGCGACATCTGATCTCTTGATGGGTGACCATGTGGGGAGCTGCTGGGCTGCTTTCCAGAGCTGGGGTGCCATTGGATGTTCCCTTCTGTGGATGAGAATTCTTTTCAGAACAGTTTTGTAAACAGAAACTCAGCAGCAACATCCTCCCAAGCACAGAGATGGTGTCTTTGCTCCTTTCAGACAGGACAATGAGGGCAAAGAGGGGACATGGCTTCTCAGAAGACATCAGCCAAAATAGTGGGTCTATGGAGGCAGTGGAGCAATGGGCAGAGAGAAGGAACCTGCTGGCCAGAGCCTTGTCACGTAGGTGATGAAGATGGAAGCTCCTAGCTTTAGCAGCAGAGACATTAAAGTCACTTTTTAAAAAACAAAACAAAACAAAACAAAACATGGTGACAGCCAGAGCCAAGTTCTTACTAATTAATGATGGTCAAAGTGCTCTGAGGAGCCAGAGTGCTCTGTAAACACCAGCCATGAATTATTCAGGGTCAGTTCTCAGCTGGAGAGGAGGAAGTTGCCCAGGAAGACAGAAAAGCTAAGTCTCACTTATCCTTCCCCCAATGTACATGAACCAGCCTGACAGAGCCCAACACTCTGATCCAGAAGATAAGCCAGACACGAGCTTTCCATTTCTGTTTTAAAATCATATTTGTTTGTTTTTTGAGATGGGAGCTCACTGTGTAGCTCTGGTTTTCCTGAAACTCGCTATGTAGACTTACCTGGCCTTGAACTCACAGAAATCCTCCTACATCTCCCTCTTGAGTGCTGGAATTAAAGATATGCACCACCACAGCCAGCTATTTATGTTTGGCTGTGTGTGTGTGTGTGTGTGTGTGTGTGTTTGCGCGCGCGCACGCACCTATTTTATGTGGGAGTACATATGTGTTGTTGTTTGTGTGTGGTCAGAAGACAGCTTGTAGATTTGGTTCTCTCCTTCCATCATGTGGGTCCCAGGCATTCAACTCAGGTCTCTGGCTCAGCATCCAGTATTGTTATGTACTGAGACAAGAATTCATTTCTTCATAGTAAGCATCTGCTGGGGAGAGACTGATGGCCTGGGTCCTGTCACCATCCAACCTGGTGGCAGGACATAGCTAAACTGCTTTCAGGGGCTGATGAGAACCACCAGGAGATGGGCTGGAGCTCAGTTGGCAAAGTGTATCATTGACCCACAGCAGCTCTGGGTTTGATCCCCAGTGCTGCATCAGCCTAGCATGCTGGTTGCCTTAGTTAGGGTCTCTGTTGCTGTGAAGAGACACCATGGCCACACACAGCAACTCTTATAAAGGAAAACACTTAACTGGGGCTGGCTTACAGTTCAGAGGTTTAGTCTGTTGTCATGGCCGAAAGCATGGCAGCATCCAGGCAGATATGGTGCAGGAGGAGCTGAGGGTTCTGCATCCAGATCAGCAGGCAGCAGGAAGAGATATTGAGCCACTAGGCCTGATTTGAGCTTCTGAGACCTCAAAGGTCACTCTCAGTGGCACACTTCCTCCAAAAGCCACACCTACTTCAACAAAGCCACAGTCCTAATAGTGTCACTCCCTGAGGTCTCTGGGGACCATTTTCATTCAAACCGCTACCGTGGTGCACGTCTGTAATTCTGACACTTGGGAGGCGGAGGCAGGCAGATGGGTAATTAAAGGCCATCTCTGGACTATATAATGAATTTGAGGCCAGCCTGGTATCAGTACTACCACTGCAATATAGACGCATTCACGGATAATACCCAAACAAAGGCAGCCCTGTGTGCCCTGAATTGGAGCCCTGTCCCATTTTTGTGTGTTACAATATGTTATTATTCTTTTGACTATCTTTAATGGCAGAAACCATTTTCAACTACTGCAATGTATTAAGAACAGGTGTTGCCTCAAAATGTTAAGCATAATTACTATTTGAGCTAGCAATTTCACTCCTAAATACACACCTGAAAGAAATGATAACTTTCTACATAGAAATTTTTACATGAAAGTGTATAGGAGCTCTACTTATGCCAGATAAAAAGTAATAGACCTGTCCCACCAAAAGGCTCGGGGGATTCTGTGGGGAGGGGCCAGGGAGGGAGCGGGGAGGGGATGGGGAGGAGGCTGTCTTCTGCATGTGGCTTGCCTTTGCATTCCTGAACTCACCGCAGCTGTGGTCAGGCGTACGTGGTTGAGCCAACAAGGTCAGTCAACGTTCCAGCAGGCAGTGCTGATTGTACTTAGTGGATTGTTTTTTGTTTTGTTTTTTCAAAGGAGAGGTCATGAAAATGGGAGGACATGTTAAGGGTGGGTGTGATCCAGATGTGTTGAGTATGTGCAGGAAATTGCCAAGGACCAAATGCAAGGTGCTTTTAGAAGTAGAAGATCACAAATACCATTAACTGATACATGCATACATAAAGTGTGGCATGTCCACACAAGGGAGTATCATTCGACTTTTAGAAGGAATAGTGTCTTTGTGAGCTATATGATGGATGAGCTTGACGATGTTACACTGAGCGAAATAGCCTGATGTGTGCTGTGTGCTGTGCACTGTGTGTGCTATGTGTTGTGTGCTGTGAGCTGTGCACGGCATGCTATGTGTGTTGTATACTGTGTGTGCTGTATGTGCTGTCGCTTTCACTTTGTTGAAATGCCCAGAATAAGAAAGTCTTTTGAGGGCCGGATAGATGGCTCAGTGGTTAAGAGCATTGACTGCTCTTCCAGAGGTACTGAGTTCAATTCCCAGCAACCACATGGTGGCTCACAACCATCTGTAATGAGATCTTAATGGGATCTGATGCCCTCTTCTTGTGTGTCTGAAGACAGCTACAGTGTACTCATATAAAGAAAAAAGAAAAAAAGAGTCCGATGAGCTGGAAAGTGGATGAGCTAAGAGGATTTAGGACCACAGCATCCCATCTAGGGATGGCGAAAATGTCCCGGAATTGCTCAGTGTGGAGCCACACAACTTTGTGAACATACACAACAGCTTGTGAATTGTGTCAGCTAGACAGATGAACTGTGAAGTCTGAGGCTAAAAACAAAACAGGACGGTGGCACATGCTTACAGTCCCAGCCCTGAGGACGGTGGCACATGCTTACAGTCCCAGCCCTGAGGATGGTGATACATGCTCACAGTCCCAGCTTCCAGGAGGATGAGACAGAATGACCACAAGTCCAAGGTCCTACATGCATGTGCCTCAGTATGTGTGTGGAGGTCAGAAGACAACTTTTGGGAGTTGGTTCTTTCCCTTTGCTGTGTGGATTCCAGGGACTAAATCCAGGTCAAGTTTGGTGGTAGGCGCTTTTACCTGATGGCTGAGCCATCTCACTGGCTCACGACTTTAACCCTTTATGTACTTATTGTCTGTGGCTGCTAGTTTTTGAAACAGGGTCTCATGTATCTCAGGCTGGCCTTGAATTGTCTATGTTACTGAGGGTGATCCTCTTGCCTGTATCTTCTGAGGGCTGGGATTACAGGTTTGTACCAATTTGCCTGGTATATGCAGTGGTAGGGATCAAACTCAGAGTTTGTGCATAAAAGGCAAACACTCTACTTTCTGAGCCACAGCCCCCAGGTCACGTGGTTGCTTGTGTGCTCCAAGAGCAGAGCTGAGTTCTTACAACAGAGATGCACAGCCTGCAGAACCCAAGACACACATTGTGCAGCCCTGTATAGTAGAATTTTGTTGATTCTGAACCAAATGCACATCGATTTAGATCAACAAGCTATACAACTGAAGGAAAGAAGTAAATCTGATATTTGTTTCCATATAAGAATTACCTTGGGGCTAGAGAGATGGCTTTGTGTTCAAGAGCACTCGCTGCTGTTGCAGAGGACCCAGGTTCAATTCCCTGTTATCTGCATTGGGCAAGTTATAACTTCCTGTAACTACAGTTCCTACTGATCTGATGCTGTCTTCTAGTCTCTAGGCACCACATGCGCATGGTGCATATACATATACTCAGGTTCATACATACACATTAAATAAAAGGGAGGGTGGGAGGGACAGGGGAGGGAGGGAGTTTATACCAAATTTAATGCTTGAGATAAACATTGGGTTTGGTTTTGTTGTTTTTATTGAGAAGTCAGGATCAGCTATAAGGCTCTGAGTCTGCAACTCAGCCCACAAGCCTTTGGCACTCAAGGGCCTAGGTCTGCCAACACTAAATAGCAACTTCTCTTTAATATGATTCCTATTTGAGTACTGCAAAGTATGCCAGCCAGCTGATTAGTTATAGGGGATGCCTACAGGTCAGGTAACTTCAACAGAAATGTCCAGTTCTGGAGGCTGGGAGGTTCCAGATCAGAAGGCAGGTTTTATTCAGAGTCCTCTTCTGGCTTGTGGGTGGCCAGTGTCTCTGTGTGTTCCCTGGCCTTTGCTTGGTGTGTGCAAAGTCAGTGAGCTCTGGCGTCTCACCTCCTGCTCTTCCTTATTCTCCTCTTGTGAGTATGTGCTTGCATGTGCACGTGTGAATGTACATGTGGAGGTGTGTGAAGTCCAGAGACTGTCATGTGCCTAAACACTCTCCATGTTATTTTTTGAGACAGGGTCTCTTGCTCAACCTAGAGCTTACCAATTCAGCTCAGATGGCTGGCCAGCAAGCCCTAAGAGTCCCCCTGTCCTGTTAGTGCTGGGACTGTAGTCACATACTGCTGTGCCTGGCTTTCATGTGGATGCTACAGCGGAATCTTGAGTCCTCATGCTCAGTTGGCAAGTGTAGGAGGAACGGTGAGACTACGTCTGTATAAATGCTGGGGGCCACGAAGCCACAAAGGCAGGAGGACCTAATTGAGGACTGCCTTAGAGACCAAGGATTGCTGATGCAGAAAATGCCAGCCAATCGGGAACTGCTGTTTAGAAGAGCTGCTTTCTTGGGACCAATGGGGCGTGGGTATTAAAGGAGCTTGCTGCAGTGTTCAGACGAGCTTGCTGCTGTTTCTCACCTGCTCCCAGAGTCTGTGCTATTGATTCCTCACCACCTTACCTCCAATCTCCAAGGGCAAGTAGGGTGGTCCAGGGCACTGGCAGCAGGCAAGCACTTACCCACTGAATTGTCTTCTCAGACCCTCACTTCCTCTTCTTCTAAAAGTACAAATTCACAGCCAGGTATGGTGGTACACACCTGTAATCCCAGCACCTGGGGAGAGATATGGGCCAACCAGAAGTTTTAGGACAGTCCGGCTAATTGGAGCTTTATAACAAATAAACAAAAAGTCCCAAATCCTACCGTGCTCCCACTCGCATGACCTCAATCTCATGACTCTCATCACCTCCCAAAGGCTCTGTTCCCAATGTCACCGAATTTATTCCATCTCTGATGGATACCTTTTGTAGGGATGCAAACATTCATCACAGGAAAAACTCAAAATATGACTACCAGGAGACCCACCAGGAGAAATCTGTAAGCTGGCTACTTCAGGAAGAAACTGGATCTGATGTATGGTGATAGGACAGATTTGGGGACAACCTCGATCTAGGCTACTGGGGCAGGAGTTAAGCACTGCTAAGCATTATTAAGCACTACCAGATAGCACTAAAGGCTGTTAGAGTCGTTCTGTGTTGAGCTTTTGTTAAGTCTTTATTGTAAACACCCCTTTAATGCTTTCTGGGAATGACTAAGCTGTCAAGAGTTGGCTCTTTGACAGGCCCTTCCCTCGTGCCAGGCGGCCTTGGTCAGGCGTTACCTAAGCTGCCCCTCCCTTGGTTCTTGGCTGGACTGCCCTCATTGCAGCCTGGTTGCTTTGGGGGATTTACTTTATCGGTATTCTTAGGACTCTTCTGCAGATGCCAAGGTTTACTACCACCACAGCTGGACATGTGCTCCAGCAGTGACTGCTCTGAACAGGGAACCTCTGTGAGGTCAGTGCCAGCCTGATCTACATAATTTCTAAGCACTGGCTTAGGTAGCAGCATTCTGCAGAAGAAAGCAACTCCTGGTGTGTGTGTGTGTGTGTGTGTGTGTGTGTGTGTGTTGCCAGGCACAGTTTTGTATCTCAGAATGAAGGAGATGTGCACAGGAAGGTCAAGAATTCAAGGTTAGCCTCCACTACATAAAGATTTTGAGGACACCCTGGGCTACATAAGCTCTATCTACAGAAAAGTCAGTCAACCAAAAATAAGATAAGCTTTGGTGACCTTGAAACAACCTTGATTGCTCTCAGCTCTCATTAGATTAGAGGAAAGAACTCTCTCGCCCCAACCCCACACCCCCATTTCCCTGTTTCCCACCTTCACCCCTGCCCAGCAGAAAGACACTGATTGCTGCAGACCGTTCCCTTCGTTTGCATGAATGGCTATGCTGTGATTGGCACAAATACAGTTCTTCATTCGCATGAAGGGCTGCACCATGACTGACCCAGACATCCTTGTCACCCACCTACTACTTGGCTATAAAGCCAAACTTCTCAGCTCATTTTTAAGGTCAGCTGGGAGACAACCCCCCTCTCTGCTGCTCTCTGGAGTTATAACATTAAGGGTCAACAAATAGTTTTTCCTGAATGACCTTTTCTTTCTTTTCCCTTCCTTTCTTCCTTCCTTTTTGAGACAGGTTCTCTCTACATAGCCCTGGCTAGTCTGGAAATTATGTAGACCAGGCTGGCATTGAACTCACAGAGGTTCCCTTGCCTCTGCCTCCTGAGTGCCGAGACTAAACTTCTTTGTTTATTTTCTATTTCTCTCACATGTACAGTAGGCTGAGCATGAGGAGAAGACAGCAAAGCAGCCATGGCAGCAACAGCAATGGCAAGAGGGCATCCAGAGTTCCCAGGAGAGGAGCAGAGAGCCAAGTTGATAAAGGACCCTGGAAATTGAGAAAAGGTTGTCAAAAACCAAAGATGAGGGACTGCCAGCCCTGACTGCAAGCAGAGTTCCTGGAAGATGCTAAGCATTAAGAGTTGATGGTCCTTACACCCATAGCAGGGTAAAAGATGTAAAGGGATACAGCTGAGGTTTGAGAGCTCCAACATTTGGTGATGGTCGCTGCTGCTGCTGCTGCCGCAGCCGCCGCTGCTGCTTCCGTGAGTCTGAGATTACACTAGCTGCTACTGAGAGCTGGGCTACTAGCAAAGCCCAGAGAAATAAAGCCCCCGGGCTTAGCCCCTACAGCCATAGGTCTGTGGACCCTAAAGCTTGGAGCCATAAGCTTCTCATTCTCAGGACATAAGCTATAAGCTTCTGAGTCTGTGAGCCCAGCCCACAAGCCTTTGACACTCAAGGGCCCAGGTCTATCAATACTAGAATAGTTACCTCTCTTTATGATTTCTATTTGAGAAGACCAAGGGACCCTCCCTAGTCAGCTGACTAGTAACAGCAAGATGCCTCTTAAAAAATAAT
Organism: Rhynchomys soricoides; assembly: GCA_019843965.1. Classification (NCBI taxonomy): domain Eukaryota; kingdom Metazoa; phylum Chordata; class Mammalia; order Rodentia; family Muridae; genus Rhynchomys; species Rhynchomys soricoides. The sequence goes on along the minus strand of JADRCH010000230.1, from coordinate 1,333,247 downwards.
TTATGACTGGTAAGGTGGCCTAGGGTGTAAAGGTGCTTGTCCCTAAGCGTAACAATCTGAGTTCATTCTCTAGGATCCACATGGTATCAGAGACAACCTACTCTCACAGGTTGTCTCCGACCTCCACACCTTCACAGTAAGTATGTGTGCTGATATGAAATAAATATAAAAAAATTAAAGTAAAATCATATTAACATGAAACAACACTACCCATTTTACACAGCCATATAAAAACTCAAAGGTACTGATAGACACACGGCAGAAGTGGGTAAGGGGGGAGAGGGCTACAAAGAAATGCATGAGCCAGGCCGTGGTGGCGCACGCCTTTAATCCCAGCACTCGGGAGGCAGAGGCAGGCGGATTTCTGAGTTCGAGGCCAGCCTGGTCTACAGAGTGAGTTCCAGGACAGCCAGGGCTACCCAGAGAAACCCTGTCTTGAAAAACCAAAAAAAAAAAAAGAAAAAAAGAAAAAAAAGAAAAAAGAAAAGAAAGAAAGAAAAAGAAATGCATGAGATAGCCACAATGACCCCCAGGTGGTCCCCAGGATCTGGGAGACTGAAGCAAGAGGATTGCCACAAATTTGAGGCTGTCATGGGCTGCATAGTGACTTTGAGGCCAGAGACAGTGAATTGTCGACTGACATAATGAATTCTACCTTCTGTACCAGTCCTAAGATAGCCACACCCTAGATAAATAACAGTGACAGTCTTTGAAGAGCTGCAGTTTCTGCCCAAGGATTTTACCTATGAAAGGAAGTGTAGGGCTCAGCGGAACCGACCTGGGAAGAAATCAGTTAGTTATTATCAAAAAGTGGCATGGGTTGCTCAGCCCTCTGCCAGACTGAAGAAGGTCAAGACAAAGGACTGTCAGAACTCAAACTTGTGAATGCCCTGGGGTCCTACCGGTTGGTAGGAGAGTCGAAACTCATTCCTTTAAAACAATACCTAAGACTCTTAGCCATGTCATTAAAAAACAAAAAAATCTGCTTTAATCCTTACAAGCTCAGAGAAGTGAGCTGAACAGTGTGTGTCATTCTTTGACCTCTTTATGAAGACTCGCACTCCTGTAGTAAATTCTTCCTGGATACTTCCTGTAAGTGCCAGGGACACAGCCATGAACAAAACATGCAGAGCTCTGTCTTCAGGAGGGATGGGAGTGGTGGGAACAGACATTAGCAAGGAATTTGACAAACTTAAAGTCACTGTGTTTGTCAGTGGTGGCCAGAGAAGACTGGCTTGCCTTTGACGGAGGGACCCCAGGATGAGATGGAAACACTGGGGGAAGAACAGTTTTGGGGGAGAAACAGCAAGTTTTGAAGGCACACTGGGTGGAGCTGGGCATGGTGGCTTTGGCATATAATCTCAATGCTTGAGAGGCTGAAGCAAGAGGGTTGAGGATTGCTTTGAGTTCAAGGCCAGCCTGGGCTACACAGAGAGACTGTTAAAAAAAAAAAAAAAAAAAAAGCAGAGGTGAGAACATGTGGCGTGTTTAAAATTGGGGAGGGAAGCTAGCCCAGCTCTCATGGGTCTTCACAAACATTTTAAAAAAGGATTCTGGGGACCAGTGAAATGGCTTAATAGGGAAAGCAGCTGCCACCAAGCCAGACAACTCGAATGCATCCCCAGAACCCACATGATGGAAGGAGAGAACTGACTCCTGAAAGTTGTCCTCTGACTGCCACATGTGCCTTTAGTCCCCCAATGTAATAAAAATGTCAAGGGCTTTAGAATTTAAAAGTCAGACAGAACTGACTCTACCATTATTAATTCAATGACTTCAGGCAAGTTATTTAACTCCTCTGGGTCTCAGTTTGTCTACCTATAAAGTGGGGTTCATGTTAACTTATTCACTGTCACAGACTGCTTCTAAAAGGATTTAATTGTGTGCATTCACACCCTGTGAATGTGGGCCAGACTCAGTGGTTCACTTTTAATGAATACAACAAAGGCTGGCTTGTTTGTTTTCTATGGATGCTGTAACAAACTGCTACAGACATGATGGCTTAAGATAATAGAGGTTTGGGGATCACACATCTAAGTGGGTCTTCCTGAGCTGCAATGAAGGATTGGGTCTTCCTGAGCTGCAATGAAGGATCGGCAGGGTTCCTTCCTCCCTTTCTCCCTCCTTCCCTTCTTGTTTTCTCCCTCCCTCCCTCCCTCCTTTCCCTTTCAAGCCCATGGCCTTGTACGCTCTGGGCACACACTCTACCCCTGAGCTATGTCTCCAGGTGTGTCTTTGGTCCTTCTGGAAGCTGCAGGGAAGAATCTGTTTCCTTGGCTTGTCCAGCTAATCTGGAGGCTGCCTACACGCCTCAGCCCATGGTCCCTTCCTCATCTTCCAAGTGCTTCGCTCCAACTTCCCTTTGCATCATCACGTCTGTCACTCTCATTCTCTGGCCCCGCCCCCTTAGAAGGATCCTCATGACGACACTGGACTCACTTGTGCAGCCCAGACGAAGCTTCCCATCTCAAAACCCTTGGCTTAGCAACGCCCCACCAACAAGCTCCCTTTGCAAGTCGTGGCAATTATGTCAGGCACTTCTTTGATGGGGAGGGTGTGCGAAATTCTGTCCGCCACAGATAAGTACATCCCACTTGTAACCAGGCAATGAAAAGACAGCAGCTTTTCTCTTGGGTGCTCTGTATGTTTCTAACTCACCATTCTGAGGAAAGCCAGCTGCCACGGCAAGAGGCAGTTGTGTGTTGGGACCCATTTGGCTAGGAACTGAAGCCTCTCACTAACAGCCAATCACATTGTCTGCCAACAATCATGAGTGAACACTTGAACTATGACATATCAGAAGGTGGCAATATTTTTAGGGGGAGAAATCAGAGTGGGGTTGGAGGGAACAGTAGAGACAGGCTTTGCTGAAAGGCTGGTATTTATTTGGCCAAAGTCTTGAAGGTGAGGGAGGAAACCATTCATTTTGGGGGAAGAACGTTCCTGGTATAGAGAACACCAAGCGCTAAGGACCTGTGGCAGGAGTGTGCCTCGCTCTTTATTGCCTTATTAGGGCCCGAGGATATTTGCTGGGTGCTTGGTCTCTTCTTCTCTGGGTAGGATGGAAGGATGGAAGTTGCTGAGGGCGGCTGATCTCATGAGAGTAGGAGAAATTCTACCGGCTTACATAGGAGGAAAGAATATAAGAAGGAAAAACAAAACAAAACAAAATCCCGGAGGAGGTTAGACAAACACGGCTCTAGCAACTTACCTCTGCGGGAGGCTCCGGAACCCTCAGCAGTGCGCTAGCGCCCCCTGGTGTTCACCAGGAATTGCTGCGCTCTGAGAAAGTTCTGCCGGCCAGCACCCCCAAGATTGTACCGTGATCACTTGCGGTCCAAACGATTAATTACTTGTCTATTTAAGTTTTGTTTGTTTGTTTTGTTTGAGCCAAGCCGTCATGTAGCCCAGGCTGGCCTCAAGCTCATCATGTAGTTTAGGATGACTAACCCTTCTATTTCAACCTCTACAGCCCTGGAATTACAGGTGTGACCCTCCGAGCTTGTCCTAACCTGGGGACTTTAAAAGGCACTTTGATGTTCGTGGCTCAGTGCAGAGTTTTCGAGACAGGGTTTCTCTGTACAGCCCTGGCTGTCCTGGAACTCACTCTGTAGACCAGGCTGGCCTCGAACTCAGAAATCCCCTGCCTCTGCCTCCCGAGTGCTGGGATTAAAGGTGTGTGCCACCAGCTCCATTTAATTCTCTTATTTAGCCCTATTAGGTGGGGCCGTGGCAACTCATCTTACAGGATGAAGGTGGGAGACGATAGCACAGCTAGTCAGTGTCTTAACTCCAGGCCCACCTGCTTCTAAATGACAAATCAATAACAAGAAGCATCTATAGGTGCTAACCAGAGCCGCATGTCATGCACCTGTGAGCCCCACGTGGCCCATTAATATTCCCAGTCAACAGCAGAGGAAATCGATGTACTGAGAACATAGGAATTTGCCTCAGAGCATTCACAGAGCCAAGAGTATTTATTGAGCAAGAACTGGGAACGTTGGAGGCTGGAGAGATGGCTCAGCAGCTAAGAGTATTGGCTGCTCTTTCACTGGATGGAGACTCCATTCCCAGCACCCACTTGGTGGTTCACAACTATCTGCAACCCTAGAAGAGGGTGATCTGATGCCTGCTTTTAGCCTGTGCAGGCACCAGGGGGCGGGGCACACGTGTTGCTCAGGTGCCGGGGGGCACAAGCGTTGCAGACCAAGCACCCATACACATAAATTAAAAAAAAAAAAGAAAAAAGAAAAAGAAAAGAAAGACAATAAAAGAGGGACTGGGAAGTGCTGAGTAGCCTTGGACTTGTCCATTTCTATTCATAAATGCTAAGTGCACACTTAAGAGGTGCTAGACTGGGTATACAGCTCAGTGTGAGGCCTGGGGCAGAAAAGGGGAGAAAGAAAACGATGCTGTTAACACGCAAAAACCACGATGAGAGAACGTCTGTTCACAGTTGAATTTCTGAAAATAAGATCCTTAAGGAGCATGGAATGGTTCAAAATCAGCTCCAAATAGAAGTAAATGTGATCAGCTGACTCCTTCCAGGGAAAGGAAGGAGACCCCTTAAGAGAGCACATTTTTCATTGTGACTCAGAAGCGGTAGTGCACTGGTAAGTTCGAGGCTTGGCTGAATCCACCACTTTCAAGGAAAGCGAGGGTCCTACCATTCTCTGATATTCAGAAAAGCTACTCTTACTGGGGAAGTGCATGAAATCCCTACATGTGAAGAGGAGTCTGGCGACTCAATCTGACTTTGAGGGGATGCCCAAGCAACCAGCACCTGCCATCAACTCTTCTTGCTCCAGGCATCTGGCATGGCTGTGCAGGACATTCCTAGGTGTGGCCTGGCCCAGAGTACGTGGTGGTGCCAGACACCACACTGGACAGGCTGTTCCCTCCCTCTGACTCAGGAAGTCCCAGGCTTGAACCTGCAGATCACTCTCAGAGACTCACTCTGCCCTTCCGGAGTTTTCAAGAATGACGGCTGTGCTGCACCTGAGACTCCTCAGCACTGATGGACCTCCATCACCCTATTCCTCCCCCAGCTTATACTGCCCCACCCAGCTTTCATAGTTGTTAGCTTTTGATTACTAATGCCTGAGATAATCAACTTCAAGGGAGAAGAGCTGATTTCTGCTCAGTTTCAGAGGTTTCAGCCAGTGGCTTCTTGGTCTGTTGCTTTGGACCTGTGGCATCCTGGTGCATCGGGCCAGGTGCCCGTCACAGAGGACTGATGGGGGCTAGGAAGAGCCAGGAAGGGCTTGGATCCTTTCAAGGGTATACCCCCAGTGTTCTATTTCCTTCACGAAGTTCTGCTGCCTAAAGGTTCCAGCAAGATACAAAAGAAAAAAGCATAGAGAAACGAACATAAGGTTTCATTCTCTCAATAATTATCCTTATTGTTTGAACAAAGCCTCCTTGGAGCATTGTTTGGATGTGTTTAAAGAGAGGGTATAACTAGAAAAACAGAGTAAGAGTCTGCATAAACTAAAAGAGGTGGTAATTATAACAAAAATAATACCCGTGACAGTAGGTTTTTGGTTGTTTTTTGTCGTTTGGGGGGCTTGTTTTTTATTAGTTTGGCTTTTTGAGACAAGGTTTTTCTGTATAGCCCTGGCTGTCCTGAAACTAGCTTTGTAGACCAGGCTGGCCTCGAACTCACAGAGATCCAATTGACTCTGCCTCTCAAATGTTGGGATTTAATGTGTGAGCCACCGTGCCAAGCTTGACAGTAGTTATTTTTAAATTAATAATTACTATTACTTGTTTAATTTTGTATTTTGAGGCAGGGTCTCACTCTAGCCCAGGCTAACCTGGAAGTCATTTGTAGTCTGGGATGGCCACTAACTCATAGTTATTATCTCCCCTCAGCCTCTGGAGTAAGATCATAGGCCTGAACTCGGTGATATTTTTCATTATTTTTTTTAGTTAACACACCTAGTTATGTTTTGAGATAGAGTCTCATATAGCCTAGGCAGGCTTTGAACTTGCTATGTAGCTAAGGTTGACCTTGGACTCCTCATCTTCCAGTTTCTACCTCCCAAGTTCTGGGATTACAGGTGTTCCTAACCCCCAAATACAGAGAGTTTGGTGCTTTATTTTTAATTTTAAGTGTATGAATGTTTTGCCTGCATGTGTGTCTGTGCACTACTTACAAACATAGTGTCCACAGACAAGAAGAGGGTGTCAGATGCCATCCCCTAGAACTGGATTTATAGATGGCTGTGAGCCACTACCATCGGGGTGCTAGGAATAAAATCTGGGTCCTCTCCAAGAGCAGCCCATACTCTCAATCGCTAAGTTATCTCTCCTGCCCAACAAAGATTCTTGATGACCTAGATTTGTGTGTGATTCCTGGACCAGCAATATTAGCATCACCTGGGAACTTTTAAAAAGTTTTTTTCCTAAGATTAAAGATTTATTTATTCTATGTACATGAGTACACTGTTGCTGTCTTCAGACACACCAGAAGAGGGCATCAGATCCCATTACAGATGGTTGTGAGCCACCATGTGGTTGCTGTGAGTTGAACTCAGGACCTCTGGAAGAGCAGTCAGTGCTCTTAACTGCTGAGAAATCTCTCCAGCTTTTTTAAAAAAGATTTGTGTGTGTGTCTGTGTCTGTGTGTGCATGTCCATGGAGGCCAGAAGAAAGCATCAGATTCTTGTGGTTGTACGCTACCCTAGACTAGGGCTAGGAATGAAACTTAGGTCTTCAGGAAGAGCCGTGAGTGTTCCTAACCACTGAGCCATCTCTCCAGCCCCTCTGGGAACTTTTTAAAACTGCAAAAGCTCACTAGGCATGATGGCTCCTGCCTGCAGCCTAAGAAGTTATGTAGTGGAACCAGAGGATAGGTAGGTCAAGGCCACCTTAACCTACTAGCCTAAATTATGTAAGACCCAAAGGTCTCAAAAAAAGGGGGGGATGTGAAGAAGATGCTTTAACATTGGTAAAGTGCCTGCCATGCAAGCATGAGGCTGAGTTTGGAAGCCTAAAACAGCTAAATATCTGAGCATGGTGGCACACTCCTATAACTCCAGTGTCGGGAGGTTGATACGGGAGGTTCCTGGGGCTAGGCTGGTTGAGCTGAATCACTGATTTCAATGTTTAGTGAGAGGCCCTGTCTCAAGAAACAAGATGGAGTGACAGAGAGATGGCTCAGTGGACACCTGCTGCCAAGCCAATCTAACTTCAATCTGTGGGACCCACAGGGGGTTTAGCAGAGAGCTGACTCCACAGGCCTTCAGCACATGTCCTGTGGCATGTGAGCATCCAACACATCCAAAGACCTTTTACCACTTTGTCTCTCTCTGCTTGTTTCTTATGGAGATATCATTAAGACTACACTTAGATGCTAAGAGCTACACTTTTTGGAGCTAGACGATCCTGGGGTTAAAGGGTGAACTTGCCACAGACAGTAAGACTGTGGGCAGGTCACCTGCCCCTCCAACAAAGGCAATAATACATGTAGGAGATTAATGTAAGCAACAGGAACATGTACAAAAAGCAGAAAGGAGGGGTGGCGGGATTGATGGTAGGGAGCTCGCTGAGTCCTAGAGATCTTCAGAAATTAGGTCAGGTCCAAGCTCGGGGAAGAGAACAAGAACGTCTAGACCCCAGCTTTAGCCTCTCCTATAACGCGGACTCTGGTAAGAAACCAGGCCTTTTCAGCCAAGCAACCAAAACCGAAGTTTCTCTCCCAGCGGTACTTAAAAAAAGAAAATCTAAGAACTCTGACTGGAGGAAGTAGAGAACATGCCTGCCTCTAAAAACATCACTAGACTCTGGGGACATCCTGACTTATGTCTCTACCATTTGCTAGGGATAATTATGAGGGAGAAGAGGTGGGTGTGTGGCTGTGGTGTTTGAATGAGATGGCCCACAGGCTCATACAGTTGAATGTTTGGTTCTCAGTTGGTGGACTGTTTAGGAAGGATTAGAAGGTGTGGTCTTTTTGGAGGAGGTGTATCACTCGGGTTAGGGTGGGCTCTGAGGTTTCAAAAGCCCAAGCCAGGCCCAGTCTCTCCACCTCCTCCACCTCCCCTCCCTCCATCTTGCAGATAAGCTCTCAACTACTACAATACTGTGGCTGCCTGCCTACTGCCATGCTTCCCAATGATCATGGGCTAACCCCTTGAAACTGTAAGAAAGGTCCAATTAAATGCTTCCTTCTGTAAGTTGCACTGGTCATGGGATCTTTTCATAGCAATAGTAATGAAGACACTGGGCAGCCGGCCTTCCCAGCACCTGTATGCAACTGTGAGGGTAAGCCAAACAGTAGAATGAAAGACTTAGAAAGGTCTTTCATTCAGTAAACATGGTAGTGATTAATACCTTACCTGGCTATGAATGAAGAACAGGCAGTTAGTTAATAGGCAGAAGAGGGCATCAGATCCCATTATAGATGGTTGCGAGCCACCATGTGGTTGCTGGAAATTGAACTCAGGACCTCTGGAAGTGCATCCAGTGCTCTTAACCACTGAGCCATCTCTATAGCTCCTAACCTCTTTTTCTTGATGTGTTATCCTTTTAGTTAAATTCTGAAAACTGAAAAATATATACTGACTCCCAGAAGGCTATTTTTTGAAAAAATGCATGATATTTACACATGCCTTTCATGTAGCCCTGCAAGACTGGCTATTCATAAGTCTGTGGTATACGGCTGCTGGTGTTGGGAAAGCCTTCTGCTCCATCAGCCACAAATGTATTCTGGACTTCCTCTCAATGAAAATGTGCTGAAATTCAGTCAGATGAAGGCCAGATTCCTTCCACATAATAACTGGTGCTATCTTCTTGGTCTTTTGGAACTGCTTTTATAAGCTTCAATAACACTGGGCTATTCTCATGGTTATAATTCATGTTATGTCATCTAAATAGTCCCACATAAGGATCTCCCCCAAATCAGCAGAAAGTTCCTGACAGGAGTCCTGCTGAATTGGAGAGAATCTGAACAGGGTTACCCACTGTCAAACTCCATCAGACAGCACCAGCATGGTCTCAGCATTATTTGCTTTCCATGAAGCCATCCATATACAGGGTCCCTTTGAATGACCATAATCTGCGAAGTGCCTATCTGCTATAGAATGTCTTATTTGGGGGCTGGGGAGATGGCTCAGCTGTTAAGATCACTGAGCACTCTTCCAGAGGCCCTGAGTTCAAATCCCAGCAACCACAGGTGGCTCACAACCATCTATAATGGGATCTGATGTCCTCTTCTGTTGTGTCTGAAGACAGCTAGTGTTTTCATATACATAAATCTTTAAATAAAAAACAAACAAAAAAGAATGCCTTATGCATCTTGACTCATGGGTAACAGACTTGTTGGGAAATACATCACATTTCAGCTCCCATGAATATTTATCTCTGTTAAAACAAAACACCCCCTCAAAACCCCAAAATATATCAATTCTTGAGAGCTACCTCATACCATAAAGGTTAAGAAAGGTTAACAGATCTTGTCATCCAGTATGCAAAAAAACTAATAGAAAGTTTCACCAATTAGCCCCACTCACAATAATCAGCATCGCTTCCTGGAATTCATAATAAGAGGTTGGAGGACTTTGGTATAATGTGTGAAAGGGATCAATGTTCACAGTTACTCCAAATTCATTTGCACTGCTGTTAAATGAGCCCCCCCAAACTTCTGGAACTCCCCTCTGGGAGGCACTGAGGAAGCTTTTCTCACGGTTTGCTAACAGAAAAGCAACTGAACTAAAATGGGTTTTGAAATAGCAGTGTAGTTTCTTCGCACACAAAAAAAGGCAAAACATGCTGTTTCCATAAATGGAGTTAAAGAGAAAGTTTATGGCTGTGGGTAATTAGGTTTATACTTCTATACAGTAAAACTGACTTGGCAGAGAGAGAGACAGAGACAGAGAGAGAGAGACAGAGAGAGAGAGAGAGGGAGGGAGGGAAGGGGGAGGGATGGGGAAGCAATGGAGAGAAGGGCTGCGAGCAAATTCTCCTCATGCAGTACCATGAAGAGCCAAGGAATTGACACGTCGTCGTCGTCGGCTGAAGGTGTAACTACAGCTGGGAAGGGTGTGTGTGTGTGTTGTGTGTGTGTGTGTGTGTGTGTCCCATCCCATCTATTTCAGTTTCTGCCAATCTTTTGTTTTGTAAGCTTCCAATAAGTGTCCTTACATTTGTGACAAATTTCCATGTTGTTGTTGTCTATTATATCTTCAGGCTCTCCAAAATGTCACAACAAGTTTGGGAATTGATATTAAAAATTTACTTTAAAGCCTTCTGAACTCCAAAATACACTTTCTATAGTCATGGTATGAGGCCAAGGAAGCAGAAAGTAAGCTTTCTCCATCCAGCGTTGCTATTACAGGTCAGAGACTACTGGGTAACCATCTGTACTTTCGGTGGTTGGGCTAGTCATTCTAATTCTGAGTGTGGACTTCTGGGAAACTAACTCATTTCTACAGTTTCAAGCTCCACACAAGAGTTTCAGTCAAGTAAAACTGTCAATAATGTTTAAAATGAGCTTTGGCCATACAAGGAGTTTTCTTTCTTTAAGGTTGTGAACAATAGGATTTATATATGAAGCTGTCAAAACTTGGTGATTCTGCACACATATATTCAAGCTTTAGTAAGGTCACATCAGTTCCAAACAACTACATATGTTTTATGTAGTTCTACAAGAAGCCTATAATCAGGTATGAAAGAATAACTTTTATTTAAAAAGAAAAAAAGGTCTAGTGGCATGGTTTTCCCCATACACAGTGTACAAACACATAAGTACATTCTCAGACTTTCACAAGTCTCTGAAACTGGGCTGGAACTGGATTTTAGACGGTGCTTCCTACCCATCGTTTTACCTCCCTACAGTTTATTTCGTGCATGAATTCTGTGGTGTTTGGTAAGGGCTGAGCTCCTGCTAAAGTTTTTCCCACACTCCTTACAGGCATAGGGCTTTTCTCCGGTATGGATCCTCTGATGATCATGCAGATTGGTTTTCTTTCTAAAGGCACGCCCACACTCATTACATTCATAGGGTTTCTCTCCAGTATGAGTTCTTTCATGCTGAATAAGGGATGAACTTTGACTGAAGGCTTTCCCGCAGTCAATACATTCATATGGTTTCTCTCCAGTGTGGGTTCTCTCATGCTGTGTAAGTGACGAGAGTCGACTGAAGGCTTCTCCACACTCATTACATTCATAGGGTTTTTCTCCAGTATGAATTCTATGATGTTCTATAAAACTTGTACTCCTTTTAAAAGCTTTCCCACATACGTTACACTGATAGGGTTTCTCCCGGGGATGAGACATGGACTGTTGACTAAAGGCCTGTTCAGAGTCATAGGAATTCTCTGCAGCATGGAGCCTCTGATGCTCAGTGAAGTCGGAGATGTGAGCGAAGTCTTTCCCACAGTCATTACAATGGTATGATTTCACTTCAGTAAGCACACTTTCACCTTGAGGAAGAGTAGTGTTATCAAAAGTCACAGTGAAGTTGTTACTTTGGTAAGGTTTGCTTCTTTTATGGATCCTCATATGCTTATAAAGGGATGGGCTCTGACCGAAAGCCCTCCCACATATGCTGCATTCAAAAGGCTTCTCTCCTGTATGAGTCCTCTCATGCTGAACAAGGGAAGAACATCTACTAAAGGCTTTCCCACATTCCTTACACTGGAAGGGTTTCTCTCCACTATGTGTGACCTCATGCTGAGTAAGGGACGTACTGTGCCTGAATGACCTGCCACAGAGATTACATCGGTAGGGTTTTTCTCCAGTGTGGATTCTCTGGTGTTGAACCAGAGATGAACTGCGCTGGAAGGCTTTTCCACAGAGACTACACTGATAGGGTTTCTCTCCTGTGTGTGCATTTTCATGCTGACCAAGGGATGAGCTGTGCCTGAAGGCCTTCCCACACACATTACACTCAAAGGGTTTTTCTCCAGTGTGAATTCTCTGATGCTCAGTAAGCTGTGTTCGCCACAGGAAGGTTTTCCCACAGTCCGTACACTCATGATGTTTCCTTCCGGAGTGAACTCCCTGATCTGCACCATTGGGATAAGCATCATCTTTATGAATTTTCTCATGTTTATTAAGTGATGATCTATGAATAAATGATTTCCTACATTTGTCACATTTATAAGGCTTCTTTTTAGCAAGGATACTACTCTGAGTAACTAATTCTGAAGTGTGTTCCAAATTATTTCCAAATGTTTTACATTCGCTGGGCCTTATACTTAAAGAAATGTCCAGTTGTGGAACCAAGTCTGTGCTCAAACCAGAGTCTTCACCAAATTTATTTTGCTCAGATCTTTTCTCTAAAGTGGTTATTTTCTTCTGGAAAGATGCCTCTGGCCCCAGATGTCTTCTCCAACTTTCCTGGTTCCTCTGGATATTGACATCCCAGATATCTCCTAATGTGGCATGTGACAAAACATTTGTACTGTGGGATACTTCAGATATGCCCTGCTGAGGACTCCGTGATTTGATGTCAGGCCTGGTCTTCCAGTCTAAAAGAAATATAAAGTGTAAAAGTTCCCACATTCCTTGCACTTCAAACAAAATGCTATAGTAGGGATAAGAACATGAGCTATAAATGGTGCATGGCTGAAGTTCTAAATCAGTCCCTCGGTCTGCACAGATGCCTTAAACTGCAGGGAAGAAAGAGTGAGGTGCCAGTGAATATTACAAACCCAGAGTGCCTGTTGCATCCAGAGAATGAGGGCAAGTAAGTGGGCAAGTCTGATAGGAAGCAAAAGCATGAAGCATAAAGGAGCCTAAGTATGTGAGGTATGGACAGGAGCAGAACAGAGCCATGTTCTATCCTGCAGGATTCCATGTTTCCTGTCTATTTTATGGGACACAACAAAAATCTGCCTTCCTAATATATCCATTTTATAATTTCTTTAGGGGCTGGAGAGATAGCTCAGCGATTAAAAGCACTGACTGCTCTTCCAGAGGTCCTGAGTTCAATTCCCAGCAACCACATGGTGGCTCACAACCATCTGTAATGAGATCTGATGCCCTCTTCTGGTGTGTCTGAAGACAGTGACGGTGTACTCAAATATAATTTTTTTAAAGCTGATTTTATAATTCCTTTACAGTAACCTATTAGATAGCAGGCTTCTAAGAACTGCAGAGAAAATCTTCAGCTAAGGATCTTCTGAAAAGATTCTCTGACATACCTGGAGGCCAAGCACCATACTAAAAACTGAGAAAAAGTAATGTTTCAGAAAGCAAGTTATTTTTGGCCTTACAATTAGGAGACGTTAAGACTATGTGTGCTCTGATTCTATAGCAATCATCTCTTTTATGTGTATGAAGTTTTTAATGTGTGTGATATGATATGTTTATAATTTAAAAATAACATTTATTGCCAAACAAACCTTTAATCTCAACACCTGGGACCTGGGAGCAGAGTTTGAGGTCAGCCTGGTCCACACAGAAAGTTCCAATAAAATTGCATTTATATATATATTCTCATTCCCTCCCTCTCTCTCTCTCTCTGTGCATCCAAGCATCAGAGCCCATGTGTAGAGGTCACACCAAAAGTTGAAGGAGTAAATTCTCTCCTTCTACCATGTGGCACTCAGGGACCAGACCTAGGCCATCAGATTTGGCAACAAGTGTCTTACCTGCTGAGCCATCTCACTGGTCTATTTAGTATTTGAAACAGGGCTCTCACTGAACCTGGGAGCTCACTGACTCAGCCACAATGGCCAGCAAATGAGTTCCAGGAATCCATTTTCCTCCCTTCCCACCCCTACCAGTGCTGGGGTTGCAGATCTCTGGTGCTCATCGGTGTTGGGGATCTAAACCAAGATTCTCGTGTTTGAAAGTAGGCGCTTTAGTGACTTAGCTCTCTTCTGAGCCCCAACACCTCTTTCTCTCTCTTTCTTTTAAAAGTGCTTTTAAAATACCTTTTTAAAGTTTCATTTTATTTTATGTGTGTCTTATTTTATGAGAGTTTTGTCTGCAGGCATGTATGTGCACCAAATGTGCCTGGTGCCCACCGAGGTCAGAGGAGGACATGGGGATCCCCTATAGCTGGAATTATAGAGTTGTGAGCCACTATATAGGTGCTGGGAACTGAACCTAGGTCCTCTGCAAGAGTAAATCTCTTAATTGCTGAGCCATCTCTCAGCCCCCCAATCACCTCTCTTGACCAAGGATTTATTTTAGTCAATAGATGTATCCCTAGGTCTGTTTTTAACCATAGAATATTAATGCCAGATAACATTAATCTTTAGGTTCTAAGAATAGTAATCTTTAGGACTGAAGAGTAGACTCAGTGTTTAAAAGCACTTGCTGCTTTTGTGGAATACCAGATTTGATTCCCAGCACCCACATGGAAACTCATCACCACCTGTAACTCCAGTCCCAGGGAATCCAATGCCCTCTTCTGAGCTCTGTGGGTACCAGGTATACACATGGTACACATAAATACACGCAGGCAAGATACATATATGATATTCATCCCTATGTTTTCAGCTTCCTTAGGAACGCGGCTCACATGGAGAGATGAAGAGGTATGCAGCAAAGCACGCACCACACTACCAAAACCTGTGATCACTAGGTGGCAGCTTTATGATAATTACTGTACAATTTTCCTACGGTTTTCCATATATTTGAAATTCTTCTAATAAAAATGTTGGGAGAGGAAGCGACATTTACAGAAGTCCAATACTCAAACTTCTAAGTTTGCAACAGGAATCAATCCTAAACTCATCATGTCAGTCATACACAAGAGCACTCACTTGTAATCTCAGCACTTGAGAGCCGGGAAGGAGGGGGCTGAGAGGGTGGGAGTTTGAACCAGTCTGGGCCATACAGCTGGACACTTTCTCACAAACAAAAACAAGAAGCAAACCTCCTAAGGGCAGAAAATGCTACATTTTCTTTCTAGACTTCTTCTCAGTGGGACTTTAATAAATGATTAGTTTTGTTTCTTTTTCCATTAGGCCGAAAACAGACGTCTTCCCAAACAGTGTATACTGTATAGATTTACTGTGGAGTGTATGTTTACCCAACACAGTGTACTCAGGTTAGTCAGAAGCCTCA
Source organism: Rhynchomys soricoides (assembly GCA_019843965.1). Taxonomy (NCBI): domain Eukaryota; kingdom Metazoa; phylum Chordata; class Mammalia; order Rodentia; family Muridae; genus Rhynchomys; species Rhynchomys soricoides. The sequence continues at coordinate 1,318,220 of JADRCH010000230.1, read as the reverse complement.
TCACAAACTGAGCTCTCTCTGAGTTAAAATGAAAACACAGTCTCTAAACACCTTACTTTTTCAAAATTCTAACATGCTTCTTTTTAAACAGGGAAGGCAGCGTTGAGTCCTGAGGACTGTGTGCTTGGAACACAGTGTTGTGAGGCTCAGACCAAGGTTCACCCTAAGCCAGCCTCTCTGTGTTTTGTCTTTACTTTCTTTTGAGACTAGGTCTCACTCTGTAGCCATTTCTGGCCTAGAACTCACAGATAGCCACCTGCCTGTGCCTTCTGGATGCTGGCATTAACAAATACGGTGGGGTTGACGTCTCTCTGACGACAGTGTGAAGCTGGGTGAGGTAGTACATGCCTGTAATTCCAGCATTTGGCTACATTTCCTCTCAAGACTTATTTCCAGCAGTTACACCTGACTCAAGAAGAGAGACAGGCAGAATGCCACCCAGGAATGGCTTCAGGTCGGACAGCTCCCATGCCTCTTGTGAGAAGTGCCACTCCATAAGCTGTGCCCCTGTCTACACTGATTCCATGAGCAGAATTCTTAACTCATTTACCTGGACAGAAAGGTCTTTGGATTTCTCTCTCTGATATCCATGGCTCCGCTCCTTGCTCCAATTTGAAGATCACCTCTGGCTTGGAGACTTGATACCCTGCTCATGGGTAAACACACAAGATTTGGGTGTTTGAGCAAGCAGACAAAGGACCCTCCTATAAGTCAGTACTAGTCCTTGATCCTCAGGAACTCTGAAGAAAAGAAAAGGTTCAACTTAAGGAGACACACCAGCAAAGCCCCAACTTAAGGAGACACACCGGCAAAGCCCCAACTTAGGAGACACACCGGCAAAGCCTCCTTTCTTAGTCCTGTAAAATAAGGGTCTTTCCGGCTCAAAGCTCAGGAAAGCTGGCTCCCCAAAGCATAGGCCCCAACCAAGCCTCAGGCTTCCTCCTACCTAGGCTGCGGGCAACTGAGGAAGGAACATGTGAGACACTGGGAGTGGGGGGTGGCCCCTCCTTACCGAGCGAAACCAGGTGGCTGTAGTTCTCCAGCATGACATCCTTGTATAAGCTCCTCTGGGCAGGGCCCATGTGGTACCACTCTTCCTGGGTGAAGTTCACAACCACATCTTTGAATGTCACCGACTCCTGTGGGATCACAGTCCTGCTCAAGTTGGGATCAACACCACAAATGCTCTTCTCGAAGTGCTGGGAACAACAGACTTGGGGATCATGCGTTTGCTGCTTCAAGGAGCAATGTTTGGTTTAGGGTGCTAATTTAAAGCACCGAGTTTGTCTGACTGAAAAGTCAAAGGGGAAGTTTATCCCACTACCCTGCATACACAATTCTGTTTTCCTTTCCCACCTCTTTCTCCAGCGTCTCGTGTAGCCTGGGCTGGTCTCAGATTCAATAGGTGGTTGAAGGTGACTATGAATTGCTAGTGCTATGCCTTTACTTCCCATGGGCTGGGACTGCAGGCCTACACTGTCTTATCCATAGGCTGGGACTGA
>JADRCH010000230.1:1304873-1316708 GCA_019843965.1 Rhynchomys soricoides | reverse complement strand
TCTACACTGTCTTGTCCATAGGCTGGGACTGCAGGCCTACACTGTCTGGCCCATGGCCTGGGACTGCAGGCCTACACTGTCCTGTCCATAGGCTGGGACTGCAGGCCTACATTGTCCAGCCCATGGCCTGGGACTGCAGGCCTACACTGTCTGGCCCAGCTCCCAGCTCCTATTCTCTTTCACCGTTGCAGCCATGGCTGTCCTAGAACCCGCTCTCTATCCAGGCTGGCCTCAAACTCACAGAACTCCAGCTGCCTCTGCCTCCCGAGTGCCAAGACTAAAGGCGTGCGCCACCACCTCCAAACCTTCCTACGCCTCTTTATCCCCCTGATACGATCATTCTCAATAGCTGGCATACATACCTAGGAGCTCCCTGCCCATGTTTTACACACACAAGACACACATGCTTTATCAACCATTACACACACTGCTCTACAAATTGCTTTTTATGTATCTACTAATTTTTAAAATATCTGCTCATTTATTTATGTGTGTGTATTGAGGGTATGTGTGTGCTATGTTCATGCAGGAGCCCGTATCAGGACAGAGTATCAGATCCCCTGGAACTGTGTTACAGGCAGTTGTGAGCAACTCTGCGGGTTTTGGAAACTGGACCTGGGTCTTCTGTAAGAGTAAGTGGTCTTAACTGATGAACTAGCTCTCCGGCCCCTACTTATTTACTGATTTTTGAGACAGGTTCTCATATCCCAGGCTGATCTCAAACTCACTATGTAGTGGAGGCTGAACCTCTGCTCTTTCTGCTTCTACTTCTCAACAGTAGGATTACAAACGTGCACCACAACATCTGGTGTCTGTGGCGCTGGGAGGGAAGCCAGGGCTCGGTTCATGCTAGGTAAGCATTCTATCAGCTGTAGCCATCTCCAGCTCTACAATTTGATTTTTAACATTAGACAGGAACACAAGGCATATGATAGGAAGCAAAGTTTAAAGAGAAGGTGATTCAGTAGGAGGTAGAGGTCTAAAATAATCTAGATCATCACCATCACCATCACCATGATGTGTGGGTTTTTGCAAACAACACAGCCAGGCAGTGGCTTGCTGATCCACAAAGGGCAAAAGAAGGCAGTTCAGTTTCCGTCACACGGACTCCTTGTCTTATTAGCTTGACTCTCTTTTGTATCTTTCGGCTTTGCACATCCTCACCACAATGCACTGCCTTCCCTTCCAGTCACAATTCTAGAGCTTGCTCAATGTTCCTTCCCAAGTGAGACTTCTCTAGTTCTTTCTAGGCTGTGTGCAGTCCATGAAGAGATGGAGACCCAGGGCTTCTATGCAGTGACTGTACGGACTGCACTACGTTTTGGGACCCTATCAACTAATCTTAAAAGACACTGTTAGTACTTTTATCTATGTATATAAGTACACTTTGTTCTCTTTAGACACACCAGAAGAGGGCATTAGATCCCATTACAGATGGTTGTGAGCCACCATGTGGTTACTGGGAATCGAACTTAGGACCTCTGGAAGAGCAGTCAGTGCTCTTAACTGCTGAGCCATCTCTCCAGCCCAGCACTTTTATCTAGATTGGACTTGATTATATGACACATGTAGCAACTATAATTTGTAGCTTACTGTTAAAAGTTTTTGTTGTATTATGGGTCTCAGTGTGGGTGTTGTGCAACCCCCTTTGCCCTCACAAAGATAGACAGCCCTATAAAGGCCCCTATTAGATTCCCCAAGCCCTCCCCTTTGCAACAATTAGCCAATTTTGCCAGATTATAGAATCAAGCTTCAGTTAACCGGATGAGTTTCAGTCACCACCTACGTGAGGGAGAAAAGACAGAAGCCACCTTGGCAAATTGTGCTTTTTAGCTCAGTTTAGGTTCAGGTGCACCATTTTTACAAGAGTTCACTGCCCTGCCAGGCTTCTTTCAACTCTATGTGATCCTTTGTTCCTCAATTCCCTAAGCTGAGATTTTTTTTTTCTCTGTTTCTAACAATTATGTTCACGTGAAAACAGGTGCCCAAGTAAGCCAGAGACATCAGGTCCCCTTGAGCATGGATTACAAGGTGCCTGTGAGCTTTCCTGCTCTGACTATTAGGAACTGAACTAATTCTGCAAGAGCAGCGTGCAAAAGCTTATGGTATGTGCTCTTAACTGGTGAGCCATATCTCTAGTCCATCCTTGTTATTTACCAGGAGGTGCTGGGAATTGAACCTAGAACCTCACACATGCTAGGCAAGTGATCTACCACTGAGCTAAATTCCTAGTTCTTATCCTTCATTCTTAAGAGAGTTTGGATTATGTTCTCATCAATGTAAAATGGACAGCCTCAGAGCTTATGTCCCCCAAAAGCCCCTTTTGCTACAAGGAAAAAAAATGGGTCGACAAATCTGTCTCTTATTAATTAACCTGAAGCCAAGACTACTGAGGATGTGCACTATTATACATCTGTCGGGGGGGGGGGGAAGAAAGAAACAAAACAAAACAAAACAGAAAACGAGCGGGGGTGGGGGGCAAGGAAAGCTTGGAGCTAGTCTGTCCAGGTTTGGCTGTGATGGTGGTCTCAGACTCAGCGTCAGTCCTTCACCGGCCTCTTCCTCTAATAATTGTCTTCTGCCTCCTACCGTCTCTTTAGGAGAAGCAGGGGGCTTTTCTATCTTGTCACCCTATTCTCCATTCCTCACTGAAGAGTTCCAAGAAGTGCACACTGCAATAAGGCTCAGGGTCGACAATCCCAAAACACTTAATTCCTCTCACAAGATCGCATTTTCCCAGTCTCCTCTAACTCCAACCTTTCAGAAATCCCGCTCCGCCCAGGTCTGGGCACTTTGGGAGGGGTTTTCTTTAGGGAGGAGACTCAAAGCGATCAAAACTAAGAATCTCTATACCAATAATTGTTCCGCACAGACTCCCGGGGCCTCTCAGGGTGGGATGCTCCAGGCGGTGGGGGAAGGCTCGGCTCACCTGGGGCGTGGCCGTCGGAGGTCTCGGGGCCATTCCTGCCTCAGTGTGTGCTGGCTATGGTCCAGGGCTGAGGAGAGAGGACAAAACCCACTCACCGGGCTACCCGAGGCCCCACCCCTTCAGCTCTGTAGCTACTTTGGCCGAAACATGGGGAGGAGCCCCGCCTTCTCCTGCTGCTCTCCCCAAGGCCAAATGAAAGGCCTCACAGCTTCGGGACAGTCCCTCCGGCCACGCCCAGTCCACCCGCCCGATGGTCGGCGAGGCCGGGAGGACAGCCTCCTACCCACGGCACTTGGAATCTGCCTCCGGGGCTTCGGAATCCGCGACCTCAGGTCCGCCCCTCTAGCGCCCGCTGCAGTTTCTTGTTCTCGGCAGTGCTGCTCTGCAACAACAGGGCCGGACAATGGCCACAGCAGCGGGCGCAGAGCCACAAGTGCGACTGCGCACAATGATCCTCGCGCCTGACCATCCGCGGGCCCAGAAACTACAATTCCCAGCTACCCTCGCGTGCCCGCCCTGCAGAGGTGCTCCGCCTTCTAGTGGGGGCGTGGTAAGAGCTCAAGAAGGCGGGCAGGTTAGGTTCAAAGTTTTTGTTTGGTATGTGTGTTTTCTGGAGCTGCTAGAAAGGCTCAGAAGGTGTGTGTGTGTGTGTGTGTGTGTGTGTGTGTGTGTGTGTGTGTGTGTGTGTGTGTGTGTGCGCGCGTGCGCGCGTGCGTGTTCTGGAGCTACTAGAAATTCTCTCCGCTCATCTTTCCCCTCCTCCTACCCTTCTTCCTTCCCCTCCTTCTCCTCCCCAAATCCCCCCCACCCCCCTTGTAGCCCTGGATGTCCAGGAACTCACTCTGTAGACCAGGCTGGGCTCGAACTCAGAGAGCCACCTACCTCTGTCTCCCAAGTGCTGGGATTAAAGGCGAGTGTCACCACCTCCCAGACTCTTTTTTTTTTTTTTTTTTTCTGTCAAATATCTTGGTTGAGATACAATTTATAGACAACAATACCATAAAGCTGAACTCTTAATGTAAGACACAAACCTGTACTCAATCCTCCAATACACAAGTGGCTAAGGATCCGGAGTTCAAGGTTATCCTAAACTGTGGTTCAAGACCAGCCTGGGCTACAAGAGACCTGATCTTACAAGCCCAAATAACAAACAATGGGTGCATGAATGGATAGTGTATAGTTCAATGGATTTTAGTACATGCAAAGTGTTGCAAAACCATTACTGTAGTCTCCTCTTTGAACATTTTAATCAGCTGCACAAGAAAAATCATGTACATTAATACCGTCCCCTAGTCCTACCCCCGCCTCCTCTTAATCCTGGGCAACCAATGACCTGTGTTGTGTCTATAACAAATCTGCCTCGTCTGGGTAGTTCAGAAGATCCGGCAATGTGAAGTTCAATGATTGGCTTCCTTCGGTTATCATAGTGGTTCTGAGTTCATTCACAGCACAGTAATCTCTATTCCATTCTTTTTAAATGCTGAATGAAAGATTTGATTGCCAGAGCAGTCCACATTTATCCATCAGTTGGCGGCATTTGCGTACTTTACACGGTGGGATTTTATGCTTTTATCTTCGAAGCAACATTACAATGGATATGTGTGTACACACTTTTATGGGGGTGCTGTTTCATTGATCTGGGGTAGATACAGAGAAGTAGAATTATAGAGATTGGGAAGCACAGTGTTTAGCATTTCAAGAAACTGTGAATTTGTTTTCTAAAGTCCTGATATCACTTCAAATTTTTTTTTTTTTGTTTTTACTAGCAGCATATAGATTCCAACACTCCTACCCACACCTGTTACTGTTTGTCTTTTTATCACAGCATTATGTGGGATTCGGGGGCAGGGAAAGTATAAACAACAACAAACCCCTTTGAAATGATGCAAATGTTTTCCACACTAAACAACAGTAACAGACATAAAACCACAAAGCATAAGTTTAAGAAATCCTAGAATGATTCCTAAAATAGAACTTTCAGTAAGAAATACAAACACAGGCTAAGGCTCAGCACCAGGGACTACAGCTTGTTCCCTAGTGCTGGCAGCAGCATAGCCCACAGATGGGGGCCAGAGTACCTCCTAGGGACCCCGACATGAGAGGAGGATTCAGAAGTGACCTAAGACGGAGAATGTGAACAGACCAAGAATGTGGACAGACTTCTGGCACTCAAGAGCAAAATGAATACAGTGAGGCAGGGTAGAAGCATATCACATCAATAATGCACTTGGCAAGTGGAGGCAGGAGGATCAGAAGTTCAAGGGGACCAGCTCAGCTTAGTTAAGGGAGATTCTGTCTCAAAACCAACCAATGAACCAACCAAAAACCTCACCAAAACAACACAGAGCATTAAAACAGTGCAAAATGTCTGCCCATGTAAAATGTAAAACACAATGTAAAACATATTTGCCCATGCCTTTTATTCCGGCAGTGGGAGTGGTGGGTGCAGAGACAGGCCGATCTCTGTAACGTGTGTGTGTGTGTGTGTGTGTGTGTGTGTGTGTGTTGGGGAGAGGAAAGTTGGACAACCCTTGAGAGCTCGTTGTCTCTTTCCACCCTCCACCGTTTGAATTCAGATTTTCAGGCTGTCACTGCAATTGCATTTACCCATCCAGCTATGAACTCATTGTTTACAAGATTGGGGTAGGGGGGAGGAAGCTTCAGTTTGTCCATTTCAAAGACCATAATTTATAAAGCCTGGAGTTGCAATAGGAGAGGAACCAACTAGACCCTTCAGTGGGCAAAGAGCTCCATTCACAGCAGTAAGGCATGCAATGGAAACCCAAGCTCAGAAGAATTTATTGACTCTCTCAGTTCGCTAAATTGTCCAGCACAAGGGCTGGGGCATGCCAGAGGTCGAGGTGTAATTGGTTCCGGTTCACGGTTGGCTGATCAGGTGACTGTCTCACACAGCCCATGCGACCTGGGATAAGCTTGTGAGCAGTGACTCCTCGGGTCATCAGGCACATCGCATGCACATGCTCTTTCCTCATGGTCCGGGAGTGTATCTGCAAAGCCAGGACCCTAGATGCTCCTAGCTACAGAGTCCTCCTAGGCTAAGTATGGCTCTGCCCTGGTCCCTGGGCAGCGGTTAGTGTTTGGTGCCAAACGCAAGATTTAGGAAGCTGACCTTAAGAAGTGTGTGTCCTCAGCAAGTTCAGAACTGCATATTCGCAGCACTACCAGACTTCTAGCCGATCAAAACCTCTTAGAGCTGTCTGACAATGGCCTCCATATAAGCTTCAGATTCCGGGGTTTTGAGATGGAAAAGACAGAATGTGCTAGGGACATGGAGGAAGGGCCCTAGGTATCCAAGCAGTGCCCTCCCCTACTTCTACTAGGTGCCCTGGTGGGCAAGAGACCACCCTTTTCTACCTAAGTGGCAGATACGGGACTGACTCAGTGTGACCTTGTCCAAGCTAGAGGGAGCCAAAGAAACCTGTTAATAACGCCAGATGCTTTACTCCTCACCGGCTGTAAGATAATAGGCAGGACCATTAGGCCCTCTCTTGCACACTGGATCAGCACTGGGCTCAAACTAGCTTGAACCCATAATAACTCAGGCTGTCCTCAAACTCATGGCGATACTGCTGCTTCAGCTTTGAGAGTGATAGGATCACAGGAGCCACCACCTCTGGCTCCAGTAAGACCAAACACCTGTTGTGCCTGGACCCTAAGGCTTTAGCGTTCTTCAGACCGCTGACCTCGATCGCCGCCTGCTGGTCACTGTGGCACATTACCGTTCTAAAGTTTCATATAAGCGTACCTGGACAAATTTGTTCTTTAATCGATTGGGGTTATAGTTCAGTGGTAGAGAGCCTCACATGTCTCATATATCCTAGGTTTGATCCCTGGTTGGGGGGAGGGACCAAACCACTGAATGTCACATGTGGGATTCAAATGATTCCTTTCCCTGTGCTGTATACTCTTCCATGTGACAGGTGAGTCTCTGGCCTGACTACCTGCCCTACGCTTGGTATATTTTCCCTAGGGAGGACTCTCATGTCCTTCTGTACACCAACCCCCAATTTTCAGAGAAGTGCATGGCTGGGGCTGAGATCAATGTGTTTACTGACACAGTGAAGGCCACCGCAATGACATTACGCTGCCAACACATTCTGTATTTCCAAAAGATTCAAGAATCAAGTTTTCATTCATTAACATTTTCAAGACCCAGTCTCTGAAAAAAAAAAGTCAATTAATGGGGCCAGAATTATTCAACTGTGGAATGTTTGCCCATTGTGTATAAGTCCTTTGTTTAATCTTGAGCACCACAAAGAAAAGATTTTTTTCTGCGCGCGCTCTCTCTCTCTCTCGCTCTCTCTCTCTCTCTGCTTGAAAACTATTGCTCTAAAGGTACCTTTCCAGAATACTTTATCCATCTTTTGGAGAAGATCCCATAGACGGGAGAGGATCCAGGAAGCCGCACATAGGTGTGTGTGTGTGTGTGTGTGTGTGTGTAGAGGGGGTAACATTAGGTAGGAGCTTGGGTAGGGGATGGGCAGGCCTATCAGCAAGCCAACTCAGTATGGGACAGAGGATGGAATGAGGAGGCTGATAGGTGGAAGACACCACATGGGAGAAGTGTAATCCACTCCAGTTTGAGCCAGGCAGAAAGACTTCCCTGGGGGAAGTGATTGTCGGAGTTTCCTTTTGAAGGATGAGGCTTAAGTTGGGCACTGGGTGGATTGAAAGAGGTCTTGCCTTTAGGCTCTTCCCTCCTGAGATGCTGATCCTCATTAGGGGTCCACTGGTCCTGAATCTCCTCCCTGACCTGCCTCTGGTCTCATCCCATCTCCTCTTCCTGGGTGTCCCTCCCAGCCATGATTGTAGCAAGCTGCCCAATGTTGCATGTGGTACTGCCCCCCTTGTCTGGTGAAATCCCTTCTATGTGGATTACTCCTGGCTTAGTTGTCTGTCTGTCTGGTGAACTCATTCAATCCTCCAGCTCGATGTTCAAGCCTTTCCGGTAGCACCCCACAAACCTCCCTTCAATCACAGGTCAGTCCCAGGAACCAACAAGTGTTAGGTCTGGATGGAGCCCTACATGGCTACTTTCTGTTGAGGTATCTCTGTCTTTTCAGCTGTTTCAGATCTCTTGTAGACTGGCAGAGGACTGGCTGGTTTTTCTCAATCAAATAAATGGTTGGTTGGCTGGTTGGCTAGATAAAAGCACAACTTACAAAACAAAAACAAACAAACAAACAAACACAACAAACAAGAAACCACCCCTCTTAACAAAGACAGCTCTCTCTGACTCCCAGTTTTGTTCCAGGACATGGGCCTGAAGGGATTTAGCCATATGTTATTAAAGTGAATTAAAACTTACTTGAAATAACCACAAACTCCCCCGCTCCCCTGAGCTTGCAATGGCCAGATTACATCTCCTCCAGGCACAGACGTTTGACATTTTGTTGCAAAGTCATTTTCCTCTCATTTCCTTATGTTGCTAGAATATTCTATGTCTCTTCACTTCCCCTCCATGTCCCCATTACTCACGTTAGTTAAATTTATCCACTGCCATTTAATCATCTGAGATAGACTTGCTGGTATGCATGTTCTCTGGGCACTGCTTTCTCTTTTCAGACCATCTGTCTCCTCCTGCGGCCACACTGAGAACAAAACCCAGACCCCTCCCCTTTGGGGATAGAGATGCTTGGATATACTGGAGTCCTGCATTCCTTCCAAGGCTGGCTTTGACTTCAGGGTCCTCTTGTCTCCACTGAGTCCATGGCTCATCCCTCTCTCCAGCCTCCTCTTCTGCTTCCTGGAACTTGGTTGTTTTATTTTTAAATTTATTACATTTATTTAGTTAGTTTGTGGGTGGATGAGGGCACACACATACCATTCAGGTCAGGAGATAACTTGTGGGAATTGATTCTCTCCTTTTACTGTGTAGGTTCTGGGGATTGAATTGAGGTCACCAGGCTTGGCAGCAAGAACCTTTACCCACTGAACCACACTGCCTACCTAGAACATGGATTTTATTTTGCTTCCAGACCAAGCAATTCTGGTACCCTTTAGTCACACAGACAAAAGGATGTTGTAATTCTTCTCTGAACAGGTTTAGTCAGGAAGCCTTAAAAGGGACAAAATAAGCAGCTGGATGGCAGAAGTGGGGGTGTGGGTAGGGGAAGGGGAGTTGTGGGGTGCCTGCTTCAGATACAGCTTTCCTTAGCTGACAGGGACACCTTCCCTCTCATGTCAGGACAGAGACCCTTACTCTCCCCAGAGACATTTGGAAAAGACCAGAAATCCATATCTTAGTGAGGGTAGACTTGTCATTGGACCTCTCCTTGTGCCACTTGGGGGCTTGGGACTGTACTTGGGACTCAGGAAAGGAGTGGTGTGGAACTGTCTCATAGGACCAGTCTCTGTTCTTGAGAGCTTTAAGGATGTAGTGAACCTGGGACAATTCATGCCAGAGAATCTCAACATCAGAAGACAGGCAGGCCTCCTTGGTTCAGTAAGGAAGATAGCCACACTGAGATGAGGCTGCAGGCCAAGATCGAGAAGGCTAAGAGTTTGTTTCAGAAGGACAAGAAGTGGCCACTGACATGAGAGAACCAATATAGTTAGAATCTGAGCAAGAAGCTCCCTGGCTGGCTATGTGATTTACACTTGTAATCCCAAGACGTGGGAGATAGAAACAGGAAGATAGGAAGTTCAAAGCCAGCCTGAGCTTTAAGAACTTGTCTTAACAAACAAATAAGTATAACGGATACAACACACACACACACGTACACACACACACACACACACACATACACACACACACACACACACACACACACACACACACACACGCAAGCATATGCACACAAGCAGAAACCTTGGCAGGAAAAGACAGCAGCAGAAAGAAGCTGAGGGCATAGCTGTGCTAGGGTAAGAAAGAGTCATGAAGGGGCTTGCCTTACACAGAATCAAGGGGCAAGGAAAAAGTGGACGGGGCGCATTCATTTTTATTTTGTTGATATTTTGTCTTTTGTATCCCAGGCTGGTCTCAAATTCACTGCATAGCAGAGGATGGCTTTGAACTTCTAATCTTCCTGAGTGCTGGGGACAGGAATTTACCTCCACAGGTAGTGTGTGCGATGCTGGGAGTGGAGCTCAGGGCTTTGTGAGCACTAGACACGCACTCTGCCCACTGAGATACATCTCTAGCCACCATGGGGTAGATCTCTAGGACAAACAGGGTGGCTCAGTGGCTAAGTCCATTGGCCGTTCTTATAGAAGACCCAGGTTCAATTCCCATCGTGGAGGCTCACAACCATCTGTCCCTCCAGTCCCACGGGGACCTGTGGAATCTGATGCCCCTCTAATGGCCTTGGAAGCACCAGGTACACACATAGCATATAGATGTACATGCAGGCAAAACACTCACATAAATCCTTTTTTTTTTTTTAAAAAAAAGACAAAGGGGACACAGATAAAGTTTATGTTTGATGAGTCATATTTATAGACCTTTGTACATATGATCATATTTAATTTTTTCTCTCTATGTAGCCCTGGCTGGCTTGGAACTCTCTGTGTAGATTTCTATGTAGTTCTGTCTCAAACTCAGAGAGATCTACTTGCTTCTGCCTCCTGAGTGCTGGGATTAAAGGTGTCTGACACTATTTTAGCTTTAAAATTTTATGTAATAAAATATACTTTATTCTTGTGTCCATTTCAAAAATATTCTTTTTTTTTTTTCAGAACAAAATCAAATCTCTAGTCTCCATGTATCTGTGTTTTCTTTGCCCTCCCATTGTGTCTTGGTTGGAGGAGACATCCATCGTTCACTGCTTACTGTTTATAATACACTTCTTATCTCCTTTACTTCTTACAAGTGTTCCATGTCTGAGGATCAGAAATCAAGGACGGGGTTCAAGGGTACATAAAGATACCGGCATAATCAAGCTTTATTGGGAAGCTTGTCTTGGCTAGCCTGAGGGTTCAGCTAGCCAGGAGGGTGACCAGTGAGCTGGGGTGTGTAAGGACTTCAGCCACCTTCCCTTAAATCTTCATTACCGTGTCCATTTTAAAATTTTTATTTTTTAGTTATTTATTTATCTGTTTTATCTGTTGTGGTGCTGAAGACAAAACTGGGGGCTCTGTACATGCTAGGTTAGCATTCTACCATGAAGCTACATCCCCATTAAACATGGCTTCAGCCCAATCACCACCACCACCACCATCATCACCACCATCACTACCGTAGCTTTTATTTTGCTGAGATAGCATCACACCATGAAACTCAGGCTAGCCTTGAACTTACTGTGTAGTACAGGTTGGACTGGAATTCAAGATCCTCCTGCCTCAGACTTCTAGGTGTGAGGATGACAGGACTGAACCACCATGCCTGGGTCTACTACCCTCTTTCTTGTAACTCTGACTGAACATATAACAAGAAGCAACTTAAGGGAGAAATGGTTTATTTTGACAGTGAGAAGTTGAAGAATTGAATCCCGAGAGGTCTATCTTGCTTTACTGGTGGGGACTGTCTATAGAGTGTCTAAAGGAATGTATACAAAGCCAAACTTCCATAGCAGGTGGAGTCCCACAGGAATTTATTAACTATGAATCCACGAATGGGTCAATGTACAGATGAGGGAGGAGCCCCCGCCTCCCGTTCCCATCTCTTTTTTCATGGGCGGGACCCACCCTTTTAATACCAGTATGAATTAAATTAAGCAAAAATGAGGGAAGACTGGGTGGCAGACAGCTCCATAGTGGAGGGAGTGTGCAGCGGGCGCTCTGCACATTCTCACATCTTGGTGGGAGCAAAGGCAAGATCACAGCACGTGGGAGGCAGTGGTAGATGGATCTCCATGGATTCAGGCCAGCCAAGGCAACATAGTGAGACCCTGGAGAGAGAGAGAGAGAGAGAGAGAGAGAGAGAGAGAGAGAGAGAGAGAGAGAGA